>CM063593.1:15621530-15904385 GCA_032356905.1 Salix exigua | reverse complement strand
ATAATAAAACAAAACATATCATTCCGTGCATTGGAGGGAATAATATATATTGATTTTGGGTGGAGTCTTGACTCTTGAGGTAAAAAGAGAAGAAAGAAGATCAGGGAGTGATTTAAGGAGGATTATTGGAATATTGTGATTTTAGAGGTTATTAGTGGATTTGAGAAGACCAGGGAGTGATTTTAAGGAGGATTATTGGAATATTGTGATTCTAGAGGTTATTAGTGGATTTGACCAGATGAATGTTGTTGGGAAAGTAGGTAGTTTAATATCGCAAGGTGTATACTCGGTGGCAACCCCTTTTCATCCTTTCGGCGGGGCTGTTGATGTTATTGTGGTGCAACAGCAAGATGGGACATTTCGAAGTACTCCATGGTATGTCAGATTTGGAAAATTTCAGGGTGTTCTTAAGAGAGCTGAGAAGACTGTCCGCATAAACGTTAATGGTGTTGAAGCTAATTTTCACATGTATCTTGATAATTCTGGTGAAGCTTATTTCATAAAAAAAGTTGAGCCTGGTAAAGGAAGTGAAGCCAATGGGGTAATAAAGGATTCCGATAGCATGGCATTGTCCAATGAAGATGTCAGTGTAGGTTTTAGTGGTGATGTTGATAATAATGTTGTCGGAATTTCTAGGTTTGAGCATAGCATTTCTGATTCTAGGGTGATTCAGTTGCGAGAGGAAGATGATTCATCGAATGCAGCACGACTTCAGAGGGCAGAATCTGTTGGTGACCGGAGGTATCATGATTTTGAAGATGACCAACCCTCTCTGGATGATTCAGCTGAGTTATCAGAGTCTGGTTCTAACAGATATGATGTTTTAGATGGCGAGCATCCTGCAATTTCACAACGGTCAGATTCAGAAGTGATCTTGGTGAGTGTGGATGGTCATGTTCTGACAGCACCTGTATTGGAATCAGAACAAAATACCGAGAATGTGCAATTATGCACCCTTCAGTTCCATCTGGGTTCTGGCAATGACACTGAGGAGTTTAATTCAGGTGATGATTCATGGGCTGCTAATTACATCAGTAAGCTGAATGCATCTGCATCAAATGTTGCATCTGATGATGCTTACAGTGTAAGTAATGATGATAACATTTGTCAACTGGAAGTTTGTGAGGGTGGCAAGGAACATGCATGTCAAGGTCAAGAAATTCAGGACATTTCTAGATCCGAAGGAGATCTTCTGGCACAAAGTGATTCAGATACATCTGCTAGGGTAAGTAAGGAAGAGATTTTCAAAAGCTGCTTGGCGTTACCAGAATGGGACAAAGAGGTTGAAATTGCTGATATTGCTGATCTTGAGGACATCAATTCTGTACTTGAGGTGCAAAAAGATTCATATGAGGAGTCTACTTGTAGTCCTCCAGCAGCTGATCAAACTACTGATGGGGATCTTGTTGAAGTCACAGATAATGGCTGTAATGATAGTGTACTTCATGGGTCACCTACTTTGCAGGTTGCACTCAAAGCAATTGAAGCAACATATAAAAATGCTCTGAGGACAGAACATTTAGGTGCTGACAGCACATGTATTTCTGTGAGCACTGGTAACAGTTCAGATGAGAAGGGTGAAGAGTCTCATCACATATCCACAGTATGTGATGGGTCAGATATTAGTCTGCATAGACCTGTTCCCAAAGATGAGTCAAGTAAAAGCGAGATGGTGGAGCTGCAGAGAGCAATCTCCATTGAAGAGATGCAAACTTGTTCAAGCACAGGCAAGGAGTTATTTGTTGTATTCTGGATCTCAAAGTCTGTAACTGTAGTTTGAGCTTGGTCTAAGTAGAGTGTGAAACTTTTGTTTAAACTTTTTCTTTCATCATAAATTTTTGTAGGGTTTGAGGTCTCCCTCTGCGGGAAGGAGCTCCATGCAGGTATGGGTTTGGATGCTGCTGCTGAAGTGTTTGCAGCACATTGTGTATCTGCTGCGGACTTTAAAAATTCTGCAACATCAATTATCAAGAATGAAAATTTAATAATCAGGTATGGACAGAAGTACTTCACATGGGAAAAGGCTGCTCCTCTCGTGCTTGGAATGGCTGCATCTGGTTTAGATTTACCTGCTGAGCCCAAAGATGCAATTCCCGTGGAACTGGATGAAACAGTTGCTCAAAGGAATGATGACACTGTGATAAGTTCCACATCATCTAGCCGCATATGGAGGCTTTGGCCTATTCCATTTAGAAGGGCCCAGATAAGCAGAAACTCATCAAGTGAAGAGTTACTTGTTGACTCTGAACCTGGAGTGCAAACCACAAATTTTGAATCAACTTCAGCATCTCATGGTGGTTCTGTGTCTCCTCACAAGCAGTTTATAAGGACAAATATTCCAACTAGTGAGCAGATAGCATCATTGAATCTGAAAGATGGTCAAAATATTATAACTTTCAGTTTCTCAACTAGGGTTCTGGGTACACAACAGGTTGGTCCATATTTAGCATTATTTTTCAACGTAAGAATAAATTAATGACAGCAACTAGAAATTCATGATACTCATTTTCAGCTGCTAAGTCAAAATCATTTTTAACAGGTTGACTGTCATATCTACTTGTGGAAGTGGAATGCGAGAATTGTAATTTCGGACGTGGATGGAACAATTACCAAGTAAGGCTCCTGACATCTCAGCTTGAATTACATTGCTGAAATATTGGATACTGAATTACATTGCAGACATCATGATTGTGCATGTATCATTAAAGCTTACTGAATGGTGCAAACTTAATGGAATGAATTTGGGCATAATCTTTTGAATTGAAATATTGCATGTGTTTCACTTTGTGTTAGATCTTAATGAAATTACATTACTAACCCTCTTATCACTTTATGAATGAAGTGCAATATGACATTTCCTGGTAATATGTCAATGTGATTTTTTTTCTCCTTTTTTGCATGGCCTGTCTCTCTTTGTGCACCATATAAAGCTTAATGGAGAACATGTTTTATTATAACAATAATAAATCTACATCATGCTAACATACATTCTATCTGCTAACAAGCCTTATTTTCATAGTCTAGCCTCAGTGTCTCAAACTAAAGTGACATGGTTAAGGTAATAGCTTGTTGAAAAATTAAAGGCAAAAAGGAAAATTATCATTTTTTTGTGGGAATAAAAAGATCATCCTCTGTGATTCATCCTAGCAATGATTTTTCAGTACTAACTGACCAGCTCTAAATTTTTACTTTATGTTTTCTTCAGTTTATCATAGATTTGAATGTGGGGGTATTAACTTGATAATTCCTGTCAGGTCTGATGTTTTGGGTCAGTTCATGCCCTTGGTTGGAAAGGACTGGACACAATCTGGAGTAGCTAAACTTTTTTGTGCCATTAAGGTATCTTTCTCATTTCAATCTTGCTAACCAGTGGTTGCTAATTTTTTTTGCAAAATGATTATTCAAAGCTCTGCCAATGTGTAAACAATATTTGAAAATGAAAGGAATTTTGTCCAAGGGAAGTCTGTTGTGTATTTATTATAGTATATTCATCTAATTTTGATACAAGAACCATCTTGTTATGTGTCTTCATCTTATTCCTATAACAAAACTGATCATCAATCTCAAATAACTAGGGCAGCTTCATGGATCATTTATTTGGGCTAAAGTTTTTGAACAAGAACAAAAAAGAGGCATTGCTTTGCTTACCGCCTTATAACCCTATTCCTTTAGAAAATCCTCCTTATGCTAGATTGAATTTCTACGCTTTTTTTTGAAGCATTTTCTAAATATCAAGTTTTTTGTAGTAAATAAACATCAAATATTGAATTATGCATCTATGCAGGAAAATGGATATCAGTTATTGTTTTTGAGTGCACGTGCAATTGTTCAGGCATATTTAACGAAGAGTTTTCTTTTCAACCTAAAGCAGGTATAAATCTCGATTCCTTGTTTACTTATTTTAGCATTGGGCGTGGGAGGTTCTTTGGCTTTCTTGATGACTAAACTACTAATAGTCAGGGCCAGAGAAATCAATGTGCTAGAATTTGTTGGCACTAAGATGAGTTTCTAGCTTGCATCAGATATCATGCAATATTTTGAGTTCTGATGAAGGGGTCCATTCCTCCTTATCTTCTTCTGAAACCAATATTCTTTCATTCCTTATGGTTGGCTGTCCTGTCCTGGTCATTGTCTTTCCCCTGTTCGCAGTCTCTCTTCTGTTGCTTTATATTGGATTTCACAGAGGTTATAACTATGATGCGGCTGGATTGCTTTGCATTTTACTGATTGGTGACCTTTTCTTCTGCGTGCAGGATGGAAAAACCCTACCAAATGGACCTGTTGTTATTTCACCAGATGGATTGTTTCCCTCGTTATACCGAGAAGGTAGGGTCTTCTTCAAAAACTATTAGTTCCATGGAATTGCTTTGTCTTGCTGTAAATTTTATAATACAGTTATTGATGATTCCAGCTTCATAATGAGGAAATTATGGAATGTGCAGAAGCTAAATGTTGAAATATGCATGTATGTGGGTGTACATAATGGGTGTTAAGTGCATGAATATTTTATTTTGCACTGCTATAATTGGACATCAATGACAACATTTCATATCCCATTCTTCTAAAGTGAGAAGAGCTACGATTAAAAAAAAAACAGTTGGAATAAAAAAGAATCTTGCTATTTTTGCAGCTAATAAAGTAGTTCTGCACTTTGAGATATGACAATACTTTTTAGTTTTGTTACTTCCGGAATATGCATTTTATGTGCCTGCTCCCAGGGTGCCTCCACACCAGTTGAGGTTATGCACCATCTGTCGGTCCATTCACAATTGCATTATTGACCATTTGGTAGAAAAAATTTACCCCCTCCATGTCAATGTGTTTGTTTGTTGTTTTAATTTGTATCCACGCTGCCAGCTTGATTTAGTCTGCATCTTCAACGTACTCTATATTCCACATCTTTTTCCATTTAAATGATGCTCTGACTCATCTCTGATATATGTTCTTGCTTTGCATGGCTATCAGTAATAAGAAGAGCTCCTCATGAGTTCAAGATTGCGTGCTTAGAGGTAATTCTGAAAAGGCAAAACCACAATGGACATGGAATCACTTTTAGAAAGCATTTGCATATCATTCCAAACTAATATTAAGCCCTGAATTTCATGTTTTGCAGGATATTAAAAGACTCTTTCCCACTGATTGCAACCCATTCTATGCGGGCTTCGGAAATAGAGATACCGATGAGTTTAGTTACCGAAAAATTGGGATCCCGGAGGGCAAAATATTTATTATAAACCCAAAGGTTTGGATTTTTGTTACTAATATTCCTTTTTGGTGGCCTACCATCTTGGATTTACTTCTATCACTTTCTTTTGTATTGCTAATAAACTTCTCGTAAACTGGTAGGGTGAGGTGGCCATTAGTAATCGCATAGATGAGAAATCCTACACATCCTTGCACACGCTGGTCGATGATATGTTCCCCCCTACATCTTTAGCTGAGCCGGTAAGCATATACTTAAGCGAACTCACATTGGGCAGTAAGAAAAGGGTGAAAGAAAAGAAATAAAAAGGGTTAAGACTGGACACAGGAGAATGTTCAAATGCTTTTACTGCACAATATCTTGAATGACCTCGTCTCTCTTGTATGTGCAGGAAGATTATAACTCGTGGAATTTTTGGAAAATTCCACAGCCAGATTTTGAGATTTAGTTTATCTTACACCGAAATGGTCCCCATGTACCAACAAGATGATAAGTGGATTGAAATGTCCGCAATAGTACAAATACGATGAAGATATTCTTCCATTTTTTTTTTTGCCAGAAGTGATGCTGTGTAGCTGTGCAAAACTATTGCATTTAGCAGCACTGGTGTACGATTTGTAAGCAACGCATCTTGTATTAGAAGTTAGAGGTACTTGAAAAAAAATCCCTTACTAACAAAAGCTGTTGTGATTTTGATGATAGCGTTTCCATTGCTGCTTCTGCCTGTACAAGCTGTCTCTACTATTTCGTGGCTTTTGAGTTGCAATCGAAAATGCTCCTGGCTTCTTTCTTTGCTTGTTCTCATATTTATAATTACACTTACCTTACAAAGAAAAAGATTCTTTTAGATTTCAATAGTGTTTTTTTTTATTGTTATTGTTATCGAGAGTGTTCGGGCAACTTGTACGTATCTTGACCAATTTTATAAGTTTTAAAGTTAACGATCATGTAAACCTTCAATGATTATCATATTAATAACCACAAGACTTGAATATAAAACCACATGGAAAACAAATCTATGAGTCTCAAGCATGTACTATTAGACTATCTACTCGATAGTTGTGTTCCTATTTTTTAAGTAATTTCTTGGGTTGATGGTCTCTTATATTTGTATATTATTAGAATTTAAGGTTTAGAATTAGATTCCAATATAATCAAAGGTGGGATACATAAAATTTCAATTTGTAGTATAAAGACAATTTTAAGAAAATCAAATTGAAAAAAAAAAATGTTTTTATTTAGAATTCACTAGAAAAATTGTATTTTTGTCTACATATTCTCTCTATATTCTTGTAGTTTAAACATTTTATATTTTGATTCTAAATTTTGTTTTGTTTATGTTTCAATCTTGAATTGGAGAGAATAGAAAGAAAGTTGTCTAAAATTAAGAGGAGAGAATTACAGGTCTAACATATTTTGACAATTAAAAAAAATGATTTTAATTTCATCAAGTTTATTTTATTTTATTTTATTTTATTTAATGAGGAGTTTTATTGAGTTTTTTTTTTGCATTCTATATTTTTGGAAAAAGAGAATTACAGGTCTAACATATTTTGACAATTAAAAAAAATGATTTTAATGTCATCAAGTTTATTTTATTTTATTTTATGAGGAGTTTTATTGAGGTTTTCTTTTTTGCATTCTATATTATTGGAAAAAGTAAATTGAGACTCAAATTTGTTTTTTAATTCAGGATGTTTTTTTTATTTTTATTTTAATTTCCAGACTAATTAAAGATTGTTTTAAGGCAAATTGTGAATTTATTGATGTTCATGAGGTTGTTCTAGGTGTTCAAGTGAAAAAATGATTAAAATTAGCTCTTTTTTTTGGTACAATAAGTGAACTTGATTTTTTGGGCATTAGTAGTGTACAGCACTTCATCCACACATTTAACAAGGAAAAAAGGTTTAGGCGTGGAGATTTGGACCTAGCCTAACCTTATACACCGTTACATGTTTGACCTTTTTATGAAAAAAATCTTATAGTGTCAAGAGAGTGAGTGTAAGTAGTTATTCTAAACATTTATTTTGAAGAGAGAGAAAAAAAAAGTGATGAAAGAATAATAAAATCAAAGTCTCAAAAAGAAATTGATAAGAATGTTTTCACCTAGGTTGAATATTTTTCTCTCCTCTCTCAACTCATGTTTATCTTTTTCTTGTGAGTAAGTACAATAAAAACTATCTCTACACCATAAAAATTCTGTTTGTTATGTGCTAGGTGCACTAGCCTACCTAGATCTATGCACTAGGTCTTTTTTTAGATCTTTTTAACTTTTATCAAAATTATTAGAAAAAACAATGATATAATGTTAATACAAGAATATAATTTAGAGAAACTTCTCAAGAAGATTGTTTTTAAATGATGTTTTTTTTCTCAATCAGTGTGGATAAATATGTTTATATAAACTCTATTGATAATGAATATACGATCATTAATTTATATATAGATGCTATGTTTGTTTTTAGTACTAGCATAAATGTCGTTCATTACATTAAATGTTTTTTAAACTCTAAATATGATATGGATAGAGCTAATGCAATATTGAGTATTAAACTTATTAAATTTATATATAGATGCTATGTTTGTTTTTAGTACTAGCATAAATGTCGTTCATTACATTAAATGTTTTTTAAACTCTAAATATGATATGGATAGAGCTAATGCAATATTGAGTATTAAACTTATAAAAAAAACAATGGTATAATGTTAAAATAAGAATATTATATAAAGAAACTTCTCAAGAACTTTGGTCACTTTAATGTGACACTTATGAGTACTCTTTATGATGAATATTCAATTAAAGAAAAATAAAAGTAAAGACGATGCTCTACTTGAGTATACCCAGATTACTAGGAGTGTGCATTTAATAAAATCCACTTAATATGATATAACATACGTTGAAAAATTCTAATCACGAGTATTGGCCAATGATAGTCCAACTAATAAAATGTTTGAAACATATTATGGACTATGGTATTTTATATATAATGGATTTCTCGTTATATTAGAAGGATACAGTAGTGTTAATTGAATTTTAAATTTAGATGCGATTAAACCCACTAGTAGTTATATCTTTATTCTTGATTGTGATGCAATGTCTTGGAAATCATCCAAGAAGAGTTTAATCACTCGATCCATTATGAAGACAAAATTTATACTTTTAGAATTAGCAAGAAATCAAGCTGATTGATTAATACTTAATGAAAAATCAAAATGAAACCTAACCTACATGATTGAAGACAAATTCCTTTCCTTTGTAGTACTATAAAAAAGTCTTTTTCTTTGATACGAGAGTAGTACTAGTTGTTATTAAAAAAAGAATGAACTAAAAAGTTCTTAATGAGTTTCATGAGATACAAACAAAACATTTAGAGTACTCATGAAGAACCATGTCGGGTATAACCTATTATCGCAAAATCGATTCAAGTTACTTGAGAGCATATCAAACGGGAAAGTATATACGGGAATTTTCTCCTCTTTGATAATGAAATGCGGTATGAGAATAATATAAATCGTATTTTCAAACCTTACCTAACAGTTCAAGTATTTAAGTGAGATGATTTTTTAACATGGTATAAGAGTCTTGTTGACCCAGTGGTCACGAGTTTGAATCTCACTATCCTCAAGCATAAGGTAATGTGGATCCGTGAAAGTTTCAAGTTTAAAGAGTTTTCACTTGAAAGGATGTGTTGAAGAATAATATAAATTATATTCTGGATTTCACCTAACATCTTAAGTTTTTAGTTGAGATAATTCTTGATAAAATATAAGATAACTCCATTAGGAACATTGGGTCCACGCAAGTTGCAACTTCCTATCCTCTTTCTTTAGTTGATGCTAGCTAGGGGAGACGCAAGGGTCCTCAAATCAAAAGAGGTGTCTGCCTGGCCTGGCAAAATTGCAGCTAGCTTGTTCCTAATAAAGGATTTTGATCCCTCGTCCTCTCTGCTGATAGGATACTGATATTTGCTGCCATTAAAAAGCTTTAGGTGGGCGGGGACCGCGAAATTTACTGCAAATTTCTTTCTATGCTACAATCATTGGAATTGAAGGAAGTGCTGTTGAATACTGTTGAGTCGAAACTTTCAGCGGTGCAAATAGAGGGTCTGTAATTGAAAAGAGAAGAACCTCAGCAGCTCCTTGAAATCCACTCGGAAAGGCAGTTTCCAAGAGTAGTGACATCCCACTGAGCTCACCTTGCCCTGCAACTTTATCTCTGCGCGCGCTGTGGCATAGTTGCGCTGTTCGGGAATATGGTTAGATTGCTTTTTTAATTAAAAATATATTAAATTATATATATATATATATAATAATTAATTTAAAATTAATTTAAAAACACAAAAAATTATTTTTTCAAAATAACAAACACCAAGTAAAAGTCCGTCACTGTGAAAAGAGAAAAGCCACGTTAAGGAAAAGGCAAACAGGTGACCACAGAAGCACCACTTTGAGGGTGGTGATCAGAGGAGCATCACGTGATCTTACATCCTGGCGCGCGTGCATCACCACAGGTTTATCTCATGCAGAGAATTACTAGAAAATTACGTTCATAAATGATCAACACCATCATTAAACACTAAATAAAATTGAATTTAATGGTTTTTAAAATTTATTAGTAACATAAAAGTCATCGCACTATCGTAAAAGAAGATCATCATTGCTCCTATTGTCATGTAGAGTTTGAATCTTAGACGAAGAAACGTTCAAATCATCAATCTGACTATAAACATGATAAGAAAATTAATAATTTGACCTCAATATATATATATATAAATGGTGTAATTAGAATAAATTCATTCATCTTTAAGATCAAAAGAATAAAAATAGAATCGAGTGTTGTCCTAATTGAACCCTATGATCTTACCAATAAATTGGAGAAAAAGAAGGGACGGAACGAGGCTGATCGGCAACTAGAGCCCTACGTACCGCCCCTGCCAAGGAGGGGGAAAGAAGGCAATAAGACTAGAAGGAAAGACAAATTCAATAGTTCATTCAAAGCATTGCTGGGACCTTCTGGTTGTTCCTAGGAAGTCAAATGGCCCCCGCCCATGTTAGAATTCCAAAAATAGTAGAGCAATAACCAAAGATAGAAAGGGAGATTCCTCGTCTGCTCCTCTCAAATGATTATCCATAATCACACACACTCACAAAAATTAATGTGGATGTTCCAGACAGTAGACAGAACTGTTTGAAGTATAATGTTACATTAAACTAGCCAAGTTTTTTGCCACCATGTGTATTTATTAGTATTTCTTGAGGAACATCCATGTTTCCTGAAAGGAGATCTCATCAAATTCATATATATGCTGTGAGATGCAGATCATAAACACCACAATTCCCACCATCCTGATCAAAATCGCAGTATAGATTAATCCATCTGGGGCTTGCATCGTGTGAAGGCTAGGGCCGCTGTGTTTCTTCTATATCAATAATAGATAGGAAACATCCGTTCGATCCATTTGCTGGTTCTTGTTGCAGGTACGTACAGTCTTATTTTCTCCATCACCGCGTTGAAACTTTCACGTTGGACGTGTTACTTACATTGAAACTTTCAACAAAAACAAGACCACTGTCAACATCTCTTCTAGCGGCACATTCTCACCTCCCGAACCATATATAAACCTGTAACAAATTCAAGGTATATATGATTACGGAAGGGGGTGATTCATGCATGAATGGCTAAGAAGAAAATACATAAGGTGCTCCAGAAAGGCCATCCACTTAACTACAATCCATGCATTATTGAAATCTGATAACTGTTCAAGCTCAATGTAAGCTCATTTTCTCACCCCGTTTCAAAAATATTTAAGAAAAAATGATTTTTTATTATTTTAACTTAATAAAAAAACAATATTTTTAAATCATTTTAATGTGTTTACATCAAAAATAATTTTTAAAAAATAAAAAAATCATTGTGATACATTTCTAAATGAAAAATAGTTTCGAAAACAGCTTCAAAAACACTACCAAACAAAAATTAAATGTCAAAAGTTGGTCACTTCCAACAAAGAAAATGAATTCAAGCTATTGCTCTAAAGAAAAAAGAAAAGAAAATTAGTTAACAAGTAAATAAATAAGAAAACATCACCCTACTGTGTATCCTTTATTAGCATCATAATATATATATATAAACATGGAAAAAATGCATTTGCCATGCTACAATGTTGTGATCAATCTAATTAAGGTAGAATTAGAGTGTAAAGGACCAACAATGTGTAATTTAATAGCATAAAAAAGGGTGTAATTTGTAAGAAAACTTTTATTTTTCTGATATCATCTTTCACTCTTATTTTTTTTTGATTCTAGGAATTCCCATTTCAGCTCACTTTGTGGACCCAAATAAATGAGTAAAAACTCTGGTTGTCCCAATTTCTTACAGGAAAGTGTACGCGTCCCGACTCGATCATTGCTCTTAAAACATCAAGAGAAAGACCATTGCTGCCAATCTACACATCGCGGGGACTTTCACTCCCTTTCCCCCACATATAGGAGATCCACATAAAAATTTTGATGTCAAGAGAGGAGTATCAAATTATCAATGCATATGGGCCAGTAGTTGGCTGCTTTCCAGAGGAAAACTCCATTTATTTTCAGCATTTTATTATTATCTAGAACTATTCAAGATAATAAAAAAGATAAACCTGGCAATTCCTCGCAGTAAAATTTATTTTCTAACTTGGCACCATCTCCACTATAAAAGGATGTTCTGCCCCCCTTTCTTGCTCCATCAAGCTCATCTCCCCATAAGCATCTTTCCCTCGAAAAAAACGCAGACACAGAGTTCTCAGGACAGCATGCTACATGAAATGGCCACAAACCAATCTTTGTGGATTTACGCAGATGATGACTTCATTGACATGGAGTTGAGCTCCTCTTCAAACATCATTTGTTACTCCATTAACTCTCCATCACGAAGCAGAGAGTTTGAGTTCCAAATGTCTTCAGTTTCTCATGGTAGAGAAACCACAGCATCCCCAGCTGATGAACTCTTCTACAAGGGAAAACTCCTCCCTCTCCACCTCCCTCCTCGCTTGCTCATGGTTCAAAATCTCCTCCAAAATCCCACCACCGCGACCTTAAACAGTAAAACAGAAGCAGCCTTTGCTGAAAACTATGCCATTCCCTTCATTAATAGCTCCACTACACCTTCCACTAATACCAATACCCCATTGGAATCCTGCAATATCTCACCATCAGAATCTTGCATGATTAGCAGTGAACTGAACCCAGATGAATATTTCTTTGAATGGCCAACTGAAGCCAACAGTTTCCTTGGAGATCATCAAAAGAAGTCTTGGACTAAAAAGCTAAAACAATCCTCACTTGGTCAAAAACTCAAAGCTTCAAGAGCATACCTAAAGTCTTTGTTTAGTAAGTCTGACTGCACCGACGAATCATGTGCTGAAGCAGCATGCAATGCAGAAGAAGAAGCTGTTTCAAAAGTCCAGGACAGTACGATCAAGTATATGAAAGTACCAAAGAAGAATCCATATGGAGATATTTATAACGACAGATACAGGATATCAAATGCTCTCAAGAGAAGAAGCATTAAGAAAGAGATGGCTGAAGAACGTTTTGGTTGTCAAAGGAGGTCTTTCTCAGGGGCAATTCGATGGAATTCTACAACTAAGTCCTCTTCATCCTCATCCTCATCTACGTCCATATCTCCATCTGGCTCTTCTATTTCTTCATCATCATCCTTTTCATTTAGGTCAAATGGGTTCTGTGACTCACAGTTGCTCAAGAGAAGTAGCAGTTCAGACCCAGAGTTTGAGAGTTCAATTGAGGAAGCAATTGCTCATTGTAAAAGGTCACAGCAGCAGTTTAGTTCAAGAAAGACTTCAAGTGAAGTTGGAGTCTGTTTAATTGCAGCTTGTGGGGATCAAGAGAGGCCTAAAATATGCGGCATATAAGTGCGGAAGTCCCTGAGATTCACAATTAAAGGGGGTCAGACAGATTACTAAATCTCATTTCCTGTTGAACTTTTCAAAGTGGGTCTCGGTTATAGCAGTGTGATTTTCAGGCTGTTCAATAGTGTAGATCCATCCATTAAACTATAGTTTGTGTTGGAAAGGTCAATAGCGCCCCCTCCCCTTCACTATTCTAGGCGTGCAGTGTCACTGTAGTTGCATGAATTATGAAGCTATTTCAGAGTGCGATGAATCCAAAATCTGCAACACAATAAGGCTTGAGGATTTTCTTTTTCTTCTTCTCCAATTTTTTTTTGATTGAGCTGGCCTTGTGTAGGCTTGAGCTAAAGTGAGATGATTCACTAAAGACACTCCTCATATTGATGAATTGTTGTGGAGCGTTTGGAATTATCTACTAACGTTTGACAAAGAGCCAAACCACCTTGAATTCTACTCTAATGAAGCCAATTTAGAGGTCAAGTTACCTCGATGATACCGAACAAGCAAACCTTAGAAACAAAGTCCTACCAAAAGTACCAGAAACCTTTTCCGACAAAGTCACTTGTTAAACCTTTTCTAGTCCCATGATTTTTGAAAGACCTGAGCCTTTTTTCAATAAGTTGATAATAAAATAATATAAATTATATTTTGAAACTTTATCTAATACATTAATTATTTAGATGAGATGATTTTTTGAAATGATATTCCAGCATTTACGAGTTCTGATCTCATCATTCTAATTCTATTTGATAAATATCAAACACAAGGTAATGTGAGTTTGTGGAAGTTTGAAGCCCAAAAAGCTTTCATTTAAGGGTGTGTGTTAAAAAATAATATAAATCACATTTTAGCCTAACCTAATAACTTGAACTTTTAGGGGAGATGGTTCCATGATAGATAAATGGTACTAATCCCATTCTTGATGAATGTTCAGGGGATTGGCAATCAATATTACTCGACAGAACTGTGGAAGATATGAAATGCTTCTGCATGGAAGTGAGGACCATCGTCTTTTTTATCGTTTCACTTTCCAGAAGAAAAGTCGAAAGCCATTCAGAGTAAATGTTTTAGAGAAAACATTCAAAATGAATTAAGTTTGATAAGGGTGATCGATCACCTAATAGAGGGACAAAGGGAGGGGGAGAGGATTTTGAATCATGCTTAGTAATAGAGTAATGGTAATTTTACCAAATATTCTTCCCGGAAAATCTCTTAGCATCCAGTGAGTAGACCCTGTTCCTATCAATGAAACCGATAAAGAGACACACAAACAGATTGGAAAAGATGATTCAATGGTAATAATTTTGCACACATATATTTCTGTATCAGTGATTCAATTTATACAGTTGACAGAGTTGTGTTCTAAGGGAGGTGTTCTAAATATAGAAGGATTCACAGTATTCATGCTACAATTGTGCTGCCAGTGTAACAACATTTACTGTAGGGATCATTGGCTTTATTTGTGTTTATAATCTTCATGATCTTCGGCTGATTTCTTGTCTTTGTATTGCCTTCATAATCTTCTTGATCTGCTGCATTGTGAGCGTGGTCTGCCTTTGACATCTTGATCTACTGTATTGTGGGCTTGATCTGCCTTGATAACCGATAGATTCAATAGTTGAAATTTTACTCGGTGACCTTAGCATCACCGAACACCTTGATCTTAGGAGACAATAAAAGATGATTCATTCAATGCAAGCATGCCAGCCCACTGCAACTTGATGCTAAGCAACAAAGTACGTTACAATAATACTACTGACTGTCGACACATTGGGAAAGTAACGTATCCAAGTTGACAATTAAATGGGTCATCCTCTCCATGCATCTTGTTGATCTATCCTATGATTACGGACTAAACATGAATCCGTACGAGAATGCCAGCTTGATATTTGACAAGACTACAGGGATACATCAACTAGCCGAATAATGTTAGGTAAGAAGAATACAGACAAGCATATAGCAAGAAACCTCTTCCCCACATATGGCAAGGTTATCTAGTAATAGCTGGTTCCACTTGTCCTTGCAAAATCTCTTCATTTTTAAGGTACAAGCCAGCCAGAATAATGCTGCCTGACTAGTAAATTCATCACCCGTTTCAGTAATTCTCGAACGTGATTTCTCTGGCTTTGTCCTCTTCGAAAACGGGATTCATGGAACTGTTTTTGTTTCAGGTTTTTCTTTGCAGTGCAGTCTGATGAAATTTTAAACAAGTTCATACGATTGTTTTGTGTTAATTTAATGTCCCAGGTTCATCATTGACCTCGTCGAGTTTCAGAACAAGTCAATAAAGAATCTTTCATGGTCTCTGGTCTCTGATGAAGAGTTTCAGTAAATAAGAAATGGATCACTGATGCAGTGTTTCAGTAACCAGTCACTGACATCATTCGCTACCTGTTACCTACAGAGATTATAATTAAACCCTTTTTGTTTCCCGGATCGTCATGTACGTCTTCCTTAAAGATTTGAAAAATTCTTCTGTGTACGTACCAAGTAGTGAAGCTAGGAATAACCCTATAACCCATAATTAACCAATTGCAAGCATTCAGAAATACAAAATGCCTGATGTATTGTGAAGGAATAAATGTGGGCATTGCTGGGACCAGTCAGCTAGTGGATCATGTGGATCATGTGGATAATGTCAGGAGTTGATTAAAGCAATCAGCAGGATTTTCTAGCTAATATTCTGGTCTCAAAAGTTCTTGGGAAGTGACATTTGTCATCTTATTGCACTTTATTCTGATACTTATCTTCTGCAATGATCAGCAATAACTTTGCTTGCAATTATCATCTTCAAGTTAGACCTAGTTAGACCTTGAGCTCTTTACTCTACCTTCTACCTCAATTTACTTTTACAAGATTGTTTTTAATGCTAAAATATATCAAAATAATATTTTTATTTATTTTTTTTAAAAAATATTTTTGATATCAACCTATCAAAATGATCTAAAAACATCAAAATATATTCATTTAAAATAAAAAATAAAAATAAAAAAATTTCAATTTTTTTGAAAAGCCCTCCCAAACACTTAACATTTTTTGTATTATAACGAAGTTGAAAAATAATTCAATCCCTTTTAATCATACCATCAAAATCTTTCAAGGTGTTACATAATTGGCAACCTATTTAGATATAATTCAGAACCTAATTATGAAAATTATTCACAACTTAGGAAACAAAATTGCACAAGAAACTTCTGCTGAGTGAACAGCAATTATAAATTAACCATCGGCATATATTCAACATATATTCAACATACTAGTTCTAAAAAATGATATGCAAACAGTAAAAGAGAATGAGGCATCAAGATTACTCAGAAATTGCAGGCCCATGTGCTCATTTGAGATGGATCCCTTTTTGGGATCCTCTGGGCCACTGCATTCCGATTATTAAGCAAAAGAAATGTTTTGGCAACTGTTCACAGCAAAGGATAGCATCTGTGGAAAGAATAGGAATGGGATCATAACCTGACAGCCTGCAGTTCATCTAAAAATCGACGATCTATAGAAAAGTTAATTGGAACCTCTTCAGGTGCTTACATGCCTTGACAATCTGCAGAGAGTTAGTCCTCACAAATGAGATTTAAAAACACTGAAATTGGTAGGTAAGTTCTGTGGAAATTGTGGTGATTAGATATTTATTAACTCCATCTAGTCTCCACGTTTGCTGTAATGATTTTCCTTCCCAAGGAAATTCATAGTTAAATTGGATTAGCAGAATGAGGGATCTGCAAACCTAACAAATCCTGATGGATAGGATTTTTTTTCCAAAGAACCATGTTTACTCATCACATCTAAGCTTGGGTTTTTTCCCATCAAGGTTGCCTAAAAGGTTTGTTTTCCTTGTAGTTGCCCCAGAGTGAAATGTTAAATGACTAAAGAATTATCAAATACGACTGCCATTGCCAACGAGCCTCCACCAACAGTTTGAGCGTGGCATTGAATTGGCTGTTGGCATCTGATATATATATATATATATATATATATATATATATATATATATATATATATATATATATATGAGAGAGAGAGAGAGAGAGATGGTGCAGTGGCTAGCTTTAGCATTCTGAATAAATAAGATAACAGAGTTTGGAGCCATAACTGCATGCTCACCCAATTTCGTACCAGAGAAAAGCTTTTATTATTGTATAGCAAACTCTGAAGCTCGACAAAGCATCAAAAGTTCGATTTTTTAATTGAGAGGGGGATAAAAATCTCACGGGAAAGTGTACTTATGGATAGTGGTCATTTATGAGAACAGAACCGAGTCTCCTACTACCTAATTCCTCGTCAACTAAACTTCAAACTTCTTCTTCGTCTTCTAAAATCTTCAGAAGATCTATCGTCTCCATGCTTCACTAGTGAGCGAAAAGGCTGAAAATAAGTTACAAAGGAATATATACAAGGAGGAAAATAAAATGTTGTGTGCATATGTAAGACCTAAAATGGTGGGCAGTCTCAGATTGCATAGAGTTTCTTGAAGTCATTTTCGAGAATCTCTGGTTCTTCCATGAACGACACCGACTCTGATCGTGACCTACTTGTTAATGATCTCCGTAATTTGGAAGTCTCAATTCTCTGTACAATTACCCAATAACCCATCGTCCCAATTGTTGTCACCATGATTATTGTCCCTATGACTGTTACAGCTAGTGCCAACCACCTCTGATCATCTCCTACAACAACGTATGAGAGTGCTAGGAATGCGATTGAAATCAGCACACAGGCCAGCCACATCAGCTTGTTGATCACGGACATTAGTTGTTTTTTTGCCTTCCTCTCTATAACAACAATAGAAGTTTGAACCACCACTACAGCCAACGATATAAAGAGAGCAATCGAGTCAAATATGATGAAAATCATGAACTCGGGTCTGGGAGCAATTTTTGCTTCTCCAGCAGACTGTTTGGGAGCGAGTTTAGATGGGTTATCAGCAAACTGGCCAGGGAGTTGGAAGATGGCGGCAAATGCAACAGTGGCAATAAGGACTGCCACAACTGTGGTTGAGTTAATCGCATTGTTGAGACCTTCACCTTGCATTTTGTTGAGCCTCTTGGCTATACCTTGAACACGTTTTCGTGTTAGTCGTGTGGTCTCGATCTGGTTGTGAACCCCGTGCCTTATGTCACTAACAGTTTGCTTTAGTTCCCGGTTGGCTGTTTTTGGTGTAGGCTTCATGGATTTGGCAGATAAGACTCCATTCTCTTCTAAGATGGAGGCAATTCCTTTCTGGCCATTTTTCTCAGCAGTATCAAAGGGAGTTTCTCTGGATCTGTTGACAATCGTTTTGTCAATTCCCTTTTGTTCAAGTAGCTTCCTAACGATCTGCAAATAGCACCAACGTAAATGTCAGAAACTTCCCAACTCTGTGAAAAGGAAAGGATTATTCGGTAACTTTGGTAGATGGCAGGGTGACTTCTGCTCTAAATATTCATTTAGCAACATCAAAAAAAGGCTGATTCACTTGAATTGCAGAAGATACTCACTATTCAGGTCAAGCATGGCAGTTCTTGAACAGAAATAACAGGGCTAGGAAAATCTAAAGAAGAGGAAAGTAACTTAGAATACCTGATCTCTACCCTTACGTACTGCAATATGCAAAGCAGAGCTGCCTTTATTATCAACCATGTTCATCAAAGAAGGATCCGACATGATCAGCTCCTCCACCAGCTCCACAGCCTGTCCTTTAGCTGCCATATGGAGAGCTGTCTGGCCTTTCTTATCAACCTTAATCATGAGTCCAGGTTCTTTACTTATAAGGGCTTTCAAAATCTCCAAATGTCCATTTCTTGCTGCAGAATGCAAGGGGGTTTTACCATTACTTTTTGCTATCAAAGCAAGGCTACTACATCGCTCCAACAAAAAAATCACCAATTCAATATGCCCTTGCGAGGCAGCAGAGTGCAGAGCTGTAGTATTTGATGAATCAAAGGTCAAAGAAAGTTCGGGATCGACTTCCATGAGAGCTTCTACTATCTCTGCGCATTACAGTAACAGAACACACAGTCAAACAACATGAACCCTAATCCAATTTATAAATTCCTGCAAGGAATTTCAAGAATTGAAAACAGTACTTACCCAAATCACCTTGCTTGGCAGCTATGTGAAAAGCATCGCACCCGTTTCTTGCTTTAAGACTGGCCATACCAGTGTCATAGTACTTAATCATCTCCTTCACTACATCAACATGCGAACACTCTGAAGCAACATATAAAGCAGTTTCTCCTGGTTGGTTCTGTTTCGACAACATCACAGTCAACTCTGCAGGTTCTCCGAGATTCTCAGCTATCATTTCCTTAACCAGCTTCAAATCTCCAGCTCTCGCCGCCGCATGAAACGGCGTGTCATCCCGTTTCCCTGTCAGCTGTTTTGTCATCTTCTTCTTCCGGGAAACTTGCTGCCTCGCCGGAGTTTCCATTGAATAAAAAAAAATCTGCCAAAACACAAGAAACCCCTTCCTTCCTTCCTTCTTATAGTCTGTCGATTTTGTGGAACAAGATTTCGAGTGTTTAAGAAACAGGAAGATCAAGAATCATGCTAATCAACATGGCTAAAGAATTATATCATGTCTGATAAAGAATGATGATGATCAGGTTGCACGTGGGGATGCTAAGCTACAAGGTTGCTTCGTTGATATTCCACATACCATGTTCTTGAAATATTCTGCACCAAATTTCAGCAGTATTAAATTAGAGTCCACTTGAAATATATAATTTTTATGCATTCAAACTCTTGTTTTCTTCGATAGTTATTACTCTGAGCAATCATGAAAGATAAATATAAAGTAAAAGATAAGGGCTGTGAATTTTGAAAAATCTGCTGCCAGTTTCAAACGCTGGTAGAAAGAAAGATGAAATCATCAATCTACATCACCTCCGAAAGTCCAAGAATAACTCACCGGGAGCTTTGAAAAACAAAGAGGTTCTCTGAATCTTGCGTTCTGCCAGAAACTGAAAACCCCACCTTACAAAATGGATCCGAAAGAGTCCTTGATGATCAAAACAGATAACACAGAGCGATCTTCTTGGAGGTGATGATCCTATTCGGTAACATGGAGAAAGACAATTGTTAAATACAAAGGTAGAAAGGGCTGATCGTTACTGGTTGCCACTAAACTGCTGTTGTTGACTTGAGGGTTGCTAGTGGGTGTGTGGACCTTTAAAGCAGACTGTGCAAGCAATCATTTGTTAACACGCTACTTCATTTCTCCTCCCTGCTAACTTTGTGCGTAGAGGTAGACGCTACAGCCCGTTTTTTTTTTAAAATAAATAAATATAGATAATTATATTTTACTACTAATTTCCATAATTTTACACCTATTTATTGCTTTGTAAAATTATTTAATCACCGCTGTAATTGTCATTGACATTACATTATTAGCATTATCAGACAAATGATAAAAACGTGGGCCATGCATCCCACGCAGCACGTGGGTTGTATGGCCTATGTTTGACAAAAATCTACCTTGCTCTTGCTCCTGTGTGTAAACTATACACACCAAATCATCGATAGTTAGATTCAGTTTTTTTTGGAGTCGCCAAAAGCAATCACGAGCGCCCTTTCACTGTTAAAATACTCGTCAGGGTGCATGTTTGTAACCGCGTTTCAAATTAATAAATTATTTTTTATTTAAATTAATTGTTTTTAATATCTTAGATTTATTTTGACATGCCATGTCAATAAATTTTAAAAAAATGAAAAACATGGTTGCAGACAATGTTTTCAAATTAAAATATTATTTTAATATATTTATAAATTAAAAACATTTTAAAAAATAATATTAATAGCTTTGGCCACTGGAAAGCGAGTGAGCCAAAAGTTGGGTCAATGGATGAGCACGGCCACACAATACAATAAAGCGGGGCCCATTCAGTGGGTTGTGTTTATATATCGTGCCGTGTATTTTTTAGGAGAATAAAAAATATCGAAATAGTTTTTCTAGATTTTTTTATTTTTGATATTAATATATTAAACTATTAAAAAACAAATCAAGTTGTTATTTAAAATAAAATACATTTAAAAAAGCATGTCATCCGTCCTGTGTTGTTGACAAAACTGAGAGGAGTCATACAATAATAAAAGTGCTGCTAAAATCACAGAGCAGTGGCGTTAACAGCGGGGACAAACAATCACAGCGTCATATATAAAAAATAAAAGTAAATTTCAGAGTACATTATTGAGTATAATAAAGAAACCGCGTTTGGACAGTGCTTTTGGCTTCTTCCTCGTATAGTATTATTGTTATGATAATAGCTTTAGAAGGCTTTGAAATCCCCTTCAGTGGACGTGTCAGGACTAGAAAGGATGATGGTGACGCAGATGCACCGTGTTCACACTGTTGCCTCAAGATAATGTGTGGTTGTACTAGTTTTTAAAGTATTTATTATTCCGAAATATATCAAAATAATATATTTTTTTATTTTTTAAAAATCATTTTTGAAATCATCACATCAAAATGATCTAAAACACTCAAAAACATATTCATTTAAAATATTTTTTTTTCAAATTTCAGTCAAAAACCGGTAGTATCGCAATATCAAACAGTCACTTCATCCGACACATTTGTCATTGCAAGACTAAATGGGTAAATTGATATTTTTACTTTTTATTTAATTATTTTAATTATTCAATTATCCTTAAAAGCAGGGTTTAATTAGCTTTTGTTCAATGATACTTGTTCATTTTTAATCTCACTAGCACGGTCCTTCAAGCTAAAAAATTTATAGTTGTTGTCTGGTTTTTTATGCCTTTTCCCCTTAATTTTTTGTTGTTGATGAGGGTTAGTTTAGACTTTTCATCGATGCAGAAAAAAAAAATAGGTGGGAGGAGCTCGTGATCTTATCCAGGAGCTCGCGCTCTTCTATGTGGACAGACGCGTGGTCGGATGGCTGCTGGTGTGGCTTAGTGGACTTTTTTATTCTTCTCCTCCCTCTTTTTTTTTTTCTATGGAAAAATATCAAAGATTTTATATCCGATTTAGTTATTATTTTATTTTATCTCTCTCTTAATTTACACATCTTTTTTTTTTTTAATTTTGAATCTCAATATTTAATTTAATTTAATTTTTATATACAGTTTTGGTCCTCGTTTTTTTTATAGATAATTTTTTTTATCCCTTTTCTTTCTTTATTTATTAATATTTTTTCAAATTTCCCCTCAAAATCTTATTTGATTTATTTTTTATTCAAATTTGATCTTTATTCTTTTGTTTACTGTTTCTTTATCCCTTTCTTGATTTATTTATGTTTTTAATTTTATCCCTCGACAATTCTTTTGATTTAATTTTTGTATTTAATTCTAATCCTTATTCTTTTTATTAGTATTTTTTATCGTTTTCTTAATTTATATTAATTTTCAATTTAATAAATAATTTTTTATTTCATTTGGTTTTTATATTAGATTTGATCCTTATTACTTGATTGATGTTTGTTTTGATTTTTTATACATAAATTTCGCTTCACTATTTTTATATTATATCTGATACTCATATTTTTATATCATATTGTGGAGTTTTTTCTACATGATTAGTCAAATTAACTCAGTTTTTTAATCAATGTTTTTTTTATTAATTCAGCTTTGGTATTTTTTCTAGGCTCTTAAAAAATAAGTTTTTTTTGTCAATTTTTTTCTTATATATATATATATTAAAGGGCTCTCTTTGCGGCTCAAATGGGACAGAAGAGAAGCAAACTTCCTCTCGCATGGCTCTTTCTCGTTGCAATCTTCTGTTTGACGATGTGGATGGCCTTAATTACAACCATCGTCCGCCATTGTTGTGGTTTGTTTTTTCCACTTTTCTTTTTTCTATGGCGATTGACATGGATAACAAGGACAAAAATTTATGTCTTGATCCCGCCTAAGTCAGCTCTGAAGATTGACATCAACACTGTAGCGCATTGATGACACTTTTTTGTTACAAAGTTGTATACAAAGTTGCTTCAGTAGGCATGCAGGCTATAAGAGACCAGGAAAAAGAATGCGAATGAGGCAGGAGCGGTGTGCCAAGCTCCACCTCCTGCATTCTAATTCAGAATACCATGAACTGGTATACATCAAACGATGGAGAGATTTAGGGGGCCGAACATCAAATGGCATAAATTGGTTTTACTTCTGAATCGGTCTCTGAATAATGCCAGGAACTATTTACACTTCTTCTTGAAGACTTCTCCTTCTTCCTCACTTTTCTAACCCTTCTGGACTTCATCACATAATAAGTCATGGAACCAAGAACTCCGGCCATTATAACTCCTCCTATGACTGTAACAAGAATGGCAGCCCACTTGCGATGCCGGCCAACTACTATATATGATGATGAAATGAATGCTACTGTAGTGCAAACTGAGGCCAGCCACATTAATTTATTGATCACCTCTATAACCCGTCTTTCTGTTTTTGTCTCTCCTCTAACGAGTGTGATTTGCACCACCACAACAGCCAGTGACGTGAAGAGTGCAATGGCGTTGAAGATGAAAAACATCTTGAATGATAAACTGCTCACAACTACAGCCGTGCCATTTGCCTTGGTGCCACCAGGAACAGTGAAAATAGCTGCAAAGGCAACCGTTGCAAAGAGTACGGCAACCACCGTGACTGAGTTGGTGGCGTTGTTAATTCCTTCCCTGTGGAGCCGACGGAGATCATTGGCAATCCCACTTACATTCTTGTTTGTTTTTCGGGTTTGTTCGAGCTGGAAGTGCACATCTTTCTTAATTTGTGTCACAGTATTCCGAAGCTCATCTCGGGGCTGGTTAAGCTCACTTGCTTTTACGCCGCCGTAATGAGCCAAACACTCTCTTATCTCCGAGGTTTCTTCAGTGAAGATGAGGGCTTCAGCTATGTCAAGGGCTGTTTTACGGTCCCTTGTTAGTGCGTTGACATTTGTTTCGGGAAGGCGCAACAATGTGTTCACTATCTGCAAGATTTGAAAAGAAGAAGAAAAAGAGTAATTTGAATATGCATTTCAAATAAAATGTCTCCTGAACTTTGAGTATCCTCCTTTTTTCATGAATGCGATATATAATTTATCATCAAAATGGTCTAAGGTGAGAGCTTACCTCACCACAAAAGCATTACAAACAGGATTTTTCCTGGAAAACAGAATCAACACACACCAAATTTCATCTACTGCAGAGTTCACAATACTTATTTGCCGAGCATTCATTCGAGAAATAATTGAAACTGATGAGTTTTTAACCGGAGAAACTCCAAGGTCAGAGAAAATAGAAGGAAACGTGTTCCTAGCAGAAGCAAAAGCGACTCCAGTAGGCAAAAAGTGTTGGGTGGACAAATCAGAAGCTAACATGTGTTTGAAAATAATATAAATCATATTTTGTACCTCACCTAATAGTTCAAGTTTTTAGGTAAGATGGTTCCTTAACATACTATCAGAGTTTTATTACCCCAGCGGTCATGAGTTCGAATCCCACCACTCTCATTCTATTTGATAAAAATCAAGCACAAAGTGACGTGGATTTGTGCAAGTTTCAAGTCCAAAAGGCTTTCAATTGAGGGTGTGTGTTAGAGAATAATACAAATCATATTCTGGACTTCACCAAATAGCTTAAGTTTGTATGTGAAATGATTACTTACTTCCTATAGTAATACAGGAGGTTATATCACCTGGAAAGCTTCGGTCTATAGTATGCAATGGGAACTTGTGGTTAAAAAGAACTTTATGGTTTGCAGTGTGAGGTGGATTATCAGGGATTGTTCTGCGACACAAAAACATTTTAAGTATTAACAGAAGCAGTTTCCAACAATCTGAGAACGTCCAACAAATTTTCGGGCAGAGGACAAAAGTCTTGCGATCTTTAAAAAATCAAAAACAATATAAGCACAAGTTAATCATCATGTGTTAAGCTCTAAATCGGTGTCCTATATAGAACTGTAAACTCGAATCATCAATGCAAAGAATCATATATCAAAAGAAAAAGGAGAGAGAGTAAAGATGCTCTTAAATATGCCCTTTGTATTCTGTCAAACGAGGAGACAGTTTGAAGACAATTCATGTATGATATCAGGATCAAAAAAGCTGATAAGTACCTGTGCCCTCTTTTTCCTGGTGGCTACGTGCAATGCTGTATTCCCGAACTTATCTGGAAGCATAACAATGGCTGGATCTGCCTCCAGAAGCAGCACCACCACTTCACAACTGACTCCTTTCACAGCCATATGCAATGCAGTCTGCCCCTTCTTATCAATCCTTCGGGCTAGTTGTGGATCCTTGTCGAGCAATGCCTTCACAACTTCTACATGCCCCTGCCGGGCAGCTAAATGCAAAGCATTTTTTCCATTGGATTTTGTCATCTCTAGTAAGCTCGGGTCTTTAGATAGCAATTCATGAACTACAGCTGAGTGCCCTTTTGTAGCAGCAGAAATAAGAGGAGTTGCGTTTGATTGGCCTACTGTTTTGCCCATTGTGGGATCGTGCTCTAGCAGTAGCCGGACAATAGCTGCATAAAGATTATTTTTCAAACGCATTTCCCAGTGCCCAGTTTTGTGTTCAATCTATATGTTACTCAAGAACAGAAATGCAAGAAACTCAGGACAAGCTAACCATGTATTCAACACCAGAAAGAAAACCATGGATCAACAGAAACTTAGTTTCAGCAACACATATTGAAAACCAAACAGCATGAATCAATCACAAAGCGCTCGAGCTCTATTAGTTATCAGCCACTTCATTCATGTATCTCATCTCTATCGTGGTTGCTTTATACATCATATGAATTAGCTATGTCAAAAAAACAAATTCAATGATGGCATAAATTTTAGAAGATTGTTTGATGATTTTTTTTTGTCCTTGATCAATTTTTTTCCTGAAAAATACATTTACCACTGATACAAGAGTACAAATCCAAATATGATTCTGTCTTTCAACTACATATTTTGTGATATGCCACTGTAAATGTTTCATAGTCATGGATTTTTATTCTCATCTCAGCTGATTCAAAGGCTTCTTGAAATCCTTTCAACGTACTAAACCTTGAAGCATCCCTCCAGAATGACAGTAAACTGCAACACTAATGACAAGAAATAATACGGGAGCATGAGACTTATCAAGGATTTGGATTTTTATTCTGGACAAATTAAGAACAATAGGCTGTCAATAGTATTAGGCTTCATATTTTCTAAGAACATTTAATCTTAAAGGCTAAAAATTGTGTGTATACCAATTGCAGACTATTATAAAACTATGGACAAAAGACATGAATAATTAAACTACCTTGATGACCATTACTAGCCGCAAGATGAAGAGGATCGAGCCCTGAGCGATTCTTGTGCGAAATCGCATCCCTGGTCGTATACTTCAGCAACTCCTTTACAACCTCCAAGTGTCCTCTCTCTGCTGCAGTGGACAAGGCTGTATCACCTAGCTCATTCACCTCATTCACCACTGCAGACCTTATCTCGGCCACCTTGGTAGAATAAAATCAATCCAAGAAAATTATGAGAAAGAAATCCTCTCTCCAGAATTATAATAAGCATATTGCACCCTTAATTGTGCCGAAAGGAAATAGCTTACCATTAATCATTGTATATTTTTGCATCAGAAATGGTAAGCACTGGCAAGGGCAATGCGATTACGCAATCCTCGACATGCTCATCGAGGATTGCATAGTCACGATTGAGCTTACCATTGATGTTATCAATTAAAACAGGATGAAACAGTGATCAAAATCTCACTCACCTCGGCATCAAAATCAGCACCACTCGACGTTCCTATCATCTGCTCATCGATTTCACCAAGAATTCTCTTAACAGCCTCCAAATCATCACGCTGCGCAGCCAAATGCAGCTCGGTATCATTGTGACGCCCTGTCACCTGCCTCAAGTACTTCTTTCTATCAAACCGCTTTCCCGAATTGGAAACAACCAGTGACTTGCTCGAATTGGACACGAGCAGTTTCTTGCCAGAATTAGTGAACACCAAGGTCGCCCTTGGTGTTGCAGAAGGCGACGGTGTTGGTGACGGAAAAGGGAGTGATGATGAAGATGAAACCTCGGCGAGAAGGTTAGGACTTGAGTTAAACGGATTGGACAGTCCATTCTCTAGATCCCTCTCGTTTTCTTTTGCAAGAAAAATCATTTCAATTCATTAGAACAATTCATTTAAAAAATAAATCCTCTGTTTTTGTTACCAACAAGAATACAGAGAATGACCTTGCATGCTACGTTTTTATGCATGCAGGAAATACAACAGACAATGATGATGCTAAAAGAAAGAAGAAATCAATCACCTTCTTCGATTACGTATCCCATTGGAGATTTTCAAAGCAATCCTAATGAAATCTGTGTTCAAAGAAAAATAGCCTTTTTTGTGTGTTTTTCCCCATTAACACGCAAAGCGTGGTTCTTGCAGAAAAAATGGAAAATGGGTTGGTTAGTTTGTGGAAAACGGGAAAGGAAAATTCATGTCAACGCCTTCGGTCCTACCGGTTTGTCCACCGGAGGAAGTTGGATCTCACCACCATTAGACTGTTTTTGTAAGGTCGTTGTTTTGGCTTTGGCTTTGGCTCTGGTCTTGCGATGTCTGAAGCCTGTCCAATGTTATTTGCCAGGTCAGCCGGCTCTTGCCATCTAAAGACAGGAGGGGATGCAATATCGTACAGACAATATATATATACTAGATAATTGCCCGCGCGTTGCCGCGGGTATTTTTTTGTATATAATTTAACACAATTAAATCTACAACGATCAATTTATATGATATAAACAAATAAAAATTATAGATTAAAAGATAAAATGTTTAAAATTTTGAGTTGAGTTTGTCACGTAAGCATATATTACATTTTTTAAAATATAGAAATTGCGTTATAAACGATCACAAAAGAGCGCGCACTAACATTAGAAAAAAGAGCAAAATATTCTAATAAGCAAAAAAAACTTACTAAAATCATTATTGTGCAGATAATAAAATTATTAAAATCAATTAATAGAAAGAGCAAATAAAAAAAAACAGGGAAAAGGAAGGAATATTCATTTAAAATATTATAACAATAGCAACATCGGAGTCTTAACATCTAAAATTATTATTGTCGCTAGAATAAAAACAACAAAAATTATTAAATTATACCGAGGGAAAAAATAAAAAGCATGAACAAAACAACAAGCAAGAAAAACCAATTAAAACTTATTATTATTACTATTTTATTATGAAAGAATAAATAATCACTATTATTATAATAATAGAATACATAAGCACTATTCTTATAATATGAATAATAATCACTATTATTATTATGATGATGATAATTATTATTATTATGTTAATAATGAAAGAAACAAAAGTAAATGAAAGATTAAAAATATCCTAGAAACTTTAACAAAAGATAAAAAAAAAAATTATCATGGCTATTACTGGCAAAAAAAAATAATATCAAATTATTGGGAGGGAAAAAAAATAACAAAAGATTAAGAATGAAAAATCATTAAATCATGATTATTATTATTATTATTATTGTTGTTGTTGTTGTTGTGTTAAATACACTTATATATACATGGACAAAAGTAGGGATTAAAAAAAAAATCAAAGCGTACGGGCTGAATTGAAAATCACATATAAAGGGCTTAAATTAAAAGTAGAAGGACCAGAGTGCAACTTTGACACTCCGGAGAGAGAGAAACGTGGCCGACGACTTTAACCGGCCTCCTATGCGTCCATAGACTTTTTTACGTTACACGCGCCACTGCGGGAGGAAGACCACGCGGAGGCACGTCGTTCTGGCATCCGGTAGACAATTTCCGATCACTGGAGGACACCACACGCGCTGCCCGAAGAGGGCGAGAGGCGAAAAAACGCCTGGCACGTGCGGCGGATGCCCTTCCGACACCGATTATTAAATTGAAAAAATAGGGACAATTATCGTCATGTCCCTTGACCGAATGAAGTGTTTTTGTCTTATTAAGGGGCTAAAATCGTCTTTAGCCATTTCAAAAAATAATTAAAAAATCGAAATTTGTGGCGGACCGGACCGGTCCGGCCGCGCGCAATTACGCCGGTGCCCCTCAGCTATAAACCTTATTTTATCCTATTACCGGGGATGAAATTGTCAATACACTGTTCACAAATGAATATTTAAAAAAAATCAAGAGGAAAAACCGCAAATACCCCCGCTTCCCAGCCCCTTACGTCGCGCGCCCGAGGGCCAAAACCGCCCGCACACTGCTCGAGTCCACAGTGTATTGTGAGGGGCGCTACAGTGGAAATCCCACGCCCTTTAGTTGTTTGTTAATACACACACCACCTACCGGAACTATTTTTTTAAAACGGAAAAAAATATTAATCATGTTAAATTTTTATTATAATATAAATTTAGAAAAAAAATAATAAATTTGTGTGGAATTTTAGTGAAGTCCAAGATTCCTATTAAATAATATATTTTTTTTAATTTTTTATTTTAAATTGATTTAAATTTATTTATTTAGTAAGTTTATATGAAATCACCAGTATAAAATTATTATCATCATTAAAAAAAGATTTGAATATCTTAATTATCAAATTCACTGTATTATGATAAGTTCATTTTATAATCTAATTTAAATTAAATACAACAAACAAAATATAAATTGTGAAACATCTACAATAATCAAATAAAAAAAACAAGTAATTTTCTATCTATAAAAAGAAAATATTATCATTGAAAATTCATCCCTATGTTACCATCATTATCATGACTATAACAATTAAAAATCATTAAATTTCCCCTCCAAAAAAAATAATCACTAAAATTATCATTATTATTGCTCAAATATGAAAGCATTAAAATCATCTGACCCGAAGAACAAATAAAATGATGGAAAACAAAAAAAAGAACAAAGAGAAAAAAAATATTAACTTTCAAATGATCAACAATAAAAATTAAAATTTCAGGATTAAACTGAATAAAAATGAAACCCCCACAAAAAATAAAATGATAAAAATTAAAAACAAAATTAAAATTATAGGTGCATAAATAAGGGTAAAAAATGAACATTGCCCAAGAAAGACCATAAAAACAAAAATAATTGATACCAAATAAAAAATTCAAAGAATAAGAGCTGAAACAAAAAATAAAATATATAATTAAGTTATATAGTTTGTTTTGATTTTTTTTTAATTTCATGACTACAATGATGAATTTGACTGGTTAATCCAGCTAAAAATAAATATATATTTTTTCATTTTCAATGAGATAATCTTGGTTTCATGAACCAAGTCAAGAGTTTAACAGATTAACTTCAATAATTTCTATGTTTTTTTAATTTTTTTTTATAATCTCATCACTCAATATTAGGTTAATTGAAAATTGAACTCATAATTGTTTTTGGTTTGTTTTCAATGAGAATGTATTGGTCTCGTAAACCAGGTTATGAGTTTGGCGAATTAACATGGATTATTTTTTATATTTGCTAGTTATTGAATTTGACTTGATCCGCTCACGAGGAATGAAGTTGATTTATATATCTAGAAAAGATACCAAAATGTAATTGTTTCCCTACTTATATAAAAGGGTATATAATCCTCTATGAAAAGGTATTATTTTTATAACTGAAACAAGATAGTTCATTATCTTTTCTTCCATCTCAATTCTTTGCATTGATTTGACAAGATCTACAATGACGTTTGGACTGCGGAACATCATTTTAATTCTAGTAATTGAAGTGACACTTAAGTGATTGATCTAGGAAATAAAAAAATGAAATCTCACAAATAAGTTTTCCTTATCGAATCTACAATATTATTTTTAATTGATTTATTTTTTATAATCTCATCCTTTAATATTAAATTAATTAAAAAATGAACTTTATAATTTGTTTTGATGTGCTTTTAATGAGATTATCATAATCTTATAACTCGGCATCTAATAAACCAAATCAATCAAATAAATTATTATTATTATTATTATTTTAATACTAATAGAGATTTCATCTTGAAAGTTTCTCGAGTCAAATTGTACTAAAATGAATAATTTAAATTGTTCTTAGATCCATCAAGTCAATTGTCAACTAGCTGGAGTTTTTTTTCTTAACAACTTCTAAAGTTTTTCGGGAATCTAAAAAAGTTGAAAAAAGAAAAAGAAGAGAGTAAAAATACAGTCACAACGAGGAGAGAATAATGATTTAGATAACTAACAACATCATTGTATTTCTTAAGATGATATTAATTTTTATGTATATTTAGATACTTTTTTATTTATTTATTTTTTAAAATAAAATAATAATATTGACCACGCTAGCAAACATGCAATGTCTACCCCCCTCACACTCGACAACTCTTTCTCACCGTGGGAGTGTCGTTTGCAGCAAAGATTGGTGAATGAATTCAAACCACGAAGGGTAACACTTCGAAGTCAGCTGTTTCACTGTCTTTCTGTCTCGTCTTTTGAAAGTTGATAAACAAACGAATCGGAAACTCCCATGTTTCACGCTGCCTTCCCCCCGATAAAACTGCTTCTTTTTCACCGTCACAGCCTGTACCACCCTCTATTATCAACCCCAACACCTTCTTGTTTCCAACTCATGAATCCACGCACCCTACATGGCTACCTCTTTGCCTTACTCTCATGTCTACTCTGACTTGCGTGTTCTTGCTGCCCAGGCCGAGGGTTCGGTCGCTGAGCCATCGGTGGCCTCCATGGGCCCATTACCATGTCTCGACTCTAGTGGGTAAATCTGGTTGTGTTTTCTGATGATTATTTCTGGGATTTGGTTAATATTCTTTTCCTGGCTGAATTGGTTTCTTATAATTTATGGGTTTTTGTCTGGTCTTTTCCGTGTGAAATTGTCCATTAATTCAATGCGACTTCTTTTGTCCGAGGAAATATTGTCAGCAGTTGGTGATAATATTGCAGGGTTGCTGCTTTACTTCCTGGGACTATTGAAACATTATTTAATTGATTTTGTAGCAATTCTCAGAGTGTCGCCGGTTTATGGTTTCTGAATATAAAGTTTTGAACTTTTGTTAGCATTTAGAAAAACCCTGTCTTATTGTCTGAATTGCGTATTGACAATGAAGGTCTAATGTTTTGGGTGTGAACTGTGGTCATGGTCATGACCTGCTGTTTGTCTGGTTCCCGATACTTAGTGACTTCATTGGAATGCCTCACCGTCAATTTCTGAAAAACAAATGGATAACAATTGTATTCAATCAGTGGTTCTTTCAGACAATTTTATTTGTTGTGGATGGTGCAACAGCATTTTGACACTATATGGTACTCCCCATAGGTTTGTTGTTGTTTACTTTATTGTAGATGATGGTCTGAGCCGCTTAGGGACAAATTTCGTATTAAAAAAAAAAAGAATCGATATTGCTATTCATTTGTTTGTAGATGATGGACTGAGCTGGTTAGGGATGGATTTTGGGCAAAACATAACCAGTGAAAATTTATCTAAGGTTGCCTGTAGAAATGCTGATCATGGTTACTTAGGGCTGGAGACTCATGATATGTGGGATGTTCCATTAGTTTGTGCTACTAAAACATAACTTATAAGATTGTGCAGCATTTTGTCACCACTAATTTTACATCCTTGTTGGTTCTTTAATGGGACTTCACCTTCAGTTTCTGAAACTAATATATCACATTTGTAGCAAAGTAATGGACTTTTCTGATCATTTTCTTTGGTCTTGATGGTGGAACTGCTTTTTAGACTATTTTTGGTGCACATTTGAAGTCTATTATTGATTTTCATTTGTTTGCAGATGATGACCCTGGTCTCTTAGAGATGAATGTTGGAAAAAGAGCCACATTGGATTGTCTTGAAGATTCAGGCACCATTCAGCTTGGTCTCACTTGAATTTCTCGTCTTATAAAACCATTGATGGCTGGAATCAAAAAATAAAACTTACAGGCAAGGGTTTGAGGCTGAAGGAATGTGATATGCAATCTAGAGTTTAAGGTGATAAATGACCTGATGTTGATGGCATTCAGATAAAACCCAAGTCAAAGAACATATGGATAGACTGTTGCAGCCTTTGTGACTATAATGATGGGCTGATAGATATCACACGAGAAAGCACTGATAGTAAACTGTTTCTAGGTGAGGTGAATTCCTGGTGTATGGGAATCACTACTTTTTTCTCTCACTATTCTATCTGATGGCTTTAACTATTATCTACAGGTGTTACTTTGCGCAGCATGATAAAACGATTCTCATTGGAGCAGATCCTACTCATGTTGGTGCAGATGTATTCAAGTAAACAATCACCATTGCTTTTTCGATGAACACCAGAAACTGGGCATTTATGCTGTTTACGCCAGTGTCAAGTCACAGGTGGTATTATTTGCTTAAGTATATGTAGCCGCTAATCTTTCAACATCAAATGTACTCCTAATGCAACATATATGAAGCAGGTGAGAAGAAGATTGCGTTTAAATATCTTTCTGAGAAGGTCAGCACTATTATATTTCTTCTTGTTTCATGACTGCCTTTCTTTACTTTTACACTTTTTCATAATTATACCTTGCTATTTTATTCTCTAATGGTTTTTGTATGGGATTGAAGGGCTGGCTTGAATGATCCTGCAATGAATTTTGAAAATAAAAATAAAAATTGGTTTGTTCATATTTATTAATGAATTCAGTACTTCATCGTTACATTCTATTCATAACATAAGAATTGATTTTAGACTGCTGACTACCCTGCCTCTGTCTTCACCCAGCTTTTTCACCAAATCCACCTGGGTCTCTAATAAATAATTCACACTTGTGTTTGAATTTGTTTGGCTATCATTTCACTGTCTATAGTCAGTTTGTCCTACCAATAAACTACAAATTATAAAGCAATAACCATATGGAGAGCAGATTCAGTAATTCATCTGTATAGTATCTTAAAGTTTGCAGTAATGAAATTCACTTTAAATTTACCTCTCTTGCACTGAAATGTTCTTTTGGTGCTTGATTTTAGAAATCAAATGTTTTGCTACCTGGAACGTATACAAATTAGGTGGCCTTGTTTTCGTTGTGGTTAGTTCCTAGTTTTTATGCTGTGATCTAAATATTGGCTGAGGACCTATGAATTCCCAGTTATTTCTTCATTGTCAAACAATAGCTTGCCTGTCCACTTTTCCTTTATGCAGTAGAGTAAGGCGTTTCCTGTCACTCAACATTTATGTGTTGCTCTTTTCTCTGTGAGTCATTATAGATGCAAAAATCAAGCAATATTAATGCCAACTATACTATGAAAGGGAACAATTTTTGCAAACTAAATAAACAGAGTATACAAGACAACAAGAAAAGTGTTAACAAAGGGAAATAATTATGATAGTTTTATTGCAAAATAAGAGAGTTACAAGGAAATAAGAACAAGCAGCCTCACACCAATCAAGGGAATTACTCCCATATTGAAATCACACCAAATAACAAAACAAGTTTTCATCACAACATATCCTACCAGACATACTATTTTACAATAAATAGAATTACATTTGACAGTCATTAATAGATAACTACTAATTAAAGAAAAGAATAATAACAATTACAATTTACTTCTACTTCCACTTGGATTATCTTCACTTATTTTGACGCAAACTTCTCTTTATTGCCAACGTGTAAGACTGGAGTTGTAGCCTGCATAGTGTGTTTCCCTTTACATGTACTAGCTTGATCTTTGCCAAACCCCATCACACCTTTGTACTTATCTTTGCCTCGAATACTTTCACTCTGATCATAAGAACTTGCATCAACTTCCCTACTCCCCAAGCAATTTGCCTCTTGAATATAATCTTGAAGTAACTAAGGATTAAGGCGATGAACTTCTTTTTCATGCAACCACGCTGCCTTTGATTGCAGTTTGGATGCCCACTGAACAAAAAATTTATTATAGCCCCTATTCTGGTTAATACATACTAGTGTGCTAAAATAGAATCCACAATTTCTGGAATTGGTGTGTAAAAATAGATTTCACAATTTTGGGAATTGGAGAAACGTGAGGGATTGTTGAAGGAGCATTCTTCTCATCATTAAGAGATGTAAGACCGTGATATGTAGTGAGATCTTCAATATTGAAAATATGACTGGACTGAAACTCTGCTGGCAAATCAATAAGATAAGCATTAACTCCCAATTTCTGTAAAATTTTAAATGGATCACCCCTCCAAGCATGTAACTTGTTATCTGTTCCAGGGGGAAACCTCTTTGGTCGTAATCTGATTAACACTAAATCATCTTCCTGTGCTTAACACTAGTCAAGTACCTGTCCATGACAATATAATTGGCTACTGAAATGGGAAGGCTACTGTTGATAGATTTCCAAATCTTTTGAAAATCTAGATTAGTAAAATGGGAGTTCTTCATTGAAGCAAAAACTGAAGAGATAGTTGAAAGAATAGTTGAAGAGTGAGGTCTTTGACTAATGCATCAACCAACTTATTTCCATAACATGTTTTGTGCCCTGATAACAAAGCTGAACTGCAATAGAATACTGAACCAGCTGGGATGTCTGGGACTTAACTTCTTCTGAGAATTGAGGATTCATGATCTGCAAACAAAATGAACTCACGATGGATAAAATAGGGCCTCCAATGCTTCAAGGTCTGAATTAGAGCATGAAACCTAAATCATGTGCTGGGCATTTCTTTGTGTCCTTTCATTTCTCACTGTAAAATGCATGCAATGGGATGTCCATCTTGGCTTGACACACCTCCAGTGCTCATATGAGATGCATCACAAGAAATCTCAATAACTTGGGAAAAATCTAGAAGTTAAACAACAAGAGCTTTTGTCATCCTCAGCTTAATGATCTTGAAAGCTTTGGCTGCCGTGGGAGTCCACTCAACTCAAAATGTTTAGCTTTCAGGCATTTTGTAATTGGAGCCATAATGGTGCCGAATGCTTGGATAAATCTATGATAAAAAGAGGTTAAACCGTGGAATCTTCAAACTTCAAATAACAACTGTGGTTTTGGCCACCATAAGATTGCTCTCACTTTTTTTGGACCCACTTCCACATCACGTTGAGACGTGACAAATCTTAGGAAGTTGACCTTTGATTGAAGAAAAGAACACTCGTTGAAGTTATACGAAAACACACCTGCCTAAATAGGGAATCAAAGTTTGATTCATCACTCTCATGAAGGTGCCTGGTGTGTCTGTTAGATCAAAGGGCATTACTAGCCATTCATATACCCTTTCTTTTGTCTTAAAGTTTGTCTTTCATTCGTCTCTGGGTCTAATATGAATTTGATGGTAACCACTTAATAAATCCAGCTTAGAGAAGACCCTTGCACTCCCTAATTGATCAAGCATGTTGTCCAACCATGGGATTGAAAAGCAATACGTGATAGTAATCCTTACAATAATGTGGCAGATTTGCAAGGAGGAGCCTGGTACCAGGTCAATGGCATGTTGAACATCACGTGGAGGAGGTAATTGTGAAGGGAGCTCCTCTGGAAAAACATCTTCAAATTGTTGAGGAGCTGCTAGTAAAGACTCCTTTACAGTCTTTAAACCCTTAGCTACTGCCTTACAAACAAGCATGCACACAACTTGACTATCAAGCAGTGTCCTTTGGAATTGGCAAGGAGACAGAATCTTTGCTGACTTCTGTGAGAAGTCCATAATAGGTAGAGGTTCCAAATAAGTTTTTTGCTCTTGAATACAGGTGAGTGAATGTTAACAAATCTATCATAGCTCACCTTTTGATCATGCATCCGTGGTCGGCCTATGAGCAGATGACATACTGTCATTGGAAGCACATCACACCAAACTACTAGAAAAGGGGCATGTTTGCAACGGATTATCTGTTGCTAAACAAATTCCGGAATAAAAAAAATAAACAGGATATTCTGTTGCAAATTTAATTTGCAATGAAAAAATCCGTTGCAATTTGAAACCATTTGCAACGGATTATCCGTTGCAAATGAAAATACTATTGTCCGTTGCAAAGTAAAGATGCACCCATTTCATGAGCTTTGAGATTAATTATCCATTCTTGTCTTCCTCTTTCTCGTTCTGCCTCATTTATCAGAAGACAAAAAACACAAACACTCGCCATCTCTAATTTCGTTCAAGCTCTTGTTCCCGATCGGAGACCTTGCAGACGTCGAGCTTCAGTTACCCAGGTACACCCATCACCACCACTTGTTAGGGAGTTACTGGAGAATATGATGGGATAATTTTTGGGTGGTTATGAAGGGAGGGTTAGTGCAATAGTGTGGAAATGGAAATACTGGGGTTGATGGGAGAGGAGGGTCTGGTAAGGGGTATTTTTATGAGCAGATGGGGTCGCAAGATCCATGTTTAGTTACTGCTCTTGTCCTGCTCTGTTTCTTGGGATGGTGGCGGGACACCGGACCTGCGACGTTATTTACACACTTCATAGTCTAGCTCAAATCACTGAAAGATTGAGATTTAACTTTCAAGATTTATTTGTATTTTTTGTTGAAGTTTATCTGCTAGATTTTATTTGTTAAATTTAATTTAATTTAATTGTCGTTGAATATTTTGTTCAGGGAACTATAAGCTCAGTTGCTTGTTTTAAGTAATGTTTTTTGTATTACATCATATTTTTCTAAATAGAAGGATGTTTTGATGAATTGAATAAAAATTAGAGAGTCATGATCTCTCTCTCTTTTTTTTTAGCTAAATTTTCTTTTTTATCAGTTTTTTTTTATCTTCTTTTATCTCACATCAAATCTGCATCATCAAAAAACCCTACATTGCATTTTTATATGTTAATTTTGCCCATCATACTCACATTATATACTTGAAAATTGTCTGATCAGATTCTGGGTTTGCTTTTCAGAGATTATCAATTTGGAATCCATATCAATCAGGTCATTGAAAGTATTAATTGATCGTTAATTTAGAGCCCATGGTTGATGAAATGAGCATGCCAGGAACTGATAAAGGAGATAAATGTCCCAGCTATATTTTCAGATTAATGTGAAGAATGGGTTGGTGGAATTTGCTGTGTCCTTGCTTGATGAGATGACTAAGGAGGGAATTAGGCCTAACATGGTCACTTAAAATTCCATTATAGATGCATTTGGCTGGCCAGCAACCACTGAATCTGTGGTTGATGATGTTGGTCGGATCAGTGAGTTGCAAATTGAATCTCTCTCTTCAAGTGTTGTTGAGAAAGTCACTAAAAGTCTGGTGGTTGACAGGGTGGATAACCAGATCATAAGGATTTTTGGGCAGCTTGCTGCTGAAAAGGCAGATCAAGCAAAGAACAGTGGCGGGCAGGAAATGATGTGCATTTTGGGAGTCTTTCACAAGATGCACGAGCTGGAAATCAAGCCAAATGTGGTCACATTTTCAGCCAATTTGAATGCTTATATGTAATTTTTTTTGTGCTGTATTTCCTTTTTATTTGTTTAATAAAATCGAGGATTTGTTCAACAAGGCACCTAATTCCCTCCTTGATCGACCTTTCCAAGTAAAGTGGTTCTAGGATGCTTTAATCAAAAGACCGGATTGCCAAATTCACTTTAGCATGAGACTTGTTATATCATTTTATTTTAGTTCCTCCAGTTGCAAGTAGACTTTCATGTTTCTTTCATTTTAAGTCCGTTCACTTGCATTGAACTGCTTCGAGCATTCAGATTTTTGAATGATTGAAATGCCTTTCAAAGCAACAATGGTTATCAATTCATTAAGCCTGTGAAATGAGCTGAAAACATTCTTCGTTTTCTGGTCTAAATATGCTTGTTGATTTGCAGGCTGCTGATCTAAAAAGTTCTGAAGACTTCTGCTCTCCTGGTGTGAAGGCAAGTAATATGCATTTTAAAGACACCAGATTCAGTTTCCAGAAGTTTTAGTATTCATAACTAAGATCACAACTGTTGTTCTTTTGTCACAGACTTGCAATAAATGGTATCAAGTTGCAGCTTCTGAGATGTTAGAGATTTTGCATTCCATGTGCAAGACATATGGATTGCCTTCCTTGCTTTTTAGCTGATAGAGATTTTTTAGGTTTTCGGATGGCAAGTTCCGATCAATACCTTTTCCAATAGGCCAAGGAATTGTGGGGAGAGCATTCAAAACACAAATATCTGTCTCTGTTGATTTACTTACTTCTTATACATGTAAATGTAACCGATTATAAATTTAATTTATGAAATTTTTATTTCAATTATATTTATTTAGTTCTCAATATTAATAAAAAAATATTTATTTATAAAAAAACATTTAAAATTAATAAATAAATAAATAAATATGAAATTATTTAAAAAATTAATTATCATTTGCAATGGATTTGCTGTTGCAAATTTCAATTTGCCGTTGCAAATGAATTTGAAACGACCGGATTCCAACGGAACATGTCTGTTGTTAAATCCATTGCTAATTAATATTAGCAACGTATGTCTTGGTGTTTGTAACGGATCTGTTCGTTGCAAACACCTCTTTTTTCTAGTAGCTTCGCTGTGAAAATGATCTCCCAAAGAAATTGACAGTATAACGCGATATTGGACCATAAACTGGCGCTATATTTGATGTTCTTTCCAGAGATACAGTTTTTCAACAGCCTCCGTTTGAGGGCACTCCCATTGTCAATAATCACGATATGTGCTACTCTGGTAGGAAATATATTTGTCCACCAGCCACTTTCTAATTGTGTTGCTGGAGTTGCTTGACTGGTTAACATTATATATTATTCAATTTTTCCTGCAACAGTTTCTTGATCCCCAGTTGAAGACTCGGGAGCTGCTTCAAAAATTTAATTGGGACCAAGCATCATCTTCTCTTCTTTGGGGGGACAAATCGCTGCGGAAGTGTCCATAGCCCTTGTATTTGTAGCATTGTGGTCCTAGTGAACATGTTTTACGATTTCCATATGAAGTTGTACTCTTCACATCATTAATGTTGCCTCTGTCATTATTCTGTAATTATTTTGGTTTGAAACTCGATGGATACTGTCACTTTCATTAGAACAACTTGCATCAAATATAGGAAGCATCTACCACCCCTACCTTCAACCCAGGAAGTGGGGACCCCGACTGTGAGGTTCCTTTGTGATGAAAAAAAACAAACAAATAAACAGTGATAAAAATTGAGAGAGAGAGAGAGAAGGGAACATCTTTTTATCAATGATTAAGATGGGAGGAAGAAAGTGCCGAGGATGTGCCATTATGAGTTTTGTAGAGATCATTTTCCATACACCTCAGCATTCAAGCTCTTCTGGCGAACTTTGACCCTCAGCATTTAAACCTATGCATGGAAATAAAACTTGACTGGATATTCGCGCCTGGCAATTTAGAGCCTTGAATTTGATGTCCAGTCAGTAAGAAATACAGTAGCCCTATTTATTGGCTAACTTTGTTATGTGAGGTTCTGTGTTACTTTAAATTTCGTGCTCTTGGATGTAGATGAATTTTCCCGTGACAAGCGTGTTACTTAATTGACCATAATTTCAATCAATGTGTCCTTCCGAGCCATCATGAGTATATTGAAATAGTCATGTACTATATACGTCGATGTAGCCTTGAATTTCCCTCCCTTTTAGACCTTGGTACAACCAAGTTGGTAGGGCTTCGATGTTTTGTTATAGTTTCCTTTTGGTCGTCATATTTGACAAGTCAGCCATCAGTGGGTGGTGATTTATCAGTCGGTGCAGTACATGTGTGGCCATGAGAATGATTTCGAACGGGCATTAACATCTCGAACTCAAATCCATCTCTTGGTCAGTGTAGCACCTCATTTTGTTGAAACTTGGTGCGGGATCGAAGCGTCCGAGCCTTGTGTTAAAGTCTAGCCGGGGAAAAAATATAGCAGGTAGATAGCATGAGTTGAAATGATGATTTTCTAATCTTCTAGCTTGCCATATAAATGAATCGTTTTCCTGCAAATGCTGCTGTCTGTGACCCGGCATCTACTTGGGATGCAACATGGCCGAGTTTCGAAAACTAGGTCGTAATCCCAGGAAACTTTTCAACCAGCAATGTCGTCTGGCCTTACGATATTGTCAAGTGAACGTGTGATATTTTGAAAATAAAGAAAGCCCTTTTTTCAATGGATTCTTTATTCTTCACTGCAATTTGTCATGATCACTTTCTTCTTCTTTATGATCCCATGGTTGTTATTTGACAGACCAATCTTCTTGTTGAAATGTCGATGTTTCACATCTTATGACATCGGATTCAGATTCCGGACAAGGAAGGTTCTATGTAGTTATCATCTGTTTGGTTTTCATCTCCTCTTCTGTACCTGCTGTCATTGATTCGTTAGCTTTCTTTGTCCGAGCTCCAAGGTTTTATGTATATATTTATAGTCCGATATAACTTCTTTTTTGAAAAGAAATGGTTCTGATAGATTAATCATATTTCAATGAGTTCAGATTCCGGACAAGGAAGGTTCTCATAGGATTAAAAAAAATTAAGCATGAGATCAAGGGGTTGTTTTTATCATTGGAGAACGCATCAATAAAAAAATTATATATACACTATTTAAATTTTTTTAATGTTTTTAAATCATTTTCATGTTCTGATGTCGAAATAATTTGTTGGAGTTGGAGCTAGTACTGGCAATATCGATGTTAATACCAGTATTAGAACTGATAATCCTTTCAATATTAATGTTTTTATGAATGTATTAAAAATAACAAGAAAAATGATGGTCATGAGACTGATTATAATTTATATAGCATATCAACAAAATATTTATTTTTAGTTTGATCATTTTTACCTAATGAAATTCTATGAACATAATTGTTTTGTAATGTATTTTTCAATTATTTTGAATCATGCATGAACCTTGACTAATGAAGTCTTATAGTCATAATTATGTTATATTATATTCAGAAATATTTTAATTACGATTTTTCTACCTACATGATTTTAGCTGTGCTTTTACGATTTTTGTACGAAAAAATTCAGGTACAATTTTATGATTTTACATCCGATCTTATGATTCGAGTTTTCAAAACTCCTTCCGTGTCGTGTTAAAATCATGAGTTTGACAAACTTACTTGTCTATGTCACACATTAAAAGTGATAATGATACTTATGGCAGCCACGGCTTGAAATCCTTAGAGAATCTTCAAATGGGAAGTTAAATCATGAATTAAAGTTACTTTTAAATTTGTTATTATGCGAGCATAACTTTGAATTCAACTTGATCAAGCGAGAATAATATCAGCATGGGTGATCTCCGATAAATAGATTAAAATTTATATACCAAGTATTGAATTTGAATCAGAACTTGTATTTTTTATAAAAATAAAAAATAATTAGAGTTTTATTTGATTATTTGAATTTATAAAATATATTTTGAGGTTTTTTGAATTTTATTTTTTAGTAATTATATATATATATATTATTTTTTCAATTCAGTAGCTATATCAATATCTGCTGAAATGACATTTTATTTCTTAAGATGCTGATTATACATCTCGATTGAACATCATTTCTCGGAAACACCGTGATATTTCATTGATTTTTTTAATAGTATCATTTTTTTTTAAAATGCCTACACGTTCTTTAAAAAAAATAAAAAAATCACGCGCTGTCAGCAGCCGTCACCATTTCTCTTTGTGTTGGTCAATTCGAACTCCCATCAAATTGTCATTCCGATGAAATGGACGTCTACCAGTCACAATCTTCCATCAGCGAAAAGCTTTGGAACCGCTAATCTGGCCGGCTTCACCATCACCCGCGCAGTGCACCGGGTTTTATTTTGATAGCGTGATGACTTGATTCAGGAGTCAGCCAACGAGTGTCTTTCTCCACAGCGCCGATGGAAAAGGTAGCGTGGTTGGTCTCGGTAGAACATAGATAACAAATTGAATTGCCTGTGGAAGACAGAAGACATTGGATTTTAGTTTGTTCAGTACTTGATCGGGCTTTTGTCTTCGTTTTCGAGAATTTCCATTGGATCCATTGAATGATCATCAGTCACGGAATTCGAAGCAAAGTACTCAATTTTATTATCAGAACACCAGAGGTTCCATTTCAAGATAAATTCGATTTCTGTTCCGTCACAATGATTTCATATGAATTTGTGGTGCTGCGCGCATAATCCTTTGTTATTTAATATTGCGTTGCATCTTTACTCGAAGGTGAAATAAAAAAGAAGAAGAAGAAGAAAGAAAAAGGAAACCGTATATACTATACACGTCCAAAAATACAAAACAATTTAGTATATATCCTCTGAAATTTCCGATTAAGCTCGATGCCGCTGCCGAGACGATGTTGTGGAAGTTGTCGCTGAACTCCCAGAATCAGTTGTCCCATAAAATAGATTAGATAAGTAATTATCAACATCTTCAGGGGCATATCTGACAAGCACCCCAGCCCCGCTCTGCCCTCCAACACTGCTCCGGTGTTTCTCATAAAACTGGCGATAAACCGGGGTTATCTTTCTTCGTATAGAAACCTTAATCTCGTCCCGGAGTTTGGGATCCGCTACAACACAAACACTCTGCTTCCTGGACGCCTCATCAAAGCTGATATTAAATCTCTTAAAAGTCTCCTTGGCTTCCTCAGGCGAGATCTCAGCCGTTGGATTCTCAGGTAATGATGAAAACACTTTGTTCCATGCTAACCGCTCATAACTTGCTGCAAACTGTCCCACTTTAGCTTCGTGCTTAACAATCCAATCTTCACCGAGCAGATACTGAAGATTTGATGTGCGGACTTTGAATACTACATGCTGTAGATTGCTGGCTAAGAAAAGGTAGGAGAGGGACACATCTTTGTAATATTTTGCTTTGCCATCAAGCTTGCATAAAAGAACCAGAACCAGCCAAGCGAACCGTGTTGAAATGGCTGCTGCCGGGGGGTCATCAGAATCTGGGCTATCGAAATAAGATTCCGGTAGTGATGATTTCTCTTGTGGCGGCCAGTCGGAGATGATATCTGTAAGGACATTGCTATAGTCGGCGAGTAGCGATAGATAGTCCATTGAATTGCTTGTTAAGGAATGCACTCCGCCGCCGGGGACTAATGCTTTTGACGAGTGTTTTTGGATGCTTGATTCAAAACCGGAAAGCATTGTGTAAATGGATTCGCTAAGTTTGATGAGTGAAGAAAGAGCCTGTGTGCGGACGGGAGAGGTGGACTCGAATGAGAAGATGGACTCGATATCTACCCAGTTTTCGGAGATTGCTGTGTACATGCCAAGAGCGCGAAACATTTTTTCAGGTGATGATGGTTTCTTGCTTTTGGCTACAAGTTCGGGGAATCCGAAAAGAAGAGTAGCTCCTTCTTTAGATATTTCGCTGAAACAAGACTCTCTGATTGATTCAGAGACGGCAAACACGTGGTCGCAAAGAAATCTCTCTCCGGAGAAGAGTGTTTTCATCGCAACTCTTACTGCTTCTATCCAGTTATTGATTTTCATGTCAAGGGCTTGCCAGTCCATCTTGTTGATCCTTGAGGAGCTTATTCTTTCTACTCCGAGGCGATAAATTCCTTCGTCGATAATGGATTTTCGAACAACTTTGTAGACGTTCACGCACTCTTTAGCATACCCAGCTGCGTTCATGCACTCCGCAATTGCTTTCAAGTCTGCCATGGCTATGGAAGAAACCTGTTCAACTTCGGAGATCGAATCACTGGCAACACGAACATCATCATCATTTGAGACATCATCTTCAAAATCCGAGATGCTGGATCTAGAGGTGCGAGAGGATCTGGTAGACATAGACTCGGGGTCAAGATGAGCCCGGTTCATGGAAAGAATCTGATAAAACTCCTTTTGAAGCCGCTTCATCGCGATTTGCATTAGATTCTGTGCTTGTACGAGTCTGTAGTGGGTGGAATCTTCAGACACTATCAAGTGCATAACTTTCTGCAAATCGTTAACGCATTTAATGAACTGCATGGCCTCTCTTCTGTTCTCATAAAAAAGAGAGGTGACGTTGGCGTAGGCAGATGTCTCAGGATTCCATTTCATGATCAACGATGAAGCTTTTTCGACGATATGCTCAACCATGAATTCATGAGTCCCAAGGGGAGATGGTGGAAGAGCATGCCTTGAAGGTGAAGAACGCGGTGACGATAAAAAAGAAATCGTCTTCGGAGAGAAGCAAATGCTCCTCATACCTTTTCTCGGCATTCAATCACAGGAATGTTAACCACTGGGAATGGCAAATATATATGGAAGGATGTGAGGGTGACGCTAGTTAAAGTTCTGGCTGTTTCTCGGGAAAGCAAACGAAGGTGAGGAGGAGAAACGGAGTGGAGCTAGATGATCAGACAAACAAGCTAGCCCCGTTGAGTTTTGGGGTTATGCTAGCTAGGTGCTGGGTGTATATATAGACTTATAGACGACGAAATTACTATGGCGTCGTTGCTTGAGAAAGAAGGGCATGGGTTTGGACTTTGACTTTGTTATTATTTCCTGCCACGTAACGCATATCTTTTCTCCCTTACACGTCACACATGGCTACATTTCGTCAGAAAACCAGTCCCAGAAAAAGAAAAGGCTATGAGATGGGGAAATCCGATTTAATTCATTAAGAAATGGTTGAGTAATTTCCTGGAAAATGGGATGAAAATTAAGAACATACGGGTTGCCGGATTAGTGCCGATATTGCATAATATCATTTTCAATTTGTTTGAAATTCAGGATTTTTCTTCATTTAAAACTGTTTGTGTCCACCTTTCTTTAATTGGGAGAGATTTGAAGATGAAGTTTTCGTACAAAAGAGGGCAATGAGGTGATTAAAAAGTTTATATAGTAATATTTTCTTATTTAAAAGTTTGAAATGAATGGTTCGTGTGTGTATATATAATTATATATATTAAAAAAAAGAGCCAAGTTTTGTTATTATACTTCTCTTTGAAGATTGAATTGACTTTTTTAACCATGTTTACATTTTTTTTTTAACATCATAAATACAATGTGTGTGTGTATAAAAATTGACATATTATTTAATATGCTTTTATTAATTGGCGTACAAAATTCAATAAAACTTTCTCGGAGAAAGCATAAAACATTATAAATAAAAGGGATTTGACAAAAGCTCTAGAGGTCATGTGCTTCCATTAATTCACTCACAGATGGGTGAAATAAAATCTAACAATTACCCCAGGTGTTCGAATCTTAAAACTATAATATAAATTATATTATGGATCTCAACTATAAGTTTAAGTTTTCAGGTGAAATAATTTTTTAACATGTTATCATAGCCTTGTTGACCCAGTGGTCACGAGTTTGAATCTCACCATCTCTATTCTATTTGATAAAAATTAAACACAAGGTAATCTGAGCATGTGTTCAAACCCAAAGGATTTTCACTTGAGAGGATGTGTTAGATAATAATATAAATCATATTATGAAACTCGCCTAAAAATTTAACCTTTTAAGTGAGATAATTTCTTAACATTTAAATGATAAAAACCTCATACTAAGATATATGTTTATCTTGTGGTTTTAAATTTAAGATCAATAATTAATAATATAAACTAACATATATAGCAGCTCTTCTTGTTTTTTTTTTTTAGAGGGTGGGAATTCGAAGCAGCAGGTGGTGATTGATTTAAAAAAAAAAAACTAAATTCAATGTTATTGGTCGGTGCGAATGACAGAAAATCGGTACAGTGTACGAGATCAGGAAATATAATCGACGAGAAAAATCAAAGTTAATTAGCAACCAAAGAGAGGTCCAGCTCATAAAAAGAAGAAGAAAATCAAAAGTTGGGGAGAATATTATGATCACCAGCTCACCATTTCGTTTCCTTGTACCGTGTCTCTATTGTCAAGCTCACGTTTTCATGCTACAGTTAATTGAATTGCCAAGAAAAAAAATGTGAATCATGAATTTATCAGTGTCTCTCTTCTGTTTTAAGACCTTGGATTATGAATAAACAGCAGTCAATGATTTCTGGTTTCAAGGGTTGAAGATTGAAGTCCTGCCTGAAAAAGAAGGACTTCACTGGTACAACGTAAGCATATACAAAGCTAGACGCGTATCATAGAAAGCCAAGCAAAATCAGCCATGACGAAACACTTTCTTGGTGAGAAATTTATTGGTTACTGAGTGGGAAATATGCATGCGAATACAATTACTACAGTAGTCCTTGTATTCAAAATGTTCGTGTGTGCTTATATCATATTTTCTTACAATTTATTGCTAATCTTGGATTCACCTTCACGGGGTAATTAGCGCATATATATATATATATAACAATTAAATAATGAGTGTATGAAATAGAAAATAATCTGAAAAAATAATCATTTTTTTTATTGGCAATTCAATTAACACTTTAAAAATCATAACCTAACGCATCCCAAATGGTGCCAGAGTCTGAATTTTTCAAATGTGGACTGAATTATATATACATGTGAGTTTATGTTTTCATAAATTGATACTATACTTTATAATTTATTGACTGAAGATTCAAACCAGCAAATTCAAGTCAATCACCCCGATTTAGCCAGAAATCATCACTCGTTTTTTTATTAAAAGAAAAAAAATCATCAACCTGTCGATAAACAATCGCATTTTAGATTTTTTTGGTATAAACCACGCGGTATCTCAGACACTGGCCTAGACTAATCCATGTTCGCACTGGTTGGACCCTGAAGAGGTAAAAGTGCTCCCTAAATAACCGGCTATATAAAAGAGGAGGGATTGAACCCTTGACCTTTCTTAAGAAACGAAAGTGTCATCACCACTCATGCCAGGACCCCTTGAGTAATCGCATTTTAGATTTAAATGCATGCTATAGACATAAAAATAAATTACTAATATACTCTAAAACTATAAGAGAAAAGAAGAGAGGAAGGGTTAATGTGCTAGTAAGTATTGAATTACATGATGAAGAATTACAGGAGCAGTACACCTCTGCAGCACACACATGTAGACTGAAGAAATACAATAGCAGAGAATTACAGTAGCAACTATAGCAGCTCATTCTCTGCAGCTTTAAATAACAGCCTCCATAATTGTACATACAATGTCCTTTTGTAACCAATTTGTATACGTACTTAGCAAACAATTGCAGGTTAGAATTTGTTAGAGTTTATTACAAGAATTAGTTGGCTACATGCAATAGCCTCGCTGTGTGTGTATATATCCAAAAGAATGTAACAGTGAATAATTAATGAATAGATAGAGCATTATCCATCCAAAATGTTTTCTTCATCTTCTTGTTGTTATTTCAATATGGTATCAGAGTCATCCTATTAAAGGATTTATCTCTATTATCAACCCCATATTAGAGATGGATTTTGCAAATTCATTCTTCCTGCATCATGGTGACAGTCCTGGAGCCATGATAGTTTTAAAACCCCTCAATGACGGCATTGTCAGCCAAGAACAAACTCGGTTTTGTTAATGGTATACTGCCCAAACCAGCTAATCTGCATGATTCTCAAGGGTTGGCATGGACCCGTTGGGTCCTTTCATGTAATTCAATACCGGTTGCAGATTGGACATTGAAAGTTTCTCAAAAATCGGAGGACTGATTCTTCTGATCGTCCCGGCCGCCAAGAGAGACCCGGCTAACCATCCCCGCTCGGTGCTTTCTTCATAGAATCACGAGGTCAAGTCGTGCAATTTTGTTGCTGCATGCCGTCTTTTTAATAACTCTATGACCACCCATTAATGCTCTGCCTCAGTATTCCCGATATACATTTCGTATACAGCTTTTGTTAAAACACAAATGAGCACTGACGTTCCGTGGAATAATCATTTTTGTTATTTTAGAACTCAGGAAGAATGTGATATTTTTCTCTGTTTTAATATTTTTATTATGCTTTCATTAGTCAGATCTCTTCATATTTTTATATTTAATGGGTTTTTATAAGAATGATTTCAATTGCTGATAAATAATTTTATTTGCCACCCTTTCTTTTTCAAGATTTATTACAATTTAATCCCTCCACTCTCGAGTTTATCTCTTACTCCAACAACGGGAAAATATCATTCGGCAGTTGTATTGCATGTGTTCCTATTGTCTTCGGTTGTATTTGTTTTTTGCAATTGAGCAGCCGGGCTTTTCGATTTATTATAATTTAATTTTTTAATCCTTTTAATGTAATGATATTAAAAATAACTTTAGCCATCATTCCAATCTTTATTTTGAAGTCATGGTTCTGCCGCATCAAACTAAGGGTATATCAGCAGTTTTTTTAAAATTAATTAAAAAAAATACATTAAAATAATAAATATTTTTAATACCAACACGAGAAAATATCAAGAAATAACAATTTAAAATAAATAAATCATTTAAAAAAAAACTTTTCAAACAGATGCCGAAAGCTTAACGTAACTTTATTAAGAGGAACGATGTTCTTTGCCAGGTTGTCATTTTCTGCGAGTTCAAGCACCGAGTACAATGTCTGAGGCCTTGTTTGTTTCAAGGAAAGTGAATTCGAAATTCACTTTTCTTGCTTTCAGATGTTTGTTTCTTGGAAACAACTTTCTTGGAAAGTTATTTCCAGCAAACAAACACAGAAAGTTGTTTCAACCAAGGAAAACTTAAGGCTTGAAAAAGGAAAGTGTACTCCTCTGCCAAACATCCGGAATACACTTTTAGTGAGCTAGCTAGTTATTGTTTTTTTATAAAAAATAGAAACATGTTAGTATTATTTTTATATAAAAAATAATAATTCTGATATTAACAATTAAAAACACAAAACTAATAATTTAAATCTTAAAAATTCTATTTTTTTAATCACCCTAAATTAAAATTTTGCATTGAGATTTTGATTTAAAATTAAAAAACTTATTTTAAGCTTTTAAAATTGGAAAAATATATATTAATAATAAGTTTTACTTAAAAAATATTTCACAAGCTTATTTCTCTATAATATGATATGACATATATTGTTATATTTTATAAAATAAGCTATGTATGAATATAGGATATAATAAAAAAATTCATCATTATACTTTTTAGATTTCATTTTTTTTTATTTTAAGTGATTAAATATTTTATATTAAATATTTTATATATATTAGATAATCTTGAAAAAAAATTAATTTATTAATAAATTATTTTTCAGTTCATTTTCCATAACACTGCCAAACATCGGAATTCACTTTTCAGGAATTCACTTTCCAGGAAACCACCTTCAGGAATTCACTTTCCAGGAAAGTGAATTCACTTTTCAGAAAACCACTTTTCAGGAATTCACTTTCCAGGATTCACTTTCCAGTAAACCACTTTCCAAAGAAACAAACGAGGCCTGAATGTTATGTTGTTTTTGCTCAATGCCTAGGGCCAGATTCATGTTCTATTATTAAACATCGAGTCAACTCGTTATGATCTATTATTTAACATCGAGTCAACTCGTTATGATCTATCATTTAACATCTCGGTTTTCTTAAAGGATGTACGGCAGATTTTCCTCAATATAAAAGACTCTGTTTTTCAACTTTTTATGTTCAACACTTCGGACGTCGTCGGTTTTTTGTTTGGCTACTCGAGTGCCCCATTTTATTATGTATTTTCAAAAAGGATTTTTTTATTTTAAATCATTTTTTTCAACATTTGCAAAGATCACATATTGATCAAAGTATAATGCTTTTTTAAATATTATTTTAAGAATAAAAGTATTTTCAAATCTTTTTTATATTTTTTCTTCCCTTTCCTGGTGATATTCCTTCCTCTCCTCGTAAACTTCACTTGTCACATGTAAAACTTTCGGAAGTTTTCAAGTGTTATTAAGGATGTAAAATATACCCTAATTGCTAGATGCTAAATTTAAAGTTTAAATAAATATCTTTGAGGTTAAATGTTATCATTAAATATAAAATAATTTTTCTTTTCTTAACCACTTTTGCAAAAAGATTTTGGTCCTCTTAATATTTTGTGATCTCTCATCTATATGGAATTTTAACCTTATTTAATTATTTTAATTACGAATAAGTAAATTATCTTGGTAATTAATTTTTTTTATAGAAATTATCTTCATTTACCTTCATATATAAATTGAATCAGTTAATATATCAAGCTTCTTATACTATATATTAAAGGATTGAGAGTTTTTCCTGAGTATAAATAGTGAAGCACCCCAAGTTTTTTTTTAATTTTTTAACATATTTTTATCTTGTAATTGAGTACTTTTATATTCTAATTAGATGGACTTGGAATTGAGATTATAAAACAAACACAAAATCAAAATATAGGGACTAAAAAGTATTAAATATTAGAAAAAAGATGTAATCTCACATTCTTTACAATTTTCATTTTGGTCCAAAAGTTATTTTATTTATTTTCCAGTCTCTAGCTTTAAGAGAGTAGAGAGGAGATAGCTCGAAATTCAATATATCTTTTCAATTTCTTTTTCCTACACATTTTTGAAATATAATATATTAGCCATTTATTTGCGTTTTGTTGAAGTCGAAACCACTTTTTTAACGCAAAAAAAAAATAATAAGAGTGTGAGATTTTTTTATTGCACTATAAATTTGGGCAAAATAATAAATTTGTGCATAATTCCTACCAAGTGCAAGTTTCCAATAAAATATATGAATTTTAAATTGATATAAATTTATTTTTTTAAGAAGTTTCAACAATATCATCAACATAAAATTAGTATCGTCAATAAAAAAATCAATAATATTCGGATATATAAATCATTGAATTCATTATATTAGGATTAATTCATTTCATAATCTAATTTAAATTACATATAATAATAAAATATAAATCATGGAAACATCTATAATAGCTAAACAACAAAAATATATCATTGATTTTTTGCCTATAAAAAAAAAAAGAAAACGTCATTGAAAATTCATTGCTAAGTTACCATCATTATAGTGACTATAACAGCTAAAATTATTATCATTGTTATTGATCAAATAATCAGAATCATTAAATAGTTTTGAAGAATAACAAAATATTTTTACAAAAAAACAAGCAAGCGAGAAAAAAATAAAAAAAAAATCACTAAAATTATTATTATTATTGCATAATCAATGAAACTATAAAGTTATTTCAAAAAAAAACTTTAACAAAAAAACAAACAAAAACAACATAAAAAGAGATAAAACTAAAAAATATTATTAATATAAAAAAAAATCATATGATGTGAAGAACATATAAAAATAACAGAAAACACTAAAAAAGAAAAAAAAAGAACTATTAATTTTGAAATGATAATCAACATAAATTACAATTTCAAAACTAGACCAAAGAAAAATAAAAACCCAACAAAAAATAAAACGACAAAAATTAAAAACAAAACTAAAAGAATAGATGCATAAATATAGGGGGGGAGAACATTGTCAAAAAAGAACCGAAAAACCAAAGAAATTAATATTGAACCAAAAACTACAAGAATAAGAGCCAAAATGAAATATATACATATATATAATTCCAATTAAAGGACAAAACTGCAACAAATCAGAACTTTGGGATTGAAAAAGATAAAGGGTTTTTTTATATAAAAAGCACTGTAATGGTTTAAAATAGTAAAAGAATAAGGACTGAAATGAAAAATATCATATGTCACTAATTTCAATTAAAAGACAAAATTGAAACAAACTAAAACCTGCAGACAGAAAAAATTAAAAGACAGAAAATAAATCAAAAGAATAAAGAATAATATGAAACGTAACATATATAATCATTTTCAGTTGAAGAGTATAATTGAAAACATTCACAATTTTCATTGAAGAATCACTAAGAAAACAAAATCAAAAAACCAAGAATTTAAATAAAAGAACCAAAAATATAAAGATTGTCATGTATTTTCTGATCGCATGAGAGAGAAAATGAGGGAAACCGTCCACCAGTGACTCCATGATAGCCTTGATACGACACGCTTCACACTGGGAGGAATAGGATATGGTACCACAACCTATAGACATGGCACGCGCCATCTTAGAAGCGTTATCGTGTGAAAAACCAATGATGTATCCGTACAATGCCCCTACAGTAAATTTAAAAAAAAATTAAAAATAAAAATTACTTAAATACTCCTATAATAACCACGAAAAAATTGCACAAAAAATTTAACATGTCCTGTGGCATTGTGCGAACAATCAATCTAGTTTGTAACTAATTTCTCACTTTATTATTATTTTTTATTGAATGATAGTTTTTTTATTGGTTAAGATTTTTAAATAAAATATTTCTCAATTTTTATTACTATAATATATATATATATATATATATATTCATTTTTAGTCAATGTATACATTTTTGACAAATGTCATGATGTTTTAACAAAATTAGGTGACCGATAGAATCCAAAGAAGATTTTTTACATGGAAAATCCAGAATAACAATACAATGTGCAACACGCCATTGAAGCATCTTTAGTGGTTAAATGCATAGACGTACGATTGACAAATGGCCTCTTAATTAAAACAGAATATATATATATATATATATATATATATATATATATATATATAGAGAGAGAGAGAGAGAGGAATACAAATTTTGATAAAAATAGTTTTTTATATATAAATTCCGTAAGAAAATATATGAAAGTCGAATAAAAAAACATGCATAACCTTTATAAAAAAAAACATATAACATTATAAGCTTTAACATGTGACCAGGCTGAATGACAACGATAAGAAGTTGTCCGCTACTCAGATATACGTTTTTCACATTTAATTTTTTTTTTTTTTATCTGAACTTGGCATAGAGGGTGAAGTAAGCTGGTAGAAAACAAAAGATTTGGACTTGTACGTGTATGAATATATAAAGAATGAGACTGCTTATCGGTTATGCGTCGTTCATTTGTGCATACTTTTTATATATACATACACGGATACACCACAATTTAATTTAGATGAGAAGCCGTAAATTTCTAGTTTTCTCCTGTGCTGACTTCCTTGGCCGTCAACTTGGACACAACAAGTGTTTTATAAATGAAATTCGTGGTTTTATTACATGATTGACCATAGGATTCGTGTATTTTTATGATCTTATCTGTCTGAAATTTTCCTCGGGTTTTCAATTCCGAATAAGCTGGCTATCCTGGCTATTAACTTAGTATAAATTGCGGGTGCTTATCTCTTAATATAAAAAAGAAAGATGGTGCTTATCGCGCAAGTGGCATGCATTTTTCTTTTCTTTATGATAGTTGGAGCAGATGGGCTATCTAGCTGTTCATACATGTTGAAAGTCAAAAGGACTTTCAAAATATATCAAGCACTATAATGAAGCTCCATTGCAAATAACAAGTTTAAGAGGAATGGTTAGAGCGCCGGCAAGCCGATGCTCGTTTAGGAGAGCTGATGAGGTAGATTTTAAAAGTGATTTTTATACCGAAATATATAAAAATAAGATTTTGGTGCTGGACGCGCGCCAGCTCGACACCATTTCAATTTGAAACGGCATTGCCAACAGCATCCGAGCTCTCTCTTTTTTCATGGCTTGATTATATACGTTCCAACCTAATGGAAAATCAAATGAACAAACCCTAATAATGCATATTGTTTTTTTAGAATATTTCTAGCTTAAAAATATAGAAAGCACAAATAGCCACGAAGTATATATGAAATTATTACGTGTGCCTATAATAAAATCGAGCTTTCATGAATGTAACTGGTACACAGCCTAACATCTCCTAATCTGGTGATTTATGGCAACTTGCAAGTTAAACCAAATTATATATATCTTTCTGCAAATTGTGGCCGACAGTCTATTGTCTGACGCAAGTTGTTTTTTATTTAATCATCGTTGACAAAATAACTATTACAGAAAATTAAGGTTCAGCACTTGCGTATAAAACATAAATAATCTCAATTTTCCAACGTCATGTGTGTTGATAAAGGTCGAAGTCGTTATCAACGATTAGCACAATGACAGCTCAACAAGCGTGTACGGACTTTTAATAGTACTAGTGGCGTGAAAAAGATCAGTCTCACGATTCCGTACCCTTACCGTATATTTCTGTACTTGATATTTTTGTTGTTTTGCGATGACTATTTTTTTTATTGCAGTGACTCATGCATCATTGTGTAATTTGAAAGCTAGCTAGGAGGCTGCATGCACGTGTTACTGTGATCTGTTTCTTTTAATTTGCTGAATTAACGGAATCATTTCGACTAAACAATGATTTCCTACGCGTTTCAGTGTCAGCATAGAGCCAAAATTAAGTTTCTGGATCATAATAACGTTAGAATTCTTAGGTATGTCTCCTGTGTTTTGTTAAAAATAAAATTCATCTTAGCTTCGAGTGAAGTGTTTTCGGAATTTAAATTTTCGATCCTTAAACTCTGACTCCCATTAAAACATATAGTTAATTTGTTAGGCAAGATCTTAAATTTTAGAATCATCTATCTATCTGTGCGTGCGTGTGATTATACAGTGAGACAATTGGATATAAAGAAGCAACAAAGAAAGTGATTACACTTTGATGGGTGCAAGTTAGCAAAGGATTTAAAAAAGTTTCTTAGGTTAGGATGCGGCAACATCAAAAGACCAGCTACTGTACAACATTAATTTTGTGTCCCCTCCCCGTATAAAGAACCAGCTAGCATCCTGCTAGTTTTCGGAAAACACAGACCCAAGTTGCTTCTACTGGATCAAAAGTCAGAACCCTGATATTCGCTATTCGCTAGTATAAAACTATATCAAGATAAAATAATAAAAATGGATATAAAGATGTTTTTTTATTTATTTTGAAATGATAAAAAATATTCCCAGAGCTATTATAGAAGTAGATATAATATAATATAATTTTATATCTTTGTCTATATTCTCTTAACCAAACATATTTGTTTATCTTTTAAATCTATATATTTTGTTAATTTGTACTAAAACACTAATTAACCACCGAATAAAATCTTAGTATATTTTTTATTTTATTTTTTTGTATAGGTTTAAATATTGTATGTTGCTGATTATTGGATCGGGAAACATCCTGCGGTTTTAACGGGAGATCGGTGGGTTTGTAGCATCAAAATAAGGGAGAAATTAAGGTAGTTTTACCGAGTCAAAGGGGTGACCCTTGGCAACCGGGTTCGAGTTGCAAGGACAAGGTCCGGCCACGTGCGTTCTTACAAAGCGTTCGATTCAATGAAACCTCGAAGTCAACTCTCGATTTCTCCTTAGAGCGCCCATGTTAATACGAGGTCGTTTAATTCTCATCTCTTCACATTTCCTATACAATCGTCACAAGAGCGTAGTCTTCATCGTATTTAATTTAAGCCACGTCATGAATATAATCCGCGCTAGGGTTTCACTTTTCCAATGTTTTTATTATTTTTATTTTTAAGCCTTTAATCCTGATCACTCTCCAGGAACAGGAGCGCGCATGTTTCGAGCGTATAATTTCGAGCAGAGAAATTGAAAAGAAGTAAACCTGTCTCAAGTTGCTGTTTTATATTTTTATTGAAATAATTAAATAATATACACCTTCCGTACTCTTGACGTGGTAGGATTGATCACTGATCTACATCTTCCGTACTCTTGACGTGGTAGGATTGATCACTGATCTGCAATAGTCTATAAAAACATGAGACACGTTACCATGAAGTTAAAGAATAATATTTGTAAATATTTGTTTAGATATTTATAGCTAACTTGGCTGTTGTCTTCGCTTTTCCACCTTGCCTTGGCCACATTTAATGGACACATGACATCAAATTTTAAATGTTAAAACGTAGAGCAGGCAAGTGAAGGTTTCTGACAGTACGGAAAACGAACAGCTTCATGCTTTAATGTATAAATTTGCAGGGTTTAATTATAGAAAATTAATTTAAGAAAATTAAAAAACTTTATGGTTGGGTTTTATTGGAGCTTTAACCGGAGAACAACACCTTAACAGTCGCTAAAGACAAATGACAAATGAAAAGGTAGACTTTCAAGAAGGATATTTCTTTTTTATAATTCGAGAGATCGACGTCATTGAAAACTACCGCCCAGCTTAAATAGAATGATTGCTTCAATGAAAACCTAATCGATTGCCCGTAATTTATATATATTTAATAAGTGCACTAATTTTAAGTAACTTTTTCCATGAAAAAAACTATAGTTTTTCAGTAAGTGAAATTTTTTTTTTTTTATTTTTATAAGATTAGATCTTCTTTCTTTCTTATATCCATTTTTTTTCTATTGAATAAACATTGGTGATCGAACATATAAGGTTTAATTTTTACTATATTCTATCCCAGCATTTTTACTCCATAAACCAATGTGAAAAGCGATTAGGTTTTGCATGCACGAGTTTTATTCCATAGACTTTTATGTGTGTGTTTAGTAGTGCGTGTTTATTATAAATATTCTTTAAATATATATAAGAAACATTTAAAAATATATTAAAAAAGTTTTCTCATGCAAGAACTTTAAAAAAATCATTGTTTTTTACCATTTGATTTCAAAAATTGGGTTGGCCTCGTATATACACAATTTTCAGATAAATAATAATATACAGGGTTGAAGTCCGGATAATTAACGGTCTGTTTGGGAGGATGGTTGTTGTAGCTTTTCAAAGTTTATTTCGTGCCGAAATACATCAAAATAATATTTTTATTATTATTTAAAAATTATTTTTGACATCAGCACATCAAAATAATATAAAAACACTAAAACATATTTATTTAAAATAAAATAAAAAATTTAAATTTCAGCAAAACGCTGGTTAAAACACAGAACCAAACGGGCTCTAAGCAGGTTATCTTAATTTAAAACTCAAGATGCTTATCGCTAAAAAAGAAAAATGAAGTTGCTTACAGCTTATGCACGTCATTTGCTTCTTCTAATTTTTTTTCTTTCTTTGTAGCCTATTGTTTTGGACAATTCTAGACACCTTAGTTTAAACTTCACCCATGAAGAAAAATCAAATTTCATCAAACATATTTACAGCTGCAATACTATTAATAAAAAAAAAATGATTCAATTTCTGTTTTCATCGTCACTAATTGAAATTTCTGATCTGAAAACGGACGGGCTGTTCGATTAAATCAACATGATCAGGACGGGCTCTTCGATTAAATCAACATGATCAGTGATGACAATGTCTGTATCTTGAGAAATCATTTCAATGTTGTTAATTTTCACTTCGTAATGATTTCTATTTCGAAATCTATCCCAAATACATCAATAGATCATTTGATCCCACAAGACAATTATATTGGTGATAATTCTTGCAAATATAATACAATACAAAATTTAGAACTTACCTTCCATTTTGTTCTTGAATTGTTGCATTCAATTCTCTCCTTTCTTCTTGTTTTCTGAGACTTTTATTTTGTTGATCTTCTCCTCTATACCTTAATCTTTGCTTGATCTCAATTGATGGAGTAAGATCACTTTTATCTTTCTATTCTCTTCACTCTTCTCGGCAAAACACCAACAGACTCACACCTTCCTATCTTCACTTCCGAGCTTTCCTTCCCTTTTCAATCCACTCGAATGGGTGGAAAATCATCAATCATGGAAGAGCCACTTTTTAGCCTTTCTTTTCTTTAGTGCAGCCACCACTTCCCTTCTATTTTAATGTCCACCAAAATAGATATTACATAATAGGTGTGGTGGTTGTGTTTTGGCCAAAAGAAGAAAAGAAGGTGGGCATAATTTAGTTTTATACACTTACATATATTTAAAACCATCAATATATGTATGTATATAACCGGATGAGAATATATGTTCTTTTATGGTTAGAGGTGAGGGTTTCAACATACCCATTCTAATACTCGTTTATTGAGACCGATCCATCACGGTTTCACTTTAACATATTAGAATCCGTAGACTTTACAAAGAACTTGAACTTTAATGATCGGACCGTTAATACATCGGCCACTCTACAGGAAATATTCTTACATTCTCCCACTTGGCCGTTGTGTTAACTTTATAGTCCAATTCCCTTTCATGCGCATCTTTACATCAAGTTCAATATTCAGTAAGTACCATAAAACCAGAGTTAGCCGAGTCATGGCGGTTGCCCATCATTTACTGCGATGGGGTCCCTTCCAAGCACCACACACCAACTCCAACTTTACTACTTCTTTTCTATTGAGATTTCACTATAATTCTCAAAACCTTTATGTTGAGAGAAACCATAATTCTCAACTTTATATGTTATTTAAAAAAAACTTTATATGCATAACTATTATGATAACATTCTTTAATTACAGAAAAACACAATCTTTAATGACATCATCTTTGAGTAACAACTTTACATGAGCACAAACTATCATAACAAGGTCTTATCTATTATGCCCATTTTCTCTACATGGCCAATAAATATACCGGGCGGTAATCCTTTCGTCAAAGGATCTGCCAACATCATGTTTGTTCTTATATGCTCAAAAGTCACTCTGTGTTTCTGCACTTCTTCCTTTACAGATAAGTATTTAATTTCCAAGTGCTTAGCACCTTTCGAATACTTGTCATTCTTTGAGAAGAATCTTCAGCTGGAATTATCACGATAAATTCTCGCGGCTTGGCTATCTATCAACAATTCCAAGCCCCGAAATAAAGTTTCGCGACCATAATGCTTGAACCGTGGCTTCAAAGCATGCCACGAATTCGGCCTCCATAGTGGAAGTAGCAATGACAGACTGCTTTCCACACTTCCATGAGACTGCTCCCCCAGCTAATAGGAACAGATAACCAAATGTCGACTTCCTACTGTCGACGCAGCCGGCATAGTCTGAATCTGAGTATCCGATGATTTCTATATTGTCGGATCTCCTGTACGTAAGCATGTACTCTTTGGTGCCTTGCAAGTACCTGAGAACTTTCTTTGCAGCTTTCCAGTGATCCATTCCGGGATTACTTTGATATCGACCCAACATACCAACAGCAAAACTGATATCTGGCCGAGTACATGTTTGAACATAGTTCAAACTCCCAACCACTGAAGCATACGAAATTCTTTCCATTTCTTTACGTTCCAATTCATTTTTCGGGCATTGCATTTTGCTGAATTGATCCCCTTTCTGAATTGGAGCCTTTCCAATGGAACATTTATCCATCCCATATCTCTTTAGGACTTTATTTATGTATCCTTTCTGAGACAAACTTAACAGTCCTTATGATTTATCACAGATTATTTCCATCCCTATCACATAAGATGCCTCACCCATATCCTTCATTTCGAAGTTACTAGAGAGATATTTCTTTACGTCACTTAACATTCCCATGTCATTCGCAGCTATTAATATGTCGTCAACATATAATACCATAATGGCAAACTTGCTCCCACTAACTTTCATGTAGATACATCGATCAACGATGATCTCTACAAAACCATACGACAATATAGTATCATTAAATTTTATATACCATTGTCTGGAAGCTTGTTTCAGCCCATATATTGATTTCTTAAGCCTACACACAAGATTTTCCGTTCCTGTGGCCACAAAACCTTCAGGTTGGTCCATATAAATTTCTTCCTCAAGCTCTCTATTCAGAAAGGCGGTTTTAACATCCATTTGGTGAAGCTCTAAATCATAATGAGCCACCAATGTCAAAACAATTCTTAAGGAATCCTTATTTGAAACTGGAGAGAAGGTTTCCGTATAGTCAATGCCATCATTTTGAGTGAAACCTTTAGCAACAAGGCGAGCCTTGTACCTTTCTAAGTTACCTTTAGAATCCCGTTTGGTCGTAAAGATCCATTTACACCCAACAGTTTTGAAACCATCAGGCAACTCTTCTAGGTCCCATACTTTGTTGACATTAATAGAAGAAATTTCTTCTTCTGCAGCATTAGACCACTTTTCAGAATTTTCGCTTTTCATGACTTTTCTGAATATTTTCGGTTCTTCATCAAGACTAAGGTCGCATTCACTTTCAACATCGTAAACCACATAGTCATCTGTAATGGCAGATCTTCTTTCCCTTATAGATCGCCTCAATGGTACTTGTGGCATGATGTTCTGTTCTTGAATTGCGATAGGTTCATTTTCGATTTCCTGGTTTAGTGGGACCGTATGTTCCTCATTTTGTTGTTCTATTTCGGTATTTGGTTGTACACCAACAACAAGAATAACAACTTGGGTAGGAACTACGGGTGAAGAATCTTCTACCTGAATTTCTTTTATGTTCACGCCCCTAGATTCTGAACTCCCACTAGTTTCACCATTTCCAATGAACCTAGCATTACCCGTCTCGACAATTCTCGTACTATGACTAGGACAGTAAAAGACAAATCCCTTAGACTTTTCCGGATAGCCAATAAAATATCCACTGACCGTCCTTGAGTCTAATTTCTTTTCATGTGGGTTATACGGCTTTACTTCTGCTGGACATCCCTAAACACGTAAATGTCTTAAATTGGGTTTCCTTCCTTTAAATAGTTCAAATGGTGTCATTGGAATCGCTTTACTAGGAACCCGATTTAATATATACGTCGCAGTCTTTAATGCGTATATCCACAACGACATGGGAAGTTTGCAATTACTTAACATACTCCTAACCATTTCCATTAATGTACGGTTACGCCTTTCAGCTACACCATTCTGCTGAGGTGTTCCCGGCATTGTGTATTGCGCACAAATGCCTTTACTTTCTAGAAGTTTTGCAAATGGACCTGGACATTGTCCACTTTCTGTGAATCTACCGTAAAACTCACCACCTCTATCCGATCTCACTACTTTCACTTTCTTTTCTAATTGCCTTTCCACTTCATCAATGAATAATTTCAGTACATTCACCGACTCAGCTTTATCATGCAATAAATAAGTGTATCCATAACGTGAGTAATCGTCAATAAAAGTAATAAAGTATTTTTCACCACTCCATGACGGAGCATCGAATGGGCCACAAATATCCGTGTGTATCAACTCTAAAAGTTGACTACTTCTTGTGGCGGGTTTCTTTGTGATGTGTTTGGTTTGCTTTCCTTTAATGCATTCTATACACACATCTAAGTCACTAAAATCTAATGGAGGTAATAATTCTTTCTTTATTAACCTCGTCATCCTTTCTTTAGATATGTGACCTAATCTTTTATGCCACAAGAGTGCTGATTTTTCATTTGATGCACTACGTTTAATTCCTTGATTCTCAACATTAAACAAAGATTCCGAAAAACTTTTATCGAGATTAAACCTGTACAGTGAATCAACCAAAGTACCATTACCATAAAAGTAGTCTTTTCGGTACAAAGAAAATACACCATGTCCAATCTTAAAGTCAAATCCTAAATCGTCCAACCTACTTACTGAAACAAGATTTCTGGCACATTCAGGTACAAAGAGACAATTTTCAAGATCTATAAAACAACCAGTGTCAAAGATCAATCTGTACGTCCCAATGCCTACTATCCGCGCCTTCATCCTGTTTCCCATGAACAAATACCTTTCAGTTCCTTTTAAAGGTTGGATCGTACGGAATCCCTGTTCAATATGAGATACATGAGTAGATGCACCAGAATCAAGCCACCAAGTATTTCTAGGCACTTCTACAAGATTTAATTCGGAACAAACAAATAAATGTTGTGTACCTTTCTTTTCAAACCATGCCTTCCTTCTAGGACAGTCTTTCTTTATGTGTCCCTCCTTCTTGCAGAAGAAACACTTGACCACTTTATGGATTTTACTTTCAGGTCCTTTAAAGAGACCCTTATCCTTCCTTCTGTCCTTCATACTTGGTTTCTTAAAGCTGCTACCGGCTTTGTTTAGTCCACTGATGAGTGCAACTTGATTTTTCAGCTTCTTTAACCTCGCCTCCTCCTGTATGAGCATGACCTTCAATTCCTGAAAGTTCCATTTATCCTTTATGGTGTTGTAATTCACCTGGAACTGGCCATACTCTTGAGGCAGAGAGTTAATGATAAATTGAACCAAGAAAGATTCATGCACCTCCATCCCCATGGACGCCAACCGTGATGCCGATTAGACATGTGCGTGACATGTTCATGGATTGTCTGAGACCAATCGAACCTCTTCGTAGTCAGCTCGCTCATTAGGCTGCCTACAATCGATTTGTCAGCCACATCCGATTGGGATTGTTCCTTTATTTTCAGAATGAATTCCCTTGCTTTCTCTGTTTTAGGCATAGATGGCTTTATATTTTCTGCCATCGACATCCTCATTAAGTTCAGGCACAGTCGGTTAGAGCGCTCCCACATCTCATAACGAGACTTTTCCAATTCTGAGCTCTCATTCGTAATGGTTGCTGGCTCATCATCCATGAGTATGGCTTGGTCTAGGGACATTACACCCAAAGAAAACCTTATCTGTTCAGACCATTCCTCATAGTTGAGTCCATTAAACTTTACCACAGAATTTGCAGAGGCAAACAAACTTGATGAAGCTGCAAAATTTTCAACGTGCTTACCGTTAGTGCTTTGAAACTTTAATAGATTCATCAACCAATAAAATCTAAACACTTTACTTGTATGTATTTAAGCAACCTGTGGGCAATACATTAAATACATACACTTTACATGATGCTTGTTTAGATTTTCTTTAATAATTAATCAAGTCATACATACAATCAATAACAATGCTACCTGTGGGTATACACATTATCGATCGTAGTATAAATGATTAATACTTTAAGCGTTACTTATTACACCCAATGATCCACCTGTGGGTGATCTCCTAGGATATATTAAGTAATCAATTGATCAATCGAAACCTTTCATGTCATTTAAGCATCAATTAATCATGATCAATTATGAATCTTTACTTTACCGTCACATTAAATATAACTAGATCACTGTGGTGATTAACAAGTTATACGTAATATGAACTTCTTTTAATAAGCTTTAAATTTTATATGTATTAACATTTCATAATACATTAGCTTAATTACTTTACGGTTTGCAGCGGAAACATTTTTAACCCTTGGGTTTCTGCATGAACCGGTCGACCGCTTGGGTTACCAAGTGAACCGGTCGACCGCTAGGGTTACCAAGTGATCCGGTCGACCGCTTGGGTTACCAAGTGAACCGGTCGACCGCTTGGGCTGAACCGGTCGACCGCTTGGGCTTTACCAAGTGAACCGGTCGACCTCTTGGCCTTTTCCAACTGAACCGGTCGACCGCTTCGTCTGAACCGGTCGACCGGTTGGACTGACGGTTACAGTTCAGCATCATCCAGAAATTTTCAAAAAATCATAACTTTTGATCTACTTAATGGATTTTAGCTTATAATATACCGTTGGAAAGATAATTTCAGTCTCTACACATTGATATAATTGTTTTTCATATATTTCAATTTATCAATGTTTGATAAGATTAAATAAAAAAAATAGAATTTATCATCAATCCTTTAATGGGAGATCAATGGGTTCTATTGTGCTCTGATACCACATGTTAATCTTCATTTCTGTAATGATTTCTATTTCCGAAATCTATCCCAAATACATCAATAGATCATTTGATCCCACAAGACAATTATATTGATGATAATTCTTCCAAATATAATACAATACAAAATTTAGAACTTACCTTCCATTTTGTTCTTGATTTGCAACATCCGATTCTTTCCTTTCTTCTTGTTTTCTGCAGACTCTTCTTTGTTGATCTTCTCCTCTATTCCTTAACCTTTGCTTGATCTCAATTGATGGAGTAAGATCACTTTTATCTTTCTATTCTCTTCACTCTTCTCGGCAAAAACCAACAGCCCACACCTCCTCTCTTCACTTCCAGCTTTCCCTTCCCTTTTCAATCCACCGAATGGGTGGAAAATCATCAATAATGGAAGAGCCACTTTTTAGCCTTTCTTTTCTTTAGTGCAGCCACCACTTCCCTTCTATTTTAATGTCCACCAAAATAGATATTACATAATAGGTGTGGTGGTTGTGTTTTGGCCAAAAGAAGAAAAGAAGGTGGACATAATTTAGTTTTATACACTTACATATATTTAAAACCATCAATATATGTATGTATATAACCGGATGAGAATATATGTTCTTTTATGGTTAGAGGTGAGGGTTTCAACATACCCATTCTAATACTCGTTTATTGAGACCGATCCATCACGGTTTCACTTTAACATATTAGAATCTGTAGACTTTACAAAGAACTTGAATTTTAATTATCGGACCGTAAATACATCGGCCACTCTACAGGAAATATTCTTACAAATGTACCTAAGTCAATGAGCATTTTAATTAATAACCACTTATTTTTGTAGGGGGGGAAACAAAATCTGCAAGTCAAGCCGGCTCAAGGACAAACATACAATTCAAGGATCATCAGTGATGAAAACGTCTGCTCGTGTTTTCAGCTAACACTTTTTTTTGTCATTGTTCATACTAGGAGAAATGTTATCAGTGACAACTATGGACAAATCTTCGTTAACAGACAGATATATTAGTCTAGCATGCAGTAAGTTAAGACTAGTGCATGTATCTATCCATCTATAATTGTGGCTAGGCCACAATAATTATCAAGGCCAGGCCGAAATATTGAAAGTGTGCCGTGAAATTGCCTCAATCCTTACGAGTCAAACGACAGAAAATGAAAGCTTGTAATATTTCTCGCGCATGCATTCCAACTTGGAGAAAACTCGAAGGGTGAAAGTGACGATCACCCTCGATCGTTCATGCTCTAGCAAGTACACATTTGGCGAAAAGTTTTGCTTTCTGACGATGGAACAACACAAATTGTCTTTTTGTTTGAATTTTTATGGACCGGCTGGAAATCTGGCACGCGTGCTTGGATTTGAAGATTATATGTAGATACTTTTCCATTCTCAAGATCGATCGTGTGCTGAGAAAAAATGGTGGGTGTATGCATGTCGTTCTCGCTCTTCCTCGTTTGTCGTTCACATACATGCACCTGCTAGTGTGTGCAAAGATCACTCTCTCCCCGTCCAATTCCGTACCACACCTCATCTAACTCGGTACTTGATGTTGAATTTCGCAATATTGACTGTTTTTTTGGATTGACAATAATATAAATATTGCAATTAGGTGAGCAATGAAAACCAAGTTCGATTAATATAGCTTGACAATTTCATATCTCATTATCAGCAAAATAAAATAAAATAAAATAAATTGTTTCGTTTATCCATCGGTTCTGTGGTCTTTGAAGTACAGATATAGATTGTGCTCGAAGTCAGGATTAATTAGAAAGAGGTAAAATAAGTACATTGAGTGGTGGCATCAAAACCACCTGTCAACTTTCTTCTTAAAATAATAATAATTATTATTATTATAATAATAAATAGGTTTTTTTCTAGGAATTAAAAATGTCAACATGTTAGCTAGCTTTGTGCTGACTTTGTGCTGCTCATTGCTTGATCGAGGTGTCTCACGGCACAGCCCGACAAGCTATGTATAAAAAAAGAATATAATAAGTGGCTCTCCTCTTTAAAGATAGATGGTGGCTATAATGGTAGATCTGGAGGGATTATCAAGAACACCCTAGAACTTAAAGATCTAACAATTTAAAAAATAATTTAAATATAAAAATTAAAAACATTATCATGTCATAACGAATATAAAAAACATAACAGCTTAAAAACCACATCATCACAACAATTTCACATGAAGATCAGACCATTACACCTCACGTGAACATGTCACAGCTCAATCCTAGTATTGATCCCAACTGTATTTCACTATAAAATAAAATGGCATCATAGCCCCAGAGTTGTCACACAGCAATATAAACCCTAACACTTAAAAAAAAATCATAATATATTAAAAATCATCCATAATAATTCATATTCTGTCACGAAATTTTAATAATATGTTAAAATTGTCCAACAATTCATCTGGGTTTTGAGATCGACATTCTAGAGTGGCTTGAGGCAAACTGAAGCTTCCAGGACGAAGGGAGGCAAAAAAACACGCTTGTTGTGAGGTGGTTTTATGGTGGCTAGTAGTGGTGTGGAGGCTGATCAAGTGAAGTTGTTATACTCGGGATTGTTGTCATGGTCGAGAGATGGTTGCGAGTGGTGGTGTTGGCTGGTGGGAAGCAGTTGTGAGTGGTGGTGTTGCCGCTAGTGACGGCGGTTTTGATAGTAAACAGCTGAGAGGGGTGAGAATGGAGAAAGTTGTGCACTTTTTTCTTTTGTTTTTTTTTAATACGAGTATTTGGGTTAGTTTACGAGTGTCTCGATTAATCTCATAGATCTTAAAATTAATGATCATATAAATTTTCAGTGACCATTATATTAACAATCACAAGATTTGAACCTGAAACTACAGAAGAAATAAATCCTTTAGTCTTAAGCTTTTGTCACTGGATTACCTACCAGGGTATTGATCCTAACCTTATTCAACCCTAAAATAAATCTCAATCAGTATAGTATCTCTAAGATTGTCACACGACGGTGTGGTTTATGAGTTTAACACCACCACTAATTAGTTTCTAATATTTATTTCCATACATATCATGCACCAAACAATTGTATTCGAGACAAAATTTATAAATAAATTTTGAAATTGATTGTGATAAATAAATCAGACCAAAATTTGGTAGGCCATCATCATCTTGGTGCCCCTAATAAATTTTGAAATTGATTGTTATGAGACAAAAAAAAAAATTGATCTCAGAATTCAAGTCATGAATTTGGCATATTAACTTGGTTGACTTGAGTTTTTATTTTTATTTTTTAATTGATTTTAAAAATATATATATTCTTCAATATAGATTGATTAAAAGTTATATTATATAGTTTTTTTTTGTGAGGCTGTTACATTCTCATGACTTGAATCATATATTTAACATGTTATTAATTCAAATCAATCTAATAAATTCATGTTTTGATATTTTTTAAAAAAAAATAATATATTTTTTGAAGTATAAACTGTACCTGAATTTTTTTTTTTCCAATCAAAAGCCCAGCGAATGATGTAGTTTTAACTTGTAAGCCGAATGAAAACTCTCGCGTCTCTTTGTGACTTGGACTTTTCTAATTACAAATTGCTTTACTGTTGAGTGGTGCGAAAGTATAAAAAAATCAATCCCTGGTCAACGGATTTTTTTATTTTTTATAAAAGGGTATTTTGATTTTAATTTTTTTTTAAAAAAAAAAAAAAAGACCACGCCCAAACATCACAAGAGCAGTGATATATATAGAAAGGATCCTTCCTAATTCAGAGGAGCTCTAACAAGAAATAGAACAGCAATCGGTCCAAGAACACGCGGTAAAAGAACGGCCATCATGTGGACTTTTCATGGCTTGTCATTCTCAGTTGTTGCTGGACTATCTTGCACGCCTCTAGCTTCAATGAGAAATTTCGACCAAAAAAATCTCATATCTATCCCATAATTAGTCTCCAGACTTCATCGTGTTTAGGTCACTGTCGACGAGCAGCGGCTATGGCTGAAACACCCCGTTAAAGGCTTAGGATACGGAATGGAAGCATAAATGAACTTTAAGATGGTATGGGCCTCAAGGTCCGTGGCTTGATTAGCAAGTACACACCGACTTCTATGCCGTGATCCACCCACCATGTGATCGATTTTAGGAATTAAGGATTAAATTCTCTCTCGTGCATTGAAGTCTCTTCAACTCCCAATACTGTATGAATCGTCAACAATTTACGATCATATATTTGACAATGGACAATTATCAGCTAGCCCCTTAATTGATTTTCTTGCAAAGAAATTCACGGTTTAGACTTCTTCTCCCTTATCTTCTTATATTTGTCCGCTTGGACGATAATCTGAGGAAATTAAGCTTTAATTCTTAACATATATATATATATATATATATATATATATGTTCTTCCTACTGTCTATAGTCAACGAGCAGCACTTGGGACATTCCAGGCCATACTCCATGAAATCCATCCTGTCCTCCTTGAGGGTCTTAGGACCATTTTCCCAACAATACACTACAGTGCCACCATGTTATCGAACCAGAACAGAAATACCATCCTCGAGCATTCCCCAATGAGAATATTCAAACCACGGATACAACAAATGTGATTCGAGTTGATTCTAAAAGGTTTCAGTTAACTGTGTCGTGGATAATGAAAACCCTGCTTTCAAGTCTTCCGCCGAGTTTGTATTTGTTCCCCCTCCTTGACGAGACAGCAATACACAAGGAGATATGAGGTTACCTCCATGTTTGCATAGCATAATTATAGGCAATTGTGACGGAAATATAATCACCCTTTGGCTGATTTTTTAAGTAAGACCAATACAGATGCAAGACAGAGTAGGGGAGTCAGATGTGGAATTCAGTAATAATCAACTCGATCAATGAAGATGGCAGCAAGATAGGCATAAAGGAGTATGATATCCAGAGTGAGGGCAGCCAAAATCAGGAAAATTCAGAATTTTGAGATGAAGACATAAATAAAAGAGTTCTAAAAAAGATGCAGACACAAAATGATCGTTCGCATGGCTGCACCTATACCAAATGCGCTACGCGCTATCTTAAACTTTGATTGCATACGTTCGCATGGCTGCACCTATACCAAATGCGCTACGCGCTATCTTAAACTTTGATTGCATACTTTCTCATCGGGAAGTAAATCTCCCTCTTTTCCTCACGTTTTGTCTTCAAAGATGCCTGCAGCAAAACAAGTGGACAGCATGAATACCTTGTAAGGATTCTGTATCCATGAATCAAACTAGACAATGAAATCAAGAAATAATTTTCCTAGCTTAGGAGTTCATCATCAGATTGAACTTCGATAATTAGCCACATAAACATCTTTGAAAGCAAGGAAGTGAGCACAAGCTACAAAATAGCCAGTAACTACAACGATCTGCTTATTAAAGAATTTTAGACTTGAACCAAAAATTTCAACAATGTCATGGTTTCTGTAACTAACAGACCAACATTTATGTATATATTCTGGGGTTTAGTAAATTAAAATCTGGTTGCTAAAAACAACATTTACCAAATTTTCACGATGTACAAAATAAAACCAATCTTGATAAACTTGGAACATACAACTAAAAAGAAAATCAACAAGTAAACTGTAAATTTAATTGGCTCAAAGCTTTTAAAACCCTTAACTTCAAGTTAAAGTGAAACCTCGAAGCTATCTATCTCAATTCCAACTACTCATATGGCACTCACATCATTTTTTAAAAATTAACAAAATTACCTTTAGTCACATACTTATCCAAAAACAATTCTGGCTCAATTTAATAGGTATACATTTTGTCTTAACCTTGCCTTACTAAATGCAAAATGTATCCAGTTTCTGAGATGCAAGCTCAAATAACATAGGAACTAAATGGAGTTGTTTAATCAAACAAAAACAACTTGTTTTCCTTTCATTAATCACAAACACATTAAGACACGCCAGGAACATTTTTATATATAACTATCGGTCAAGGGGAAGAAACTGTAAATAAGCACAAAACTTCACTTGGCATGGCATGGCAAGGAAGACCCAGTGATTAGGACTCTCCAAATGACATATATCAATTACAGTCATTTCCTAAGATTCCACCATATTCATACACGTGAATGCCACAAACATTTAGCTAATTATCTTTGGTTGTTTTACATGTTCAAACATCTTAGAATTTACCATTCACTCCTTTCCAAATTTATAGCCGCAACAAGACATCAACTACCAGGCAAGTGCTAGCCGAATCAGAAAACTCTACAAAACAGCTAAAAAAAATGACAGTGCAAATACTAATTGGCAAGTTAAATAAAAACCTGGTGTTTAGTAGGATCTCCGAATGACATATCTCAATCACTATCATTTCCTAAGAATTCACCATTTCGAATCCATGAACACAACAAACGAAGTATAATTTCTCTTTCACTTATTTCCTAATTTAGGACCACAACAAGACATAAAATACGAGGCAATGCTAGCTAAGCCAGAAACAATTTATAAAACAAGAATCAGAGGCCAAGAGGTAAGAGTGAGCATTGGTTAAATATTAACTGGTAATGCAGATAAAGACCTGGTGTTTAGTAAGACGTCTGCGAATGGCACGAGTTTTCTTGGGACGGAGATCAAGAGGCAGAAACTTCTTGTTCTTGTAAGCTTCCCTAAGTACGGCTTTCTGTTTCTGTGATATCACAGTCAACACCTGCGCTATTGACAACCTCACCACCTTTCTGCACCCATTCATTTACATATATACATATAAATTATCACACACACGATTTCACCACGACACGAAATCATTGAAGCAGGCAGCAGAAAGAGACAACAGAAGGCAAGAGGTGTAATTTACATCTTGGAGAGCTTGTTAGGAGCACCGCCAGTAACCTTGGCAACACGGAGGAGAGCGAGCTCTGCTTTGAGCTCCTTCAACTGGGCCAGCAGCTCCGTCTTGGACTTTTCCCTCAACTCATGAACCTTTATCCTTGCTTTTTATGATTCCAAATAAAAAATCATTTAGCATGCAGCAATTAAATCAGTGGGAAGAAATAAGATGTACAGAAAGATGATTGCTTTTCTTACCCATTTTGAGATAGGCGTAAGGCTCCGCTGCTGCTCAGTCGAGTTCCTTTCAGAAAACCCTAGAATAAGGGGAGATGTTCTTATTTGAAGATCCACAGATGGACATATGAAACGTGGTGTTTCTATGGGCTATATAGCAGTCGGCCAGGCCCAGTAATATATCGTATATGCATGTTTTACTGAATTATCCTTCAAAGTCTACTATACAATCTCGAACAGGAATTCTATAATAAATAAATAAAATCTCGTATTTGGCATAGTACAAGTTTGTAGGATCAAGTTCGTTTAATTTTTTTTTTATTATTCAATAGTAGTGTTGATTTATAAAAATAATGTTGCTAGGTGAGAATCGAAGGTGGTAAGATTTGGGCATTTCTTGAGAAACTAATCATATTAAATTTTATCGTAGTAGTTTAATTAAAAAAAACTATCTTTACTTGTTGATTTTTATTCTTATCAATTTTAATTTTTTTAATATGTTTAATTTATTTTTATTTTTGGATTATATTGAAATATATATTTTTTGCATGGGAAATTGAGATAAACTATATGTAAATATAGAGAGAGAAAATAAATCATCATCTAGTTTTATAACAATGAAAACTCTCACTGATTTTCCAAAATTATAAGAAAATATTTGGTTATGTAATAGAAAAAGACAACAAATATTTTTTTTGTATTCTATTTGATTTCATGTTTGTCTTTGACAATAAAAGTATCTAAGATGTTTACATGCCAAGAGTTTGTCTAGCACATGTGTGTTTGTTTATTAAAGTAGAATCCAAACATGACTTAATACAAAACATTTGGGGGTATAGGCCTCGAACACAATCCTCATTTTGAAAACACGTGTATTGAACTTGTTGGGACGGTGAATAATTAATTGGTGCGGACTATTTAAGATTATATTGATTAAAAATATATTTTTGACAAGTTTTAGTATTCTTTTGAGATATTTTTGAAAATTGAGCTGTGAAAAAAATACATACATTTTCCATGTTATAATTTGCTTTGATAAGAATATGGTCAATGGATAGATTTTTGACCAAATTTAAAAATGACATATACTTATTTTTAAGCTTAAAACTTTGTTGATAATTATTCTCTAACAAAAGTTATCTGATATGAACCATTAATATGTTTCAAATAACTTAGGGGTGAATAAATATTAATTGATCAAAAAACCTAGTTTGACATTTTTTGTCATGAAATATAAGAATCTCGATCCCACATATGAAAGAGATTGGCTTACATATTACCTGGAGGAAGGAACGCAATTAGTTTAGATATAACCTGGAGGAGTAAAAGAGAAATCAAGACCGCATAGCGCAGTGGATTAGCGCGTTTGACTTCGGATCAAAAGGTCGTGGGTTCGACTCCCACTGTGGTCGATATGTTTTCTTTTAGCGAGATGGCAGTTTTGGCATCATGACATGACCCCCGAATCCATCTCCATTAGCAGTGGCTCTTTGTTCTGCAGCAGATACATTTGGGTTCTGGATTCCCGGGAGATTCAAGACACAGGACCAGATGCCCATGGCCATGGTTTCTTGTTTGGCAAAGCTCAGCGTCTCAAAATTCTCTGGCGGACCCGGCAGACTGCTCGAACATTAAGAAGACATGAGATCTTCCGGAGCTCTAGGACCGAATGCACTAGAGGTAGAGCTGGTGGTTATTTCGCGATAAAGAGTATTGAATTATCAACAAGTTAGAATTGCTTTTCCATATTTCTTTCTCCAGAAACACTGACAGGATTGAATCAAACTGAATTTTCCAGGGCATATGGTTTCTACCTGCCCCCAGGGTCGTCAAGATCATTTTCAATTCTCAGCAAGGATGTCGAGGAAAATGTTACAAAAATCCCACTTTCCAAGTTTAGTTTAGAGGAACTCACTTTGATATCCATACTTCCTCCTGGGGAGAATGTCATTTCTCCAAGACACTAACGGTTCTAAGACAGGAAATATAGATGAGATTGAATTGGATACATGTCCTGTATTGTGAGGGTGAATGAAGCATTTGCAAATAATTATTAGTCCATGAAATTATCTCAATTTATTCAAGTCCCTGCATCTTACTTTAATTACATTGTAGTGTTGTAAAAAAATGATCCTCTAATTTTTCAGGACATGCAACTTAGGCCCTGAATCAAAAATGTTTTATAGTCACACAAAAGTTAATTTTAATAAAATATAAGTAAACCTCGTCAAACTTAGTCAACCAAGTTTATAAATATATAAATTAAAAATTTATAATGATAAACTTGTCTATAGCATTCGACAAGCTTGTTCCACCCTCATAGTGAAACAAGAATTTGTCCTTTGGACAACTTCAAACCAAACAAGGACATGTCCAGTGCAATGTATGTCACCAATAGAATTCCAGTTCAAAGAGCCGAGGACGTCTTCGATGGATAAGCTACAAGTTTGCCGATGCGTCTGTTAGCAAAGTTATCAGCCTTTCAGCTGATTTGAGCGTGATCCGAGCGAGAAACAAGACAGGAAGTTGGGGGAGTGAAGTGAAGGAGCAGCTAATGAAAATCAGTAATTTACAGGCAAACTAAACAACCCAGTCAATGAATTTGCCAGCAAAACCATTCAAGGATATGCAAAATGATCAAATCCAAAGAACATTAATTCTGAATTTCAAGATAAAAAAACTAAATAAGCACTCCAACAAGAATAAAGAAATAAAATGGTTGTCTCAACATGGCTGCAACTATATAAAATGCGCCACACACTACCCTACACTTTGATTGCATATTTTCTAATTGGGAAGTATATTTCCCTCTTCTTCTCACGTTCCGTCTTCAAAGATGCCTGCAGCAAAACAAGTGGAAAACAAGAATACTCTTAAGAAATCTGCATTCATAATAAAACCAGACAGAAATAAATAAACAGATGATATCTCCTCAACATTCTATAGCTTGGAGTTATCATCATATGTTAAATTGAACTTCAACAAATAAATCACATTAACAACACCAATGAAAGTAAGTGGCATAACAACCAATGATCACAACAATTAATTGATTGCAAGACTTGAACAAACAAAAACTCCAATAAGGCCAGGGTTTTCCCAGCATATTAAATCACAAGCCAATGTTAATGTAAATAGCCCTGCGCATAGTAAATTGAAATCCCGACACTAGAAATGGAGAACTGTAATGGAGTGAAAAATAAAACCAGAGAACATAAATTTTTTGTTTGTAAAGATAAACCAACAAGAGACTTATACATTCAACTGGCTCCAAAATCCTGACCCAGTCAACTTAAAATGAAGTTGAAATCCTGTGGTACATCAGCGTCTCGTGTCCCACCATTTTCTAAAATTTCACACATCTAAGTCCAGTCATATAATCATCCAATAAAGTTTTTAGTCCATTTGCTAGATATCCAGTTTTTAACTTTACTAAATACTAAATTAAAAATGTACTTGATCTTAGAGAGACTAAGACGCATACTACAATAACATAGTAACAAATGAGTGTTGTTTAATTATACACAAATACTCCAAACAAGAACTCTAAGCCAAGGCAGAAACAAAGTACATGTTCACTAAAGTTTTCATTTGGCAGAAACAAAGTACAGCCAGGTGCTTGGTAATATATCTCCAAATGATATATTTCAATAACAGTTATTATTTTTTGTTTTTAAGATTTCATCATATTTAAATACACGAATGCAACAAACATATAGCTAATTATAGGCAACTTAGACTTTCAATCTTTCACTCATTTCGTAGATTAGAAAGAAACAAGACAAAAACTACCAGGTATGAAACAAAAAACGGAGTGTACATCCGGAATATATATTAGGCAGGTTAAATGAAGACCTGGTGTTTGGTAAGACGTCTGCGAATGGCACGGGTTTTCTTGGGACGAAGATCAAGAGGCAGAAACTTCTTATTCTTGTAAGCTTCCCTGAGTGCGGCTTTCTGTTTCTGTGATATCACAGTCAACACCTGCGCTATTGACAACCTCACCACCTTTCTGCAACCATTCATTTTATAACTTATAGATAAAAAGGAGCACAAAAAATCACTTAACCGCAACAAAAACAAGAAGATAGAAAATTTACATCTTGGAGAGCTTGTTTGGGGCACCCCCAGTAACCTTGGCAACACGGAGGAGAGCTAGCTCTGCTTTGAACTCCTTCAGCTGGGCTAGGAGCTCTGTCTTGGACTTTTCCCTCAACTCGTGAACCTTTATTCTTGCTTTTTATGATACCAAATAGCAGCTCATTAACATACAAAAATCGAACCAGATTGAGGAGACATCATGTACAAAACGAGGATTGCTTTTCTTACCCATATTAAGTTTGTTGTGAGGCTCCGCTTCAGCTTCTGCTGCTCAGTTGCGCAACTCTTTCAAAACCCTAGTAGACGGGAGTCCCTCTGTTTTTATCAACCAAGGGCGAGAGAGGGACTGGTGGACACATTGTTTCTGATGGGCTATTTAATACTGGGCCAATTTCAAGTACACCATCCAGTGTCGCTCTCATTTTCACTGGGCTATATCATGGGCCCAACACATAGTGTCATGCGCTTGCTTCAATGGTCGTTAACAGCCCAAATTAGTCCCTCTTTTTTTTCATTTTCCATTATTAATTTAATACTATGTTAATTATTAATTAAATTTATCAAAGAGAAATTTTCTCTAGAAAGAAATCCTTATTGACCTTGAAATCACCGCAAGAATATCTTGACAATAAAAAAATCTATTTATTGATAAAATATTATATGGAAAAACAATTTTATAAAACAATTGTTTTTTTATGATCTATAATCTTATTCATAAAGTTTTTGTATAGCAAATCAAAATGATTCATTTTTTTTTATATAGAATAGCATCTCTGTATACTATACACATCCACTTGGAATCCTTTAGATTCCTAGCTCGTCAACATGGTCAATACATACACGACACGGACAACATTAATTGATGAGAGTGTATGAGCATAATTAACGAGTACAATCCTTACAAAAATATTTTTCATTTTATAAACTATCATTTCACCTAATCTCTTCTCAATCTCTCTTTTCTTGATCCATGTTTATAAGATTTAGGTAATCCACGAGATTGATCCAAGAAAATGAAGACTGTACCTAACAAGTAGAAGAAAAAAAGAATGGAGATATTTTGAAAATGTTTATTTCACCCGAATTTGAATTTTAAAACTTGAAGTTAGACCAAATATAAATGGATTGGATTGAAAGAGATATATAGCATAACAAAAAAAAACAAAAAAACATTGAAGAACACGTCATGTCATGACATAATTTCAGTTGACTACGAGAATAAGTTTTCCAATGATTATAAGTGATAATGTCTAAAAACATTATAGTTTAGAAGTAAAACTTATATGTTAGATAATTGGTTGGTTTTCTAGTTCTAACAATGTAATTTATTTTTCTTAGCCAGTGTGAATGGTAACTTGCAACTTACACCTAGTTTTTAATAGGGCAAAATAGTTAATGACTGATACCTAAAATATATATATATATATATATATATATATATATATATATATATATATATGTTATAAATTAAGATATTATGAAGCTAGAGCTTGAAGAATTCATGGCTAATGGGAGATTAAAGAATCACTTCATCCCTGTGATGTTACGAGTTATATTCATCTTAAAATACTATATATTATATCAATATAAAATATGAAGATACTTGCATGAGTCTTGAAAGTATTTTCAATAGAGTGTTGAGTTTAACCAAGGTGCTTCAACCTATTAAAAATGAAAATTGGGCTCATACACCTTATCTGTACCCAAAACATGGTGGTCTCGAGCATGGTAGTATGGGCCCATATGGGCTGTGATTAAAATAACTGATAATTTCAAAGAAAGATGTTATTTAAAGGAGTCAAATTGATTATACACAGGATTGAAACTCTTATAAAAGCAATGATAAATTACATGGAAACTAAACATTAAGAAAATAATATTTCTGAGCATCTCACTCGCAGATGCTCTCATGCTTTATGCTTAAGACAACTCAACCGTCAACACCACCACCTCTTCTTCCATCTCCGATTCGCACACCGCAATGATGAAACAATCACACAAACAAACCAGCGTGAATCACAGGAGAGAAGATGAAATCTCAACCTCAACTCAATCTTACTCACCTAAGATGCTAAAACACCCTAGATCCATTCCTTATATCTTCAAAGAACAACGCCTTCTTTTCATTCTTGTTGGCATTTTAATTGGTTCCGCTTTCTTCATTTTTCAGCCCACTCTCTCCCGCCTCAACCCATCTACCGATTCTTCTATCTCCACTTCAATTTACCATCGCCACCAAGATCCCGCATCTGGGTCCTTGAGGTTTGCCTCAAAGGGATCGTTTCCAGGCCGGGTCCCAGCTGCGATCGGGAAAAAGAGGCGGCGTATTGTGGTTACTGGCGGGGCTGGATTTGTTGGGAGTCACTTGGTGGATAAATTGATCTCGCGGGGTGATGAGGTTATTGTGATTGATAATTTTTTTACTGGGAGGAAAGATAATTTAGCTCATTTGTTTGGGAATCCGAGGTTTGAATTGATTAGGCACGATGTTGTTGACCCTATTTTGTTAGAAGTTGATCAGATTTATCACTTGGCTTGTCCTGCTTCTCCGGTTCATTATAAGTACAATCCCATCAAGACTATTATATCCTTCTTTTTTAAATGAAGCTGTTATGATTTCTGAATTGTCATCAATGCTGTTAATTATGTGATTTGTTTCTGTATTTTTGGATCCTTGACTGTGAATTGTTTGCTTACAAGACGAATGTGATGGGCACACTTAATATGTTGGGTTTGGCAAAGAGGGTAGGGGCGAGGTTTTTGTTAACAAGTACGAGTGAGGTTTATGGTGATCCACTCGAGCATCCGCAGAAGGAGACTTATTGGGGAAATGTGAATCCAATAGGTCAGATGTTAATTAGAAACATCTGTTTGTTTGTTTGTTTGTTTATTTCATTAATGCAAAAATGATCTGTTCTTGTTGTTGATTGATTATGCTTTGAAATTTTTCAGGTGAGAGGAGTTGCTATGACGAAGGAAAACGGACAGCAGAAACATTAGCCATGGATTATAATCGAGGTGCAGATGTTGAGGTAATTGTTTCTGATATTAACTAGACTACATTTTATAATGGCTTGCTTATTTGTTAGGAGGATCTTTAGGTATTTGAAATTGCCTGATTGTGTTTGAATTCAGTCGTCTATACTCAGTATTTCTTGATAGATATGCTCCTTGAGATACAATGTAATGGACGATCAGTAATTGCTGGTTGTATTTAAAATGCAGTGATGAAATTGTTGTTCACAAATTAAGGAACCTTAACACCTAAGAGGGAACAAATTGCTTTAACTAAATATAATAACCAACAATATAATTAAAGTACTTAAAGTAAAAGGTTAATAAAAAAATTCGCAAACTCGTTTTAACATGGTTTGACAAGTCTATATCCACACTTCAAGTATCAACTATACTGTATTATTTCACTAGTTTAAGCTCAAGAGTGCAATTCTATTTAATGAATTCACACCAAACTTTTTACACCACTTGAAGAAAACCCTTCAAGATTTTTTTCTTTGGTGAAATTCCCTCATAAATACCTAGAGTTCTTACCTAACTCCTAAACGCTTACAATGATGATTATGTTTTCAAAACAAACTCCATCAATAGAGTGGATATTACAACTTGAAGTTTTAATATCTTTACACCTCATTAAATAACATTTATGAGATATAAAGGTGTTTAAGTGTAGTGATAATGAAATTGAATACTCTTTATGCTAGAATATAAAGGTTTGATAACATAAACTAGAGTATGATCAAGGATTGATGATTTGATGTTGTTTTACTTTTATAATAGTTTGTATATCATATATGTTTGGATTCTATTTCTAATTTTGCAGTTAAACAAACTATATATATAATTTTATAAGAAAAAATAGTTGTTTATAGCTGTTACAGTCCCACTGATAGCTAAAACAATCGACTAATTTAAAATTGTCAAGCCAATTGGTCGATTGGTTCCTGTAGAATTTCTATGTGTTCATCACTAATGAATAAGCAGTTGATCGGTTCATGTGGCAACCCTAAACGTTCTGCCAATTCATGCAAAATTCAAGATTTAATAGTATAACCTAGGTGAGTTCTTACAGCCATCTAACTTAGATTTTTTATTATTCTTATTACCAATCCTTTAATGGATGCACTAAAATGAATAATTAAGTCTTCACTTTGCTCCTTTCTTGAACTTCCAGATTGAGCTCTTCATGTATACCGTCATGCTTATTGATATGTTTTTTCATATAAAACTGGTTTAAAACTTATTCTCTACCAAAGAAATAATTACTTTATTTTTTTATTTTATTGTTACCATAAAAAATATATAAAAACATAAATGCGTGACTCTAGAGGTCAACAGAAATGTCATGCTTTTGTGCGTATATCCAACAAGTAGATATATGTGTGCTTTAGACAACCTATTTTGTAGACAACTTAAGTGAGAATTAAGTTGGATCGGACCTTGTATTTCTGATAAAATAGAGATTATTATTAATTAATCTCTCCTTTTGAGCATCTAGTGTTTGAGAATGGCCTGCAATCAATTAGCCAATCCATGGAATTATTGCATGACCCTTACCTTTTTGAAGGCATTAATGATTTGATTTAGATTCATTGTGTTTGAAGCAAGTGTTTTCTTTTTAAAGAAATCATGTAATGTGCTTGTGTAGAAGGCATATAAGTGTCTGCTATTGCATATGGTTTTCAGGAATCGTTTTTATTCATCGTTCTTCTAAAAAATAACTGAAACGTTTCGACATGAATCTAACATCTTTACAAAAGTAGATCCCATGGCTACTTCAAAAATGTTCTAAACTCTGCTTATATTGGTCATTTATCTTCTGAAAAATATTGGAATATGAAGAATGAATACAAGCAATTAAATTTATTGTAGAATTGACAAACAGAATGGTATTCTTTTTATCTGACAGTTTCAGCATTCTACCAGTCCATCTGTGTTATTTATGTTATTATTGTGGAGTAGTTGATCCGTTGGGGTAGGTTGGGCAATGGGGGGCTTTTCTTCCTATCCACTTGAATTTGCATGCTCAAAATGTTATCAATTTAATTTGACTTTGTCCATGTTCTACAATGTCTAAACAGATTCATGAAATCCAGAAACTGACAAAGCCACATTGTGTAGGGTAGGAGAGTTGTAATATCATATATCCCTTCTTTTTGGCAATTTTGAACTATTGGTCCAAGATTTACCCATTCCTATTTTATGCAAAGTCTTCAAACTTGTTTACATTCTTTTTTAAATTCCTTAAAAGATTAGTGCCTTTGGGCCTTGCTCCATGTAGTGAAGGAGTGGGTGATAAGGGCCAGGTTTTAGGTTAATACTCAATATCATACCAATTGAAATAAATGAATTTGGTGTATAAAGATTAAATTTTTCTTTAACTCCTTGGATATTAGTAAAGCTACCCCTTGGGCTTGGCCCAAGGAGTACGGTGGTGGGTGGGATTTGTTAAGGTCTTTGGTTGAAATCATACCAGATTAAAAAATGCCTTGTATGTATAATCAGTATGCACAAAAGTGGCCAGTCTATTTCAGCCGTCTCAGTTGTAGCAGCTTGGGCTCAAAACAAGCTTTTTACCCATTTTTTCTCGGATCAGCTGGCGAATTTCTCTAATATTTGATGCATAGAATTTAATTTTTAAAGCCTTTTGTGCTGTCTGTGCTATACTAGGTTGATATGATGTAAACTTTGTCAATTAAAACCTGAAAGATTTTTTCATATGAAGGTTACTGTTATTCTCTATTCTGCAATAGCTGTTCTTGCATACATGTGCTCAGTTAACCTGTGGGAAATGGGCCAATGACGGCTCTTGTCATTTGCAGGTGCGTATTGCTCGCATTTTTAATACATACGGGCCTCGCATGTGCTTGGATGATGGACGTGTTGTCAGTAATTTTGTTGCTCAGGTATTAGTCTCCATTTTTAGGCATTGATGTCGGCAATGGATTGCCATATGGATTTTGGGATATCTAAGTATAGGTTTACTTTCTAGAAGCTTCTTTAATTATTTGAACTATGTCCGCAGGCCATCCGCAAACAACCAATGACTGTATATGGTGATGGGAAACAAACTAGGAGCTTCCAATATGTTTCTGATCTGGTATGGCATTATCATCCATAAATTCATCATCCCACCTTTTCCACTTAAGGTTCCTCTGGATGGCTAGTTACTTTGTACCCTTGCTAACCTTCCTTAGGAACTTTAAAATGATTGTTTGAAATTAGAAGTTCATTGCCAACTTTTAAAATTTGGTGAAAGCTGTATGGCCTTTGAGCTCCTCCATCTCAATGCAAACTACTAAAATCACTCTTGTGGTTGTTATTCAAGGCCACTAATCAGTCAAGTGGCTGCATATGGCTTTGAAAAAGAAGATTCCAGAAGAGATAATTCTATTTTTTAAAACAGAGAATAACTGCAAATGCAGGGGATATCTCGAACAATGGATGTGTTTTGGGGCTCTGTTTAAGTTCCAAAAAGTTGATACGATAAGGCATGTTAAAACCCTTTTCCGTTTACAGGTTGATGGGCTGGTGGCACTAATGGAAGGCGAGCATGTGGGACCTTTCAACCTTGGCAATCCAGGAGAGTTCACCATGCTAGAGCTCGCAGAGGTTTGCCTTCAAATTTTATAGTTATCTTATTTTTAAAGATATGCATGGATTCCTTTTCCGAGTGTGTTGTATTTCTGCACTTTGTTCTCGCTAAGATTCAAGCTAAGGCTATATTGGTTTAGAATTGTTGTCTACTCGCAAGAGAGTGTGTCTATGCGTGTATGCATATGGGGGGTCCTAGTTTATGCTGACACACCCAATTTCCCCCCTTATCATGAAGGTTGTCAAAGAGACCATTGATTCAAGTGCAACAATAGAATTTAAACCCAACACTGCTGATGATCCACATAAGAGGAAACCAGATATCAGCAAAGCAAAGGAGCTGCTGAACTGGGAGCCAAAAATTTCTTTGAGAGATGGATTGCCTCTCATGGTGAATGATTTCCGGAATCGCATTTTGGAAGGAGATGAAGGGAAAGGACTTTAAAAAAAATGATGGTGGAACTACAATGTATAGTGTGAAGATCTTATGTATATCTTCATTCATTTAATAGGTATCTTCCATAATCCATGTTTGCATGGAAATTATAGCTAGGTGCCGCTATAGCAGGAATATATGCATGCTGCTCATGCCCTATGCTTGTTAGCACAAGATCGATACTAGTTTAGTTTTTCTTTTTCAATTTTTTAATACCGTTTTTACACTGCATTCCTTGTCTTGACCACTCTTGAAAGGCTTGTATTAAATAGTAATAGTAAGTTTTGGTGCGGAATATCACAGCGATGAAAGAATATTTGTCGCCATCCTGTTCTCTGTTCATGTCAAACTGCTGGTCTCTGGCTGGGCCAGTCACACTGCAGGTTTGGGTTTGGAAGTTGTTTGAGTCTCTCTTTTTTTTAAATGATTTTTGTTTATAAATATATTAAAATAACCTTTTATTTTATTTTTAAAAAAATATTTTTGATATTACCCTGATCTAATAATATATAAAAAAATAATTTAAAATAAAAATATATTTTTTTTAATTTTTAAAAATGATTTTTCAACCGCATAGTACGGCAGGATACCAACGAATAATGTTAGCTTCATGCCCCAAGGACCCGACCGAATTTGACTTTACCTCTCCAAAACAGGTACTGTTTTGGGCTGAGGGTACGGCTGACGTTTTCAACTTGCATTTAGCAATAACATTCGGTAAAAAAAAAAGAAAGAAAAAGAGTATGACGCCTTCTTGGACTCCGCGCTTGGCACTTATCCAGCTTCTCCTTGCATTTTTTAAAAAATATATTTATGTACCATCATATAAAAATATACGAAAATAAATGTTTATTTTGGTTACTTTAAAGCATTATAATTTTAGCAAATTAAAGTTCATGTGACAATAAAATAAAGTTTACAGTGCATTAATCATAAATACAGTATAAGTGGGTTTTTTCCGTCTTAAACAATACTCTTTTCTCCTTTAAAGTAAAGCAAAAACTTTATATATATATATAACCTTAAATATCTAGCAATTAGTTAAATACTAGAAAAAAGATATCTTTCTACATGTAATGAGTTAATATTTTTACTTTATAGTTTGCTGTTGTTTATTTATGGTTAAAGAATCATCTCACCTAAAATTTTAAATTTGTAAGTGAGATCCTATAATATGATTTATATCATTTTTTAACACACCTTATCAAGTGAAAGCTTTTTGGGCTCGAAACTTGCACAGACCCACATCACCTTGTGCTTGGTTTTTATCAAATAGAATGGAGATGATGAGATTTGAACTCGTGATCGCTGGATCAACAAGGCTCAGATTCCAAGTTAAGAAACTATCTCACCTATAAGCTCAAACTTCTAGTTGAGACCCCTATGATTATATTATATCCTAACGCACCGTTCAAGTGAAAGCTATTTGGGTTTGAAACTTGCACAGACTCACATCACCTTGTGTTTGGTTTTTATCAAATAGAATGCGGGTGGTGAGATTTGAACTCGTAAACGCTGGGTTAACAAGACTCTGATACCATGTTAAAGAACCATCTCATCTAAAAATTTAAGCTTGTAAATGAGACCCTATAATATAATTTATATTATTCTCTAACAGTTATTACGAGTGAGTAATATTTATTTATATCTAAGATATGTGGTTTCATTATAATATTAATGGGTACTTATAATAATGAAATAATCAATTAAAAGACTTACCGATATTTTTCTTTCATCGTTACAGTTACAGTGTTGATTATCATTACCACTATAACTATGATATTATTATTTGAGATTGCATTTTAATTATATTTTTTTAGAAAAACAAGCTAATATTTACTATTATTCTCAAACGTCAATGTAAAAAGTAAAAACAATATATAAAAAATATTTTCTAATATATTCCAAAGAGAAAATTATTTTAAAAAATAATCTCTTATCTTTGAACGTTAAAGGCATATCATCTAACCTCTGCGCAAAATACAAACTAAGCCATCAATAAGGTCAGCTTCTCCACTAACACCATCGGACTTGTTTTATCTGTGGGAACCATGATTACATCCCCACTAATTGACAAAATGATCACTCCATTTTTGCAACTCATTTTCCAGACGCAAGCATAACTTTCTCACCAGCTTTGCCGACCGAAATTGTGCAATCTACAAAAGATCGGTTGCTCAGTGCTCTTCTTTTTTGGAAGATAAAAAAATATGGTATCGTAGTCCGAAGTCATGGTCATAACTCGGGACACTTGGGTCGGGGACCATGAGATCGAAAGAGCGAGTAAAGGTGACCATGCCCTACTTTTTACCTATCAAATCATTCAGTCATGAGTAGTGGATGTTTATCTAAAAAGCTCGAAGGCCTCCCCAAATGTTATCCATCTGCGCAAACTGCAGACCATGTATTGGACCCGTTGCTCAAGGTTGTGCCCTGATTCAATCTGGGGACGGCTCAGCTGGATCATGGAAGCTCAGAGGCGCCAAACCATCTGACCTCTCAGAACGTTCTTCGAGTGCTCTTTTGTATAATTACAGCTGCTGAGGAGATGGGAAGAAGAAAGTTAACAAAAGGTGCTCAGGGGGACCCCTGCATCTTTATGCATTCGGTGACAAAAGTGGCAGTCAATTAGAAGAGGGCAGGCTGGTCGATGGATGGCATAAAAATAAGGGAATCGTATATGATTCGGAGCCTTGAATTGTGCAAGGGAGCTCGGCAGGGGTGTAAAGGAGAGGGGAAAACATGATAAAAAAAGCCATGTACAAGCATCCGATTCCATGAGGCTGTGAAGGAGAATTTGAGCTAATGGAGGAGAAAGAAAGCTACTTTGTGTCTCGTCCATCCACAGGAAAGAAAATTCGAAATGGGTTTACTCTATCTGGCAGCATATGTTCCATTAGAATCTTAATAATGTTTCCACCACGATTATTCTCCACAAGGCTCTCTCGATCGATCGATCGAAATCTGTGTTCCGATGGGACACGCCTGGGCCTGGCTAGCTGTCTTCTGCCGGTAACTTCTGCTAATGTCTGCTGTTTTGATTTTGTGAACAGCAAATTAAGGGATTATTTTGTTGCTGCATATGAAGTTGATCACGTAGGGGGTCGCTCGCCCATCAATTCTTGATGCAGATGGAGACTGATTCAAAGTCTTAACTTATCCAGGGCTTATAATAAATATACACAGTAGCATGAGCTTATCAATTACAGTAGATTTTCATGTGTTCTCCTAAGATTTACGAGGTTTTCAATTTTATCTCACAATTTTGATTCGTACCAATCAGCTACTGCAAAATTTTCATTAGAAAAAAAAAATTACCTTAAAAAAAAGTTCAGGTAACACAAGCATTTTATATATATATATATATATAATCAATAATGCGGGGTAAACCAGCAAAATTAAAAAAAAAAAACAAATAAGAAATTGAGTCATCATGAGCAAGCATGTGAAAGTTTGGGGTGTTTGAGAATGTTTTTAGAAATTTTTTATTTTTATTTTTTATTTTAAATTTTTTTATTTTTAGTGTTTTTAAATCATTTTGGTGTATTGATGTCAAAAATAATTTTTTTAAAAAATAAAAAAAATATCATTTTAATTGATTTATAAATAAAAAAATATTTTTAAAAATAACTGTAATTACACTCTCAAATAAAATGAAGGATGATAAGCTAATAGATGATAAAATAAAAAAATAATAATGAAGTTCAATTCTAAAAAATTCAAGTGTAAAAGAATGAAATTGAGTAAAAAGTCAATTAACAAAAAGAACAAAAAAAGAAGAAGAAACACCACCATATTACGCAAGCCCACCTACCTCTATGATTCAGATAATGCAAATGAGATCAACCAATAAAAAGCAAACTAGAATAAAAAAAATTACCCACATAATGCAATGCTAGAAGGACAAATTACAAAAACAAAGAAGAAGAAGGATGAAAGTGTAAATAACCGAAGGACAAAAGAAAGAAACAACCGTGGATTACTTGTAATCCACCGTGTTTACCGACGAGAGTGTATAGTGATTCCTCCTTCATTTTTATTTTTTGTAATATTTCTTCTTCGTATATTTTAGTCCAATTAATAGTAATAATAATAATAATAATAGACATTTTACCATGTCAATTAATTGCATCAAGGTAATCATAGTAAATCATGGCGTAATAAAAAAAGGGTTCGAACCGGAGACTGAGTTTCCCGATCCCTGTCTGCTAAGCCATGGCTACCACCGTGCCCATCTTTCCTTTTCTTATCACCATGTCCCTGTCCTTGCATTTTGATGGAGGGGTTGAAAGCACAGTCGTTTCATCTGCAAATAGTTTAACAGCTAGAATTTATAATCAACACTGATCAAGTGGGCCTTTTTCTTTTTTCTTTTTAAGAATATATTCCTTCAATAAATTTCTAGCCCAGTCATTAGCTGTTGCTCGGTTTTCTGCCGTTGCTCTGCCCCACTCGACCCTTTGTATTGTTCCTTTCCGAAAATTGAATTCATAGACAGCTTCCTGCGAATAATTTATTAATTAACCATTAAAACTGTAGGCCATGCCCAGCAGGGCTTCAGACTCTACATTAATTTACTCTGCTAAAATAGTTTTATTCAAATCATAGTGTTTATAATCAAGACAGCACATTTTACGGGCATTTTCTCTGAGCAGCACTCTGATTCTGCTAAGCTAGTCTTAGAGATTTCAGCTGACTCCATTGATGTCACAGACAAGATTCTTCTGGGATTAAAAATGGATCTGGGATCTCCTGGCCTTGCTAGCCTTCTGCTTAAACCCTAAGAGTAATTATTGCTGGGGGGTATTTTTTAGAATTCAAACACAGTTTTATACAAGTATTTGTTTTCAGCACATAAGACGATTATGCCAAAAATCATGTTCCTCTCGATTTAACTAATTTCATCTTTTGGCCATTGGATTTTAATAAAGTGTTTGGTTGACTTCTGCTTAGATTAGTTGATTTGTGACAGTAAGATACTTTGAAACATTTGTGTAGAAAAGCATGTTATGAATGTAGACCATCCCCATTATAAATACAAGTTGTGTGCAAAATCTGTACTTTTAAATTCATCTGTATTCTACTATTTTCTAAATATTTTTAAATAGGTGCTCAAAATCTGTACTTTTAAATTCATCTGTATTCTACTATTTTCTAAATATTTTTAAATAGGTGCTATCATCTTAAGCTTTTAGCAAACTATGCTGTTTATCAAAAAAATAAATTAAATTCATGATGTAAACATTTTTTTATGCAATGAAACGAAAACGTATTTTGTAGTTTAAGTGAACGAGTAAAACTTCAAGTTTCCAGAGTTTTTTAAAAAATACATGTTCTAACTCGAATTCAAGATCTGATATGCATATTGTAAATTCTCTATCATCACTTAACGTAATGGCTCCTGGACCCTGTTGTAAACACAATAACCAAGGAGAGTGATTTTGTAAGAGGGAAATTATACTGACATTGTAGAACATAAAATATATGACTAAAAAAAATAAAAACACCTCCCATTAGAACCACAGAAAAGAGGTGGTTACATCTCATTTTCATCCATTAAAGATCACCTATTTTCTCTTCTGTTCTCCAAGGAATATAAATGATGCAGCAGCAGCAGCAGCCCAGTATGGTTATTGATCTTCTTGTTTTCATCGTCTTTTACAGTTTACAATATGGTTAATTGTCCAGTGTCTTGTAATATCGTTAAGATTGGAGTATCGATCTTATGGCTGCCTTCTGTCAACGTCAAAACTAGTGGAGCAAGCCAGTGTCGAGGACGTGTGTGTGTGTGTGTGTAATTTATCGAAGCAGAGGATTCTGTTGCTAGTGTCTTTTTCTGCTGCATGAATCGTTTTTCTCCACTCGATATGTTACGGGGTGAACTTTCTGGGAGGATTTCTGCTTGATTAATAGCTCTCATATATATATTTATCTCCAAAAAAACAGTAAAAAAACTCATGGCGTACCAGGGATTTGACACTTCATGATGCGGCAAATGGTTATTAGTTCACAAGAGTTGCCAGCGTAGAGACTTCTCTACCTAATCCTTACTGCTTTAATATTATAAAATTAATCCTATACAAGTAAAATTGCGATTCTTTTGTTCACTCTGTCCAAATTGTTCAACTTGTTCGAGCATAAAAGCAGAACAAACAACCTTCTTTAAGAAGTTCTTCGCTCTCTCTCTCTCTCTCTCAAAAATGCAGATTCTCTGAACCACTAACGAGGTCACGCACTCTTATCAACATCCAAAGATGAAGAAAATAGATGTGTTCTGTGCATCTCAAGCTTCGACAGCCATATGCATGAGCATGGAACAACCTTCCTCCTCCTCCACCATTCAACTTGGTGGCCGAGCCCTTGATCGCTACAACCCCATCATCAGAGACCAGAAAAGAATCCCAAGAGCTCTCCCTTCGGCTCCTTGTACTTCTCAGCCACCCCCTATCAGCCCCGTCCCCTACCAGCTACTTCACAAGAGCAAGAAAAGCTCTTCAAAGAATAAAGTCAGTGATCAAAGTGGCAACAAGAAGTCGAGCTCTACAAAATCAAAACCGAAACCGAAACCAAGTGATCAAAGGAGCAAGAAAATCCCATTTAAGCCAACTGATATTGATGATGATAAGAAGAAGAGTACTGCCACTTATCTTAATGCCCCAAAAGATATTGTTGGAAGGAGCTGGGCTAAGCCTGGTGATTTTATTACCCCTCCTGGCTCGACTAGATATCTTTTGGGCGACACAGCTTTCTTTGATGACTTAACAGATTACGATCCGGTTTTATCACAGCTAATTCCTGTGGAATCCAGCAGGAACACTCAAGCCTCAAGTAAAGATGAATCTGCTGCCTCAAAACCATCTTCATCTTCAAATACGAATCAGGTTAGCACTAAGCTTCGGTTAAGCTTATTATGTTGCAATTATAAGATCAGTAAGCAGTAAAATTCTTGAATTTTAACCAGTTATACTCTAAATGAATTCGGTATCAGGTTGTGGTCTTGAGAGTGTCACTACACTGCAAAGGCTGTGAAGGAAAAGTGAGGAAACATCTATCCAGGATGCAAGGTACGCACATGTGACATCAATTAATGACTTGACATCCAATTTTATGTCATCTTTGTCTCTTTCTCTTTCAGACGTTATTATTTCTCAGAAACTGTCTCTCTGTCTTCCAATAAAAAAAAACCTTTGTTTCTTTTATGTATTTTTTTGCAAACACCGATAAGAAAGAACGAGAGGGAGGTCATTAATTTGATTTAACTTATTAGGAGTACTGTGTTTCAACGAAACTTTATATGAGGTCATCTACAGCGAGCTTGCTACATATGGGTTCAAATTACTAGCCAATTAGGACTGTGCGTTTCATCAACAGCCATGTCTTTGTTTGGATTCTTATATTAATTACGGCTGTCACAGTGAAAGACGGCTTTTGGATCATTAAATCAGAATAAGTGATAGTTTCTTCAGATTGAAGTGTTTTGATTCACATCAGCATTGATCATGTGTACGCGCAGGTGTGGCATCTTTCACCATAGATTATGCAGCCAAGAAGGTGACGATTATTGGAGATGTAACCCCATCAGGTGTTCTGGCTAGTGTGTCGAAGATAAAGAGCGCGCAATTCTGGACTTCTGCAACCCCAGCTGCTGCCTCAGATAACACAGAAGGGAGCAAGAAATAATATATTTGCAAGGGTGTGTGAGCGAGCGAGAATTGTCTGTTTAAGTGTGATTAGATGCTTAATTTAGTGTAAATTTTCAGAACTTAGCATGGGTAGCTGGGCCCGAATCTTTGTTTCTTTGAATTTAGTGAAGATCAACTCAGGAGTGGTCGTTTGGGTTCACTTTTCAAGCTATATTCTCGGACCTAATCTGTTCCTGCATGGTAAAAAAAATAAAAAAGTTTTTGAGGCAATATTGGAATAAATTAAAAAACTTTTCAGACTTGCTCGCGAATCACAATTATTATTATTATTTCAAAGCAAATCACTGTTCCATTTTTAATAGCATTTGAAATTCTTCATTTCCCACTAAATTTATTATCCCATCATCATGTTCATGGTTACATGGATTGTTGATTGACGCACCAGTACTGATTAGGTCTTTCTATTTATAAATAAATAAAGATTTTGTTATTTTTATCAAGTAAAAAATTAAATGATTGCAAAGAGTATTGCTAAGCTGATATTGTGCATCCTCTCATGTTTTATTATGAATTTATTGTTCATATGTTTTTAATTTGTTCTCCAAGCATTTTTTTTTTTATTCTATTGCATCTTTCATAAGCCAAATTCAATGGCAATTGAGCCAGATTTGTTGACTAAAGATAAAATTAAAAGACAATAAAGTAAAGTAGAAAAGGCGTTATAAGTGTGTGATGATTTAAAAGTTCACATAAGAGTTTAATTTAGTTCTCATACTTTAAAAATTATACATATTTGGTGCTCAATATTTTTTTCAATTCAATTTTGATTTGATATAGAAATTCATTTTTGTTACTTCTTAGTTCTCAGTTTAAGAGAGACGAGAGAGGTCACTGAATTCCAACGATAGAGAAAAAAATATTGTTGACACCGATTTTAGCCATCAAAATAGTCAATATTTGTGTCGGGAGTTTTTATTTGATGAGAGAAGTTTATATTATGTGTTTTTTCCTTTTAAATTATGAAAAATCATATATGAGCTGTAGAAGATTTTTTTATTTTGTGTTGATTTTTATTTTGAGATAATTTTGATGTCCTGAATACAGTCATCTATAAAAAAATCATCTTTTGAATAGGCAAAATTTATTTTTTTAAAATAAAAAAAATATTTTCAAATAATATTTTTAACATGTTCGATTACATGATTTTTTTCCATTTCATTATACTCATTCAATTTAATATATGTGTATATTTCTTTCATCATTTAATTGAATAAAAAGTTTAAAATAAAAAAAGAGAAACACAACCGACAACAATCTCGTCTTGCGAGATAAAATATATTGATTCACACTTATCTTTTTGTTTATTATTGTTTATTTTCTTTCTTTATCAACATACACAATTGTCAATTTATTTGATTACAGGCACGCATAAATATTTTTTTTTCTTACAAAAACACATCAAAAAACATGTATTTAAAATTCTTTTTGTTGAAAAAAATATATATGTCCCCTGAGGAAGCACATGTCACATAACTAATATGATAAACCTTTTCCAATCAAAATCTATCTATTTTTTATAATTAATTTGGTAAAGGATAAGATTTGCTATAAAAAGGATATGAGTTGTTTGTTTCTTTTTATATATATAATCATTCCTCCATAACCTCTAACATAATCATCTTAACAACAACCACCACCACATCCTTTTGCATTGTAGTGGTTTTTATGGTTTTGATTTTTGAAAAATAGACGCTTTCAGTAGGAAACATTTTCAGGAAATTATAATGTGTCATTGAATAAAACATTTTCAAATTTATTCTTGAAATTGAAGTGTATATCGAGTATGAGTTTCTATCATTGTTGTCATTAAGTCAACATCATTACTATGAAACTAGCGTAACAATCACTCCAAGTATTGAAGTCGCATCATAATGGCTGTTATGAAAATCGCTGTATTATTAATACAAATTACCATTTTATTACTATTGTCAGTATCTCTATAATTGTCAATAATCTTAATTATAGCTAGATCAGTATAATCATGATTTCATTACCACCACTATCAATATTATCACAATCATAATAATCATCATCATTATTTCTATCATCAACATCATTATTTTGCTGATCTCAGTTTCATCATTAGAAATTCTTAACAATGGAACTGGATCTTTCAGGGCATTACTTTTAAATACTCATATCAATGAACACTGTCTACATGGAAAACGATTCATTTCATAGAAAGAACATTTGATCTTTGCTTTAAATTGAGCGTTCAAGTAGGAAATCTTGAAGCTGCTGTAGTTCAAATGTCTCTAAACTAGGAAGGCAAGTGCTAGCGAATCTCTCAGCTAATTCTAAAACACATTGTGAGGGGACTGGTCATTGAATGAACCTTTTATTGTTTGTGTGCTAGGCCTCGGCCCACTAAGAAAGTTGAGTGTGGGCTCTGACCCGTTGTAGTGTCCAGATTTTAGCCTTGAGATAAAAGGAAATGATGGTATCCTATCCCAGACATTCGTAAAATCGTTCAAGATGCGTTGAAATGGGGTTTTCCCCCCCAAAAAAAGTAATAATTTAAATTCCATTAAGAAAATAACTTGCTAATATGATTCTCCCTTCTCTCAACAAAAAAATTCAGAGTTTTTTATTTAATAAAAATAATATTATAGTAATTTTGAAATTAATGTATAAACAAATGAAAGAAATACATTATTAGTGTGCTGCCACGGTAAACTTTTTTATGATATTATGAAACTCATCTCGACAAGTCAACTTGAACCCTTTGACCTGGCCCCTTGCTTGGCCCAGGTTTCAAGTCAAACCTAGGTGCCAGTTGCTCTATCATGTCCTGGTCAACTTGGCATGTCCAAACAATCCTCAATCAATTTCTTCAAAACCGGCTGACTTAGAAAAAAGTCGTGTTATTTTTTTAAAAATCTTGAGGTGATGATATCATTTTGAATTAATATGTCAAGCTCCTTTTTTTGAGTCATAATCCCAATTAATTTTAGTAACTTTAATTTTTTAATTTTTTTGTTTAATTATATGATAATAAAAATAGATATAAACATGAAAGTTATCAAATAAAATTTGAAGGGAAAACTAATATCGATGGGATGTGTAAAAGAGAGCTTGCTGATGTTATAAAAGAAATATGTTATAATCTTATTCAAAAACTAATTAAAAATATAACAATATCTAATAAAACAATATTTTTAATATATATTTATTAATGTTGATAGCATTTAATTAAAATATACGAAACAAATTAACAAAACAAGCCTTAATAAAAAAAAAAAGTAGAATAGTGCACGTAACCTTGACAAAAAAAAAACACTGAAGCATGGGGTATGCTAAGCATGTGCTCCTGGCTATTTATTTATTTTTTAATTTCAAATGCAGCAACAATATATCATTAAAGTAGAAGGCCCTCGTCTACTAGCATAATGGAAAGTCAAACTTCACCCCTCTTTTTATCAAACAACCTTGTTTTTAATTTTTTACTCGAAAACACATAATAAATACTAAACAAAAACTTAATAAACTCATATTTAATCTCAAAATAACATTTAATTGGTCATCAAATATTCTTTTTTTAATACCAATCCTACATCTATTTATTTTTCAACAAGATGATTGATATATATATATATATATAGCAAATAAACTTCTTTCATTAAATGAAATTCATTGATTGTGATGTTGATTTTTTTTTAGATTGTGGTTAATTGATCCCCTTCTCTCTCCACCACAATTTTCTAGTGATATTCTCTTTTATTTATCAAATTTAGGGAATGAAATATAGATAAAAAAATTATTGGACTAAAAATTAAAATGCAAAAAATAAAGAGATAAAAATAAAAATAAATTAGGGACCTAATTTTTAAAATCAACATCTTATGTGCATTCAAAAATATAAATAGAGGTTTTTTGTGACCTTGTATACAAATATCTATTTTAACTATTATAATAGTAAATACAAGAAATTATGAGAACTATCCCAATATGTGACGTGAGCACACTAAAAAAATCTTTCTAAATAAATGTCTAACGTTTGAATCAAGATACTGTGGCAAGGGGATCGAAGTCTAAGACACTAATAAGGTAAGATATCTCAAATCAATTTATTACATGTTAATTAGAATCAATATCGGATATGATTCCTCTTTTGCTAGAGGTGGCCAACTCATATTTAAGAACGCATAAGGAATATGCAAATAGAAAGAAATAAGGAAACAAAAAAAGAAAGGTGGACTTCTTGGTGGAAGGTGTCATGAAACCATCACTCATCGCCTCAATGGTTTTGCTCGCCATGATGGGCTTTGCCTTCTCTTCCGCAAATGCCAGGCCACTAGCCGAAGGTGTCGACGTTTTTGCTAGCCCATCTTTCAAGGTTGCCAATGATCTTTCTAGCCAACAACAATCTTCAATCATCAACGAAATTCGTGTTTACCATCTATCTAGCCCCCTATCACCACCACCACCTCCTAAGAGTACTGATGATCTATCTAGCCAACAAGAATCTTCACTCCTCAATGAAATTTTCGTTCACCATCTATATAGCATGGGATCACCACCATCTTCCAGGACTACCGATGACATTTCTAGCCAGCAAGAACCTTCACTCCTCGATGAAATTCCCGTTCATCATCTATATAGCATTGGACCACTACTATCTCCCAGGACTACCGATGACATTTCTAGCCAGCAAGAACCTTCACTCCTCGATGAAATTCCCGTTCACCATTTATATAGCATGGGACCACCACCATCTCCCAGGACTACCGATGACATTTCTAGCCAGCAAGAATCTTCATTCCTTGATGAAATTGCTGTTCACCATCTATATAGCATGGGACCACCACCATCTCCGAGGACTACCAATGATATTTCTAGCCAACAAGAATCTTCACTCCTCGGTGAAATTCCTGTTCACCATCTATATAGCATGGGACCACCACCATCTCCCAGAACTACCAATGACATTCCCGTTTACCATCTATATAGCTCACCACCACCACCTCCTAAAGTTGTCGGTGCTATTTTTAGCCCACCACCACCTCCAATCCCCAAAGGAGCTATTTTCTTTGCTAGCCCACCACCACCATCTCCTAAGTCTGTTGAGATATAACCCATCTCTATCATTTTGATATGGTGTAATTGACGAGGGCTCGAATATTGAACACTTATGCAATGTACTAGCAATCATGTCTAGCAATAAAATGCGTGCATTATTTATAATAATTATTTACTCTCATTAATTGGATATTATATGCTTGTGTGTTACAATTAAGGTGAAAATTGTTTTTAAGAATGACAAATAATATATATTATGATAGTATTGAAGAATAATGTGAGTTGAACCAATCCCCCCCACCCCCCCATGTTTATGGTTTTAGAAAATCAAGAAAATATTAGATGTCAAAATTAAAAAAAAACAAATTTGAAAAGAAAAAAATATGATCCAAGTATATCTAAGTCAGCAAGCCAAATCTATGACCTAGTCGTGAGACCAAGATAATTATATAGAAAATAAATAAAAAATCATAAAACTCAATTCTCAAATAAATTAGGTATCGAAGATGTGGAATAAAAAAACAATAAAACTTAAAAATCAAGATAAAAAAACTAGTCAATCAACGATATAGGACATGAGATCATAATAAATTCATAGAAAAAGTGAAAAAACAACAAATAAACTAACACAATATTAAAGGATAAAATTAAAAATAATAATTTAATTAAAAACACTTAAAAAAGAATGGATCCAACCTGGTAAAATCTCTTAAACCCATGATATAGGTCATTAGGTCAGATTGAATCATAAAAGTGAGAACCAAATTCTCAATAAACTAAATAATAATTGATATAAATTAAAACAAAATCAATAAAAAAATAATTGAAAATAATATAGACCGTGACTAATATAAAAAATGAAATCAAATGTCGAAGGATGAAATTAAAAATAAATAACAAGAAAATTACAAGAAAAAACAAATAAAATTGAGGATCAAATTTAATATAGAAATCAAATTTAAAGGGATGGAATTGAAAGAAAAAAAACTTGAATTTTGTATGACTTAAAGAATAAAAACCAAGCACAAAGCCTTCAAGAGAAGCAACATCAAGAAAAGACTCGAGTCAACCCTGGTAAACAAGTCAAATCTATGACTAGGGACATGAATTTAAGATAAAATCATAAAAATAAAAGCAAAAAAAAATGAATGTGGATCCCTAACCAAACACAGTGATGAAAGATAAAATATATGAAAAAATAATTTTAAGAAGATAAAACAAAACTATATCCAACTTATTATAATCTCTTAAACTCATAACATGGGCTATAAGGTTAGATCAAACCATAAAAAACAAAATTAGAAAAATTATGAAGTTAAATTCTCAATCAACCAAATAATGAGAGAGGTAAAGTTGAAAAAATATCAACAAAAAGATACCCATAGAAAACCATAATTGAAAAGAATGGGGACCAAAATTGATATAAAAAGAACATAAAATCACTTATATGAGATAAATTTTAAAAAGAAATCAATTAAAAAAATTACAACAAAAACACAAATAACAATTAAAAGATTGGAACCAAATTTGATATAAAAAAACAAACACTTAAGGAATTAATTCAAAAATAAACGAATCAAATTTAATGTAATCAAAATGATAACAATCAGATATAATAAAATTAACAAATGAACTCACTTTTATGAATGTTCGCAATGACAGCATATTTGTCAAGATTGAATGGAGAGAAAAAGGAGGGGGAGGAAAAAACATCGTAGGAACTCCATCAAGTAATGACAACAACATACGTTTCACCATTGTGAAGAGGGTGACAAGATACTTCATTGTCCTAGAATATGGTGTTCAATTTGGGTGTCTTCTACTTATTAGCACTTACGTTACATGACTACATAATTGTTTTTTTTTATCAAAAATAAAAATATATTTTAATCAAAAGAATTAAATGCCTCTAAACAAATTTCAAGTTACAAAAAAACTATATGAAATGATGAAAACATCATTTACCTTAACTTCAAGAAAAAAATATTTTGAAGGTAATTTACGTGATCATCTTAACATCCCCTTTATCCTTGGAGGTAGGTGTGGGTAACAAAACTTTAGTTTAGTTTTAATAGTTTTTCCTTTTCCTCCTTGATCTCCATACCTTTTCCTCCAATCTCTTAAGGCAATCCTTTAACTTTGGTCCAAATTCTTTTTATTACAATTTGTTTTATTTGAGATAATTAATAAAATTTGAATTGGTTTTCAATTTCTTTTTCCTTCAATTTCTTTAATCTAATATATTTGGTTATGTTCTTCTTTTTTTTTAATTATTTTCCTTATTGCTTTCAATCTCATTCCTTATTATTTTATTTCATTTATTTTTTTACCATATTTAATCGCTAGTTGTTGTTTTTTTTAATTTTAGATAGTTTATAATTTCTCTTCATAAGTTTTATGGCCTTACCTTCTATTGGATAACCTGATCTTATGACTCAACAAAAGGCAAACCTGAAAAGATATTTGCATAAAATTTGATGTCGCTTTTCTTACAAGTTTTTTTTAATTTTTTTTTCTACATTTAGATTTTCAAAATTAGGTTATTAGGCATTCAACTTCATGATTTTTGTTGCTTTTGTTTCTATATAGTTATCTCAATCTAATATCATAAGTTACGAATTCTCGAGTTAGTCAGGTCAACTCGAGTTGACTAAGGATTTGTTTATATTTTTCAATTGACATTTCATTATTTAGTTTACTTGAGAGTTGACTTCCATTGTTTAATTCAATTTCTTTTGTGCAAGGTTTTCTTGGCCTTACAATTGGGCTGTAAATATAGCATGCTATCTCGAATCAGGTTTTCTATTCTTTTTTTAAAATTGATTTTTTCTCAATCCTTTTTAAGTATTTAATTTGCTCGTAATTGAAATCATTTTTTTTTAATTTTTCGCTTAACAAGGTTATTCCATTCTTATTTAATTTCTTATCGAATAAAACATACTATTTCCCAGTATCTTTTACCAAATTATTATGCCAAATGGCAAACCAATCATGGAAATTCAGCAGTTACAGTTCATTTTATTTTAATTCTCAAAATCTGCTTGGTGGGTTTTGTTTTCTATGCAAGGAGTAATTCATCAATCTATTCACCATCAAGGAGATGATGATTTCATTCCTACATTTCTGTAGTATACGTTACCCTCCTCCTAGATCGAAGGAACTTGTGTGCCTACACTGCTACTAACTCTCTCACTAATTCTTCTGTCAATAGCCTCTCAATTTCCCTACCAATTACATCAACGTCCTCTCTCAAATCCAACCACTGCGATTCCCCTTCCAGTATCTTGTCTGCTGCGGCGTCCTCGTTAGCTTTCGTAACCTGGCTACCGATCAATTTGCATAGACGATCCTTGAGTCCATATTTTATCCACTTGGGACTGCTCGTGGTTGCAGTTTTTATCCACGGGAGTGAATTTGCATATTGCTGGTAAATCATCTGAAGAGCTATGTTTAGGCGGTCAAACAGCAGCCTCCTCTCAGACCTTGGCCAAGATGCATGATTGCAGTACTTCTTCTCCAGTTCTTCAAATATCAAGGGATTGACAGGGCATTCTGGGGAGTGCAATGTCCTCAGAAAAGTAGCAGGATCAGCATCGTTAATACCGGAGTCTAAACATACATGTGCAACGTAGGAAAATTCCCTGCTCTCGGCGGTTATTTGTCTCTCATCTGTAAATCCATCAGAGCCTTCCTCAATATCTTCTTCATCACTTGAGATGAGCATGGGTCCTTCCTCATATGCTTCTGACTCCAGCCTAAGTAGTTGAAGCTGCATCCGAAGCCCTACAGGAATGGGAAACAAATTAATACGAGGCAGCGATAATAAGAATGAAAATGTAAATTCCCATTGATGAGAGAATTTTTGCAAAAGAAGATTTTTTTCCTCTTAAAATCAATGCCATTTTCGGTCTAATTCAGGAATGCATAGGACAGGTACTTACGAGAAAGATACTGGTTTATCTATAGTGGCAAAACCACAAACCAATGAAGACAGAATGATTGGTCTTTGCATATTATGCAACTTAAATCAACCACAACCTCGTTATTTAAGATTCTAAAACATTTACACTCTGCGTAGTAGAATAATTTTGTCCCCAGGGATTCGTTGTTATTCTTCCAGCGGCAACACATACTTAAGGAAAACTTGTGCTCAAAAACTCCAAGTGGAGTAATGAAAAAACTACCAGCTATAAATTACAACGAAAAAGCAAACTAAATGATTCAAATCCCAAGTGGAGACCAATCAATGAATGAAGAATTAACAAACTAAAGAGTTTACCATTCAGGTCAGCGCTGAGACTCTCAAAGCACTCAGAACCAGATGACAGGTCATCTGGAAAAGGAGTTTCAAGAACTGAGACAGGACTGGGTTGATCAGCCTCCTTTGATCCTGCTGGAGATTCTACTTTGGCAACAGGGTGCTGCACGGGGACTGAACCTTTCTCGGATGGCCTATTTGATGGTTTCTGAAACACCAACAAGCGCTGAGATTAACTGTTCACTATTTAGAATTGAAGTATCCATTTGATTATATAGAGGCCAGAGTAGTTCAATTAAACCAGCACCAAGTTTTTTGGATCATTCAACTAAAGACACACACACACACACAAAATACACTTTGACATTTCAGGAAGAAGCAAATGTTAACATATATATCTAGCAGTAGGAAGAGATGTGCATGCTTGAGTGTTTGTGTCTCTATAGATATAAACTAAACGCAAGAGCACCAGGATACTGTCAATTAATTTAAAGATATCTCAAAGACAGAATCATATTTGGATTGTTCAAAGAGCACTTTGTGACACAACACATGCACTAAAATGACATAAAGGTGTCCAGATCAGACAGTGCGAGAAAGTCATCTGACATAAAGGTGACCAGATCATCAAACAAGAAAATTTACTAAAATGAGAAGCCAGGTAGGTTCTATATTGAGCTTGCAGCAAAATTAGAATAATGCTCGGAGCAAATGATTGGTGTTGCTCAAAGAAACAGATAGTTGGAGGGAAAATGAACTTTTTTCTGCAACAGAATATTAAAGATTGCAATCTTGGCCTAAGTACAATAAAAGAAAAGAAACACATAGCTGTTCGTATATTTAAAAATCTACTTTAAAACTAATATTGATATATTTCCACATACTGAAACTCCCATCTAAGGGAAAACCAAAAGGTTTAAGTCAGAGGTTGTGAATCAAAAACCATTCCCATCCGACTGGCTGATTTTCTGAACAGCAGTAGAAAGTAATTACGAAAGAGAAGAAAGTAAACGGGCACAATTCTCCTTAACATTGGATTTGATAGGCAGAACACCCTATACCTCGAAGTTTATATCTACAGTGCACATAATATGCCAGCATGCACAAAGGCCATCCATTAAAGATAAGAACCGTACCTGTGAACTTAAAACTTCGAGATAACTAGTAGAGGAATCGCCTTTTACCAACATATAAGTTGATGATTCTTGGTCAATAGGCTTAGAAGGCATGGCTTTGTTCTCAATTTCCACATCCACCACATTTTCAACAACGAAACTTGTACCCATGACAATAGAAGCTGGTGTCCCAGAAACTGTACAAATTTGTTCAAACGAATCATCTTCTGCAATCTCGCTCTGCACTTGATCCAGACCAAAATTAACTTCCGGGAAAGTCTCACTGTGATCTCTATATGAGCAGCTGGACATGTGAGAATTCTTAGTAGTAGATCTGTAATTTCTAGAAGGTGAACATTCTCCCTTACTAAAATTGCCTTTAATTGTTCTGTTTCTTTCCTGCTGGGTCAATTGTTTTGGGATTGTATATCTGTCACGGCATACATTTTCATGGCGCATGCCTAGTCTAGGACTGCTGATAACAGTAGATGTAGCAGGCACAGATCTTGATCTAGATAGATTACCGGTACCAGCATCCTTCCAACCTTCCCTACTGCTAATACCCAAAGGTTCATCCCTCCTAACTGCTCCATGATTGCAATCGACTTTATCACTAAATACTTTTTTGCAGATCATTGCATCTGAATTTCCCAACCTTGTTTCCAAATCAGGGATAGCAAGCATTTCACCTAGTGTGCTGCTACGACTAACAATTCCCATGTCCACAGACTTATGAGTCATTTTCCACCTCTCTGAAAGTCTCTTCCTGGCCTCTCTGCTCACTGATGACTCGGCAGAGCATGATGGTGAAGGTCTGTATCGGTTACTCCAATCAGCAGAATTTCTGGAAGTCACTGTTGTCTCCTCTGATTCATTTGCAGACTCATTTTCAGACATGTTTGATGAACTCTCATCCCCTGCGTACCCTCTAAAAGCAGGTGTTGAAAAAATCATGGAGCCGTTGCCAAAATTTTCTCTCATTTGCCTGGTTATTTCCTTCGCCATTTCTCTAGATTCTCTAGACTTATACCTTGAGGGCCCTGCATCATCAGGAAACTTTTTCTTTCCATATGACACCACCTCCCTGTTCTTGATACTAAGAGGCTCGGTCTGTTTCCTACAATCTAGAGGTGAAGCACGAGAAGATTGAGGTGATGAAGTATTTTTTGTAGAATGCTGCATTCTCCCATGATTTGGTTTCAGAACAACAATCCTTGTAGGGAGAATGGTGGACTCATCTTTTTGATCCAGTTGAATTTTTGACAACTTGACAGGATTTTGAGCCTCATGCTTTCCGTGAGAGTGACTAGCAGGATCAACATGGGATTTTCTTCGATTCCTCAATGCAGTTTGCCTCTCTAAATTGGAGCCTAGGCCACTGCTCCCGCAGTGTGGAGGGTGTGATGGCTTCATTACTGATATACGAGTCTGGCCACAGTGGGATTGTGGAGGGATACCTTGTAGATCATGCAGATGCTTTGTGAACAGGGAATCTGGCTGCTGAAGATATTTCAGCAAAAGATCCTTGTTGGAGTCCAGATCATCAATAGCATCTTGAAACTCCCTTGAATTTTGAAGCTTTTCATCAGTTGAAAGCCGTTTAGCATCCATGAATTTCTGCTGGATGAATGCCATCTCTGCTGCTGTGAGCTTTGAGTGTGCAGTTCCACGTGACGAGTAACTACTACTATCCATCTTTGATGGGTCTAAAACTTCAAATACATCTTTAAACTCTTGCTCATCCTTCGAGCTTTTTCTGGATGACCGCCGACCATACGAGGAATTGTTTCTTTGAGCTTTCTCTGTCAATACCGTCCTTTGGGTGTAGTTCTCCAAGGATTTCTTTTGTTGTTTATGAGAAGATTGCTGCGGTGGTAACCCTTCAAGGCCCATCAATCTGGCAATAACACTCGGTGACCTTCTTTTGGATTCAGATTTTTTTGACATCTCTTCTTCTAATAGCTTCTTTATTGGTGTTCCAACTGCTTGTTTTGGAGATCTCCACTCCAACTCGTAAGTGAACTACAGAAGCAAAGTGATTCAAATGAATGCAAGTAATCTACTAAACAGATACAGAGAAAGCTGATAAAGATGAAATTCTTAATTCATATAGCTGTGCAGGATTGCTTTTCAATTAATTATGCAAAGGGAGAAACAGATCATTCAGCACAAACCAGATCGTCGTCACTCTTAGAACTAGAATCAGAGGCCAAATTTGGGAAGTTACTCAGTTTTCCAACCAGCCCGTTTCCTGGAAATGAATTCCTAGTACATCATTAGGATTGTTGTTGCAAGTAAAGGGGAAGGGGGGGTAGAAAAAGTCAAAACACAAAAAATTGCAAGAGATAACTGATCCATTCAGGAGATCATCAAAGAAGTGTCATATAGAGCACGAGAAGTTAAAGAGCGCGCTGTGAATTTCCACAATATACAGAGGGTGGTGTCCTCAAAATTGGAATAGCATGCGCAGGACTGAGATTATTATTTTTTAAAAAAAAGGTTCCAAAATAGAAAATGAATAATAATTAGTCTAAATTAAAAAGAAAACACTTTAAAGAATTGCAATCATATCTTGTTACAGGCTTACAGCCATGAAATTAGTAAAAGAAACAAGCAAAATAATCATGTCACTGCCACCATAGAATAAATAAATAAAAGGTCATAAAGTAATTCAATCAAAAACTGACTTTTAGTAAACCAAAGAAACAAAGCCAATGCTCAATCTGGTTGTTATGTAGAGCAGGAGCCAAAGAGATGAGCAAAAAATGGAAGAACAAATGCTATAATTTTATTTTTCAATCATAAGCCAAAAATGCATTCAAATGAGCGAAATTCAGGCTATTATTTAGCTCAACTGCCTGCAGAATCTGTACAAACAGACTAATTTTCTTTTGCGCTACTTTTGTTCCTGAAAAAAATATTAAAAAAAAGGCAAACAAAGGGGGGAAGACTTTGTTTGGATGCTGGGAGAAGTGCAGGGAGAAAATGAAAGAAAACAACCACTTAAACATTTCTAAGCTTGAAATTGAAAAAAAAAAAATTACCTTCTCTGCTAAGATTATGACTATGAAGAGGAGAAATAGGCGAGGAACTGGACCTTCTGAGCTGATGTCTCTCCATTATATTCACTCATTAGAAAGAAAAAAATATGCAATGCAATGTAGCAGCAGCTGCAGAAATCTAGATCGGAAATCCCGCAAAGAAGTAAGCGAGAAATAGAGAGGAAGGATCCGAGAAAATCATTTAACTAAACCTGAGAATTGTTTTTTAAAAAAACTCGACTTAACATTTTCCAGCTTCTTTCATTCCAGAAACAAATTGTGTTACCGGATCTTGAAAATAAAAAAGATAAAAGAAATATTTTCTAGAAGAAAGAAAAAAACGAGAGAGAAGACAGCGGATAACAAAGAGAGAGAGTGTAGTCCGATTTTTTGAACATTCAAAAAACGATACTGGTAGAAGAGTGAAAGTGAGAGCGGGCAAGTAGTACCGTGTGTCCATGATATTAATTACACGTGTGGAGGACGATTGGCTGACACGTTTTCTTTATGGGTTTTTATGGGAGGGGGAGGTTGTAATTTAATTTATGCCTCTTTTTAGTTTTTAGTTCGTTTTGTTTGATTTTTAAGGACTTGGAATTTATTTTTATTTCATATGGCAGGAAATATAGTATTTGAGGTGCCTCACCCACGCTTTGGTACAGAGAAAGTAACCCTGCTCACTATGGAAAATAAGATATGCGGCATTGTTTGGTATTATTATTCACATGTTTTTTTAAATATATTTGAATTGGAAAGGTATCGATTTGCTGTTAATTTCAATGTTTTTTGGAAATATTTACTGTTCTTTATATTAAAATAGGCAAAATTAAAAGAAATTTATTTTTAAGAAAATATCTTTCTAGATAAAGCACATATTCTCAACCTAATTACTGGACATATATTTGAATCAATTGTCAAGTGTACACATTAAGTGCTAGAATGTGAGTGTGACTGCTTTTAAAAGTATTTTTTTGTTTAAAATGTATCAAAATAATTTTTATTTTATTTAAAAAAAAATTGAGATCAACACATAAAATTAATGTAAAAACACTAAAAATTAATTTAGTTATGAAGAAACCACATATAAAATACTTGTTTGCATAAAGGAAGTTGATTTTAAATTTTTTGTGTACAAATATATTAAAATAATATTTTTTTTATTTTTAAACAATTATTAATTTAAAATAAAAAATATATATATAATTATTTCAAAAATATTTTTAAAATACAATGTAAAATAAAACATTTATCTGGTTTATGATCAAAATAAATCTCCTGGGAGATCATTGGAATGCTTTTATTTTTCTTAAAAAAACTAATTCCATGAAAACCCGCATCCTGCAGTTTGCGATTCGCACGTCACTGCATGTTTTCTGCGAGCAAAGCTAGTACATTAAATTAAATATACGAGTAAAAACAATGGCACGTGATATCGAGGACAAACATATGTCTCGTGCTTTGAAAAACGAATAAAATACACATGCAATAAATCTATATTGAGAGTGTGTTAACTTGTTTTTTTTTTTAAACATGGGTCTTCATAAAAAAATGATTTTCTTAATTATCTTAATATACTAGTATAAAAATAAATCACATAAATATTATTTTAATATATATATATATATATTAAAATAATTATTGCCACGACATCAAGCATTATCTTATAAAATAGAACAAATGATGGTTTTTGCTCGATTGGGATAAGTTTGGTGGATTAAAACAACGTTAAACTTCAGAAATGTATTAATTATAAGATGGAAAAATCATTAATCAGTACACAGAAAAAGAAAATGAAAAGGAAAAGGAAAATGAAAGGTGTCCTGATTCATTTGTCGAAAACAAATCCCCCAACTTCCTGGTTGCGTTCTAATTGAGTCCTCGTCATTCAATTTCCTATTCATGAATCAAATTTATGTTATTCTAGCATCAAATCTGGATATGTATCCATATTTTCATGGTTTTGTCAGCCATGAACACTGTTTTCAGTGTCATGTGGAGTGAATCTACTCATGGTAAAAATATATACCCTATTTTTTTCGTTTTTTACAAGTTTTTCTATCGAAAAGTTAGGTAATTGTTTCATAGAAATATACAAGTATTTGGTATATTATAGTTAGTGACTGAAGTTGCAAGAGCACTCGGATTCTCAATTTTATAAAATTAGGACGTAATTACGAAAAACGTAAAGATTGGTGAGTTATATTAGCAAATGAACTGAAGGAAAATTCATACACGGAAAGCCAGAAGTAAGGTACATATGCTTTTGAATTTTAAAATTTAAAGTGTTATGAAAATCTTCTTTTGCTAGAAGATTTATTTTGTTTGGTACTAAAATGACAACATGGCTAACCCTTATTCTCAAATTACTTTTTTTATTGTTAAAAATTATTACCACTTTATAATATCACAGGTGGTTATCATCCGTCAATTATTAACCTCATTGATAATCGATCTAACAATAATGTGACTTAATTTCAAAAGGAAAAAAGTAATTAATATTGGACGTGTAGTAGTAATTGTTTTTAAAATATATGTTTATTGAAATATATTAAAATAATATAAATATTTTTTAAAAAATATATTAACTTGGTCATGACAAAATAATAAAAATGTAAAATAATAGTTTTACAAAAAAAGTCAAATTTTCAAGATGCGTGGTTCCTAGTCAGAATACATGTATTATGTATAAAACGCAAGAAGATTTGGAACAGTGAGTGTTTTGAATTCTCGCAATGCTTTTGGTTTTTAATTGCATCTTCTTCTCTCTTTTTTTCCAACCAAATTCTTATTATTTCTTATAATAAAACACACTTCATTGTATATACGACCAAAATGTAAGACACGACAAATAGACATGACCAATTTAAAACTAGCATGACAATTGTTTTTTAACCCCCTAAATTCTTTTTCTTTATATCAGTTTTTTTAGTTCTTGACATTTTTTTTCTATTTAAAACTTCACTTCTTTGTTTTTTTTTTAATTTCTAGGTTGAGAGAAGATAAAGAAATTATCAAAAAATAGCAAGGAAAATACGAAGTTGTTGGCTGGCTAAAATTCTAGCAACGAAAATGTTATCCTTATGCCAATGAATTTTTATTTTTCACGAGAAGTTGTACTTTAATACCTTTTGGCCTTGATTGCATTTGAAAAGGTAAATCAAGACTCATTTTTTTTTAAATTGGATTAATTTTGTGTTTTTGAGTTTTTTTTTTCAAGTTTGAAACCATTAATTGGGTTTTTTTTAGACTTGGGGAGTGATTTTTAAGTGTTTTCTAGTTTGTTGAGAATTTTATGGGGAAAAAATTAAAGTATTTTTTTTTGTTCAGAATGCATCGAAATAATATTTTTATATATAAATTATTTTTAATATTAGTATATTAAAATGATATAAAAATATTAATTTAAAATATAATTTTTTGTTTGAAATGTATTGTCGTACATGACAATTATATTTTGGGGTCCAAAAAGTTTGACTCTGATTTTTGAACAACTCCTCTGAGAGACTCGTTCTCTATTTGTAGAAGAAAAAAAAACAGGGGGGGCATGCGTGGTCTTAGGTTTATTACAAGGACACGATCCACAAGCGAAGCCTAGAAACCTTAACTTTTTTTTTTCCTCTCATCTTTTTAGTCAAACCCTTCTTATTTAAAGTTGTATTATTATTTTTATTTAAATCTTGATTGGTACTCTCTCTCATAAATGAGACAGACAAGGTTATTGAATCTGATGAGTGTTGTGATTTTAAAAACAAAATATAAAATGATTTATATATATATATATAAACAAGTACGAGTTTGATTGATGGAGTCAACTAGGCCACATTTCAAGACTCGAGTTCAGCTAAAATATTATCATGTTAATATTTATTAAAAAAATAAAATAACATTTGAATCTATTAATTTGACTGAATCATATTAATTAAATCTCCAAGTATTTCAAGTTGATCAAACAAATAATCATGTGATAGTATTGATATTTATAGTTGAATAGATCAATTTTATTAAGCATTCTATTGAAATTCTGAATCAACAATAAGATTTTTTTAATGCTATAAATAATGTTTGCAATTTTTTTTTATTAAAAAGAATTGATCTGCACCCGGTTAAATGCTAGTCAAGTAACTAAGCAATATACAGTATTGATGAATCACATGTTTGGGAGTGTGGCAGCATTAGCTTTTCAAAGTTCTTTTCGTGCCGAAATATATCAAGATAATATTTTTTTTTAATTTTTAAAAATCATTTTTGAAATCAACATATCAAAATGATCTAAACGCACTAGAAAAATTTCATTTTAAGTGTAAAAAAAATATTAAAATTTAGCCAAACAACGTTGTAGCTGCTTGGGCAAACAGGTGCTTCGTTATTGGCAGCAATTTGGTCCGGTGTTTCAAAAATATTTTTTAAAATTTTTATTTTTATTTTTTTATAAATTATTTTTTATATATCACAGGCTAACTGTTTTTTTTTGTACTATCCTTGTTTTTGATGATCGAGGTTATTGTTATTATTGAGACCTTTATGGTAATTCAATTATATTTTTAAATTTAAAAATATGTTAGCTTTTAATTAAGTTTTTTTATATATTTCATAATATATTGATATTAAAAATAATTTGAAAAAATAATATACACATATTATTTCAATGTCCGTATAAAAAGGTATACTTGGAAAGAAATAAACATTATATTTTTAAATATATATTAATATATTTAGAATTGAGACGCAGCTAAATTTGATTGAGTTTTGTTAGATATATAATCTTTATAAAACACAAATTACTTCTTTTTAAAAACTAAAAATACATAATTTTATATATATATCTATAAATTAAAATAAAAACACCAGAATGATTACAATTAATTTTTATGTAACGTTCGGAAGTGAGGGAGCTGCATTTCTTGGATTCTGATTTATAGAAATAATTGAGACGGGGACTAAAATCCCAAAAGACAGTGACAACTGATTTGAACCCAAGAACAGGAGAAATGATTTGGCGATCTTTTTATAGAAGCAAGTGCAGCCGCAGCTAGGGAGGGTAGCCACTAGGCTGGTACCGGCAAGATCTTTGTTTTTTGTTCTGTTCTTGTGCGGTCTGGCTTTAAAAACAATTAAATTTATTTTATTTTAAATCAATATTTTTAATGTTTCTCAATATTTTAATATAATAATATTAAAAATAATTTATAAATAAAATTATTTTTAAAAACAACATAAATCACGCAAATAACTGAAGGGGGACAGACTTGACCCTCGACAGCTTTTTTGTCTTGTTTCGGGTACGGGGCGGTGTCGTATTAACTTTTTAATCAAACAAGCTATATATATATAATATTTTTTTTTTCATGTCAGATTAATCTTCCCACATATCATTTGCTTAATGCAGCTTATGATATTTTTCAATTAAAAATATATATTTTTAAATTCTGATCCAAGTTTGATAATTTTGACCGGAAACTATATTAAATTTCAAGGACCCCCAATTTCGTTATTTTTAAAACAAAATATTACTTTCCCACCTCACCACATGCTAGTGTTTAGTTGTTAGGGTGGCGTATTAAGCTGGCCTCTGGGTCACGGAACCAAGGATTTGTGAACTAATCGCAGTACCAACCAGGCTCTTCATAATTGGTGGCGTTGACCTTGGAGCAGATTCCATTACACCAAGGCATGGGCGTGAATAAGTCGCGGACAATTAAAAATTAGAAATTTCTGGCAGGGCCTGCAAGCTAGCTAGTGGTTCAAGCAGACATAGCGCTTGTTTGGGAGTGTGGCAGCGGTAGCTTTTTAAAATTCTTTTCGTGTCGAAATATATCAAGATAATATTTTTTTATTTTTTAAAAATTATTTTTGAAATCAACCCATCAAAATGATCTAAACGAACTAAAAATATTTCATTTTAAGTGTAAAAAAAAAATAAATTTTTTTTTGAATTTTGGCCAAACCGCGTTTCCGCCGTTGGCCAAACAGGGCCTTAGTGAGGTCCAGGATCATTGAAAAAGTCACGGCTTTGAATAAGCAATCTCCCATGCAACAGATGCAATCAAAACCCAGCTCCATACGTGATCATTTGGACGGTTGTAAGAGGACCAAGTCACAGAAAATCATATCTTGCCTTGCCAGGCATGTTCTTCCTCCATGATCAAATTGCTCGAGCTTGCCCCATGCACAGGAGACGATGGCTCCCCTCCATTGTCCTGTCCCCAAAAGTAGTTTTCACAGCATCAGTAATGTCCATGCTTCTGCAGCATGATATATATCTGCTAATTACACTACTGCTTTTATTTCGTCATCCCGAATTTTTGACCTAATATAAGAAAAAAAGGGGCATCTGAGACAGTATTTTTACTGCAGGAGAAGCCGAGAAGGTGAGAAATTACCCCATCCGTGGGCAACTTTGTCGAGAATTCAAACCATATGATGTGAACCACCAACCGATCGATCCCAAACAATTCATGATTTATCTGGAAACAATTATTTCTGTGTACAAGATCAGACCGGAGAAAAAGACATCATAACAAGCACATCATTGCTGTCTCCAATCCCTAAGATAAAGTAGGTTAAAGCTAGCGAGGTAGCTCATCCTCCATTGCATCAAAATGATAGCCAGGGCTTCTTCTCGATGCTTTTTAGATGGAATCCAAGGGTTTAATTACTCATAGAAGCATGCGAAAGTTGAAGCTTCAAGCCCCACCACCGGTCTATTACTCCTCCATGTATTTATCACCGATCATTTGTTTTTTAATGGAATCTCACCCGGCAAATCTGAACCATTACTTGATAATTAATCACCTCCCCGACATCATTAATATAGATTTCTTTCGTATTCTCTTAGGGTTTTTTTTCCTTGGACGGGGTTAACATTTTCATCTTCATATTAGAGGTTCAGCAGCTGCTACCCGGCCCCTACCCACCAAAAAAAATATATGGGTGCAAGGAAAGAGAGGGTCAAAAAGAAGAAAGGTAAATAAAAAAAAAGCCTCGATCAAAGCCGTGATAAAGAGGAAAAAAACAGAGCTAAAGAAAAGAAGAGAAATTCTGTTGAAGGTTCAAATCAGCAATCATAGCCTTTGAATGCCCGTAATTGCCTGCCATCTTTAGAAACATAAATCTTGATGAAGACGTCACATGCTGCAAGAATATTGGTTTTCATCCTCATCAATTACAATGTGCTCAAGTTATTTATTCAACAGAACCGGTTCTTATGCACTTATTTTTTTGTTTTATATTTATTTTTTTGAAAATAAAATATATATCATTCTAATATAAAACAACCACTTATTTTCATTTCCCACAAAATTAAATGTCTAAGTTACCGAAATTCATGGGCATAGAAGGTAAAATTTATTAGAGAATAATATAAATTATATTATGGGATCTCACTTACAGGCTTAAGTTTTTAGATGAGATGGTTCATTAACATTATATCATAACCATATGGACCTAACGATCATTAGTTCAAATCTCATCATCTCTATTCTATTTGATAAAAAAACAAGCACAAGGTGATGTGGGTCTGTGTAAATTTCAAGTCTAAAAAGTTTTCACTTGAGAAAATGTGTTAAAAAATAATATAAATTATATTATGATACCTCACTTTAAAGATTAAGATTTTAGATGAGAACATTATTAACAAAATTGCGTGGGTATAGATTGTTAACAAGGATCCACAAATCAAAACAGAAGTAGTATTAAATATGAAAATCATCCAAGTACATGACAAAACTGAATGTCTTTATGGTAAATTTTGAATTCAAATTAAAATGTAATTTTTTTTTATAAAAATTTGGATTGCATTCACTTATTTAGATATACAAATTACGTGTAAGGTTTAATAAATAAATAAATAAAATCGATAACCAAGCAGAAGGTGACATCTATTTTCCCCTTTTATCTGCCTGCTCTTTGTCAGGTTTGGTAACCATCAACGTTGATGTGCCTTAAATTGATATAAAAAAATGTGTTAAATTCAACAGAGACCTACTCTAAAGCTCCTAGCGAGTTAAGACATCATTTTTACTTTAATATATATATATTTAAGAGGTTGGATCTTTGAAAGCGTTGGAGTTTTGTGCCTGGCTACTACCACTGATGTCTCAGGAGCGTTCCTGTGCAGAGATTACTGTAGCCATCTAAAACTATCTAGGACCTATCCAAGACGATAGAAATGTCAGGGAATCCCCGTTAAGAGCGGGCGTGACTCACACCAAACCCTCCTCCCATCACATCACGAGAACTTAAGAAGAAAAGAATCAAAAAGAGAGCAGGCATTCCGGGCTATGCTGTCCCTCGAGGAGACACATGCATGCACGGCTAGGCTATTATAGATCGATGGCAAAACAAACACCATGGTGATGGGCGCCTGATCAACTTGAAGTCTTGAACACGACGAGGAGAGAAAGCAGTGGCATCGTTCTCTCCGAATCCTTGCCGTGATCATAAACAATCATTAATAATGACCCCCTTATCATGGAGGCGCCCGAGCGGAGCATGGCTTCGAAATGTTTCTGCAGTGATTTGACCTGCTGTACTGTGCCTTCGGGAAGTGGTGCGGGCTTGCTTTATTTTGAAACTCATGGATATGAATCTGCATCCTCTCAGCGATGAGCAGTCTGGAACGACAAATAACTTAACTTCATTTGGTTCACTATTTTGCGGCCCACATAGCAAAGTTCATACTGCAAAGAAGGACTGCTCACGTCTCGGGCTCTAATTAAGAACATGATATTACATTGTGGGTGACCTAAAGACAGATTCAGACAAATAGATTGGACAAACTGAGATTCCATAATTAACGGCGACTTGGTTCCCAGATTGAATGATGAAAACATGTGAATCTAACAAAGATTATATGGACGGTAAAGAGTGACTGCATTGTAATGCCTTCTTATCTGCCCTCATCTGGACAGGGAACTAAAATAGCCCGTGAACTCTTAAAATTTTATGATTTTAGAGTCAATATGTATTTATATATTAAATTAAATTAAACTTGAAATCTAAGTAAAATTGGACTTGACTTGTGTAAAATCTAAATTTATGACATGAACAACCAAATTAATTTGAATTTGACTTTATAATACTTGTTGACAATTTTGTATGATCAAGCATATCTTTCAAACTATATATTGGATATATTTGACATTTACAGGGAAATATTAGATACATAAAAATATATTTTGTTAAATTATTAGATTAAACAAAGCTCATAAACATATTTTTTCAAAGAATCAAAGTTATTAGATGAATCCTCTTAAATTTGTCAAAATAGATATTTATATATTGTTTTGGTCACATCTGGAGTTACAAATAAAATTTTATTGTGATTTTCGATAGGAGAAAAACTAGAGATCTCAATATTTTCAAATATATATGATAAACTCGATAATTTAGTCATACAAGAAAGAACTATATTTTTAAAATCATAATTGAAATCTACTAGGAATTTGTGAAAAAATAGAGATTTAGACTACATGGAATAATTTAAAATGAAAACTTTGTTTTTATTATCAGATTTTATTTATTTAATGTTAAAAAAATTATTTCTAGTTTTAATATTTTCTGGTTCATTAAATACTTTTTAATAGTTTATTTTAATTATTATATTTATGCTAGTTAATTACTAATTTAGATGCATTAGCTTGCAACCTAAAATAGGCTTATTATGACCTGATGAAAATAACCAAATTAACACGGGGTTCTTGTGTACTTACTATCATCTAGTAATTTGTCAATATTAAAAAAATTGATTTTGAGTTTTTTTTTATGTCATTGATTTCTTGATTTATATATTTTTTAATTTATTTAGACTACTAATTAATTATAATATTGTTGATTCTTTTTATCATATTTTAATATAATGTAATTTATTGGCTGAAATTGTCAATATATAGTAAAAACAAATCCACATTTGATTTAACAATCCAATTTTATATTATATTCAACCTTTGAACTGACCGACTCAACCAGTGGTCTCAGCAAAATCAAATTGTGAAGTCACATTCCGCAGCATTACATGATATTTAAACTGCTGCTAACCCAGCTACAATTTATGCGAACTAAACAAGACCTGCAACGACTTGCAATTACACTGAGAGATGACATTAATTTGGCTTTGCGCAATGGAAACACAGGGAAGATTAGCCCCGACAAGCTCGATCATCTAAGCTTTGCGCAAGAACAAACAAGACACTGTTTTGCGAACTCTGGATTCTTAGCAAAGTGAAGTTCAATCTTTAGTTGACAATAGAACCACTATGATCTCCCGGAGGGGAGGAAAAGAGAAATAGCAAGCCCACCATTGCTGACCTTTTGATCCTATATTGCAGGGATGGCATTGAAATTTGTCCCACAATGGCTAGTGGAAAAGAGAATGCAGGGTCATAGGAATTTCTCTGTTGGATTCGGACGCGGGATGATCTGGGATAAACGGTTGCATGGAGTAACACAGCACTCCAAAAGCATATAGAAAATCTGTTGAAATTCCAGACCTGCTAAAGAAACTGACAGGTTGCAGAAGCTGAGGAGATTCGAAGATTGAAGAACCAAGTTTATTAATTCTCATTGTATTCAGGATGATTAAACATCCTTTAGTTAATTAGTCAATGTACTTAGTCAATTTTAGTTATTAGTCATGTCAAGGACAAATGGGAATGTAACTGATTTTTGAAAATTATAGATGTTGTATTCTTTTGATTCATATAAATAAGATGAGTGGGATGACAGTAACCACAACGAAATATTTTGTCCATGTTCATGTTCTTTTAATTCAAAATTACAATGTTCATGTTCTTTTAATTCAAAATTACAAAGTTTAAACGTTCTTTTCTTTCTGGAAAATTTCTCTCAAATTCTGAAAAAAGTCTCGTGCCCAGTTTTTTATCTCTACATTACCTGTTTTCAGGTTTTTTGATCATTTGTTTGTACAAATCTGAACAGTACTTGTTCTTAATAGAATTTCAAGTTTTTCTGCAAATTTCAATATGGTATCAGAGCAGAATTAGATCTTTGTAAAGGGATTAAAAGTGTTCAAGGATTTATCAAACCTTGGAAGAGAAGGATGCAAGTTTATAATTTTGAAATTATTATTATTTCTTACAATTGACATAAAATTATAAAATTAATTAAAATAGATGAAACTGTATCGAATACTAATATTAATAAAAAAAATTGAATGCATCCTATAGATATTTACCAGAATTTTGTCTAGACTGTGGATCATAAAAAAAACAACATCACACGTGCTCACATGAAGAATATTAAAAGACAAGAATGCCCCTTCTCTTTTTTTTTTTAATGTTCTAGTAACCACAGATTTTGAAATTGAATACTTATTATTTCTTAAATTGACATAAATACAAAACCATGCATTTCCACATACTTTTGCACACAAAAATCAATGAAAGATTTCAATTTCCGTTCGTGCTTTCATTGGATGCTCAGCACCGCAGCCAAATACAGATCCTTCAGAAGCTTCAAAATGCCACCCAGTATGCACCTATCAGCACAAAAAATATGATGCCACGGGAAAGCTTTGGGTCTCCGCCGAAAACCGACCTGAAAAATGAAGAAATATGCCGAAAATAAAGCGACACGAAAAATTCTAACATGCAGAGTGCATGATATTCGAGAGTGAGTCAAAATGAATTACATGTTCCAGATTCATCCAGCATCCCGAGTTAGATTCATCCAGCATCCCGAGTTACCAGCAAGTTGATCATAAAACAATCCTGCTGCAGCCGCCGAGGCAGACAATTCCTAACCCATCTGATTATATAGACCCGGATTCTAGCCTGCTCTGCCAAGAGTTCCATAATAATTAGCTATCGTTAAAATTCTGTAAACTTTAAACTCGGCATGGTTGGAAAGTAAGTGCAATGCTAGGCAGTGAAGACTTTCCCTGAAGCTCATCCTACAATATTTGCAGAGTGATATACGATGCTTTCATTTTCTTGCTGCTGGCAGGTCACCCAGTAACTAGAAAAATTATATTTGGTGTCTTAATTTTTCTAATTACGTTTATATTTATTATCGATTCCATATTTATTTGTTTTCTTAAAAAATAATTTATGATTTCTTTAATTGAATTCGATCATAAGTTTTTGAATTATATTTATATTTCTGCATGTAAAAAACTAAGTCGAGAAATTCAACATGTTCAAGTTTATTTGATCATATATTAGTATTTTTAATTTAATCCTTAATCTTTTATTTTTTTTATTTAACTCTTTCATTAAAGTTTTGTTCTTTTTAATTGTACCCTTGATAGAATATTATATTTTTGTCCTCATTGATTGATTTTTTTTTTCATTTCCAGGTTTTCTAGTTTGCAATCGTTGCCTTTTTTTTCTTTCCAAAATATAAAACTAGCTTATTTAGATGGTTAGGACTAAAACATGCCTGCGTCATTAAAATATTTTAATGTAAAAATAATACAAAAACGCAATGCAGCGCCAACACCAATAACTAGTATACTCTATAGTATTAGCTTGACATTTTATCTCGAGTTTAACAGGATCTCACTAAAAGAAATTTAATAACCTGGAATTTATATATATATATAGTACAAAACACAAGTATGGACCGTAAAGGCCAAGCCTGATCAACCTAAATTTGTCAATAACAGTAACGACACCATAATGCAAGCCCCAGCACTTGCCTCCCTCTATCTGGTACGGAGTTGAATCCACTCGGTCTCGTCCTGCAAAGCATTTGCAGAGATGGTGGATCTCTTCAACACCTTAATATAAGCCTCACATGAATTTTATCCGATCAAAGAAGCTGCACAGGGCACAATGCCATCTATAAGTTCCTCCTCCGGCCAGCTTTTGTGCTCAAGAAATGGCCTTTTCAGTCCTGGTTAACAAGTTACACTAAAATAGAACACATCTGTGTGAAGAATAATTTAAAGACAACATATAGCCTGCAAGCAAAATATAACCTCTAATGCAAGATAATCACCGCCACTTAAATAGCACTTTTGATGCCCAATTCCAAAGTACTAACAGGCTTCTGATAGCGATCAAGAATTGTCAAGTGTAGCTAGCAGACACTAGGCCAACCACAGTACTCATCCAGAAAGAGCAGAAAAGGTGGCGGGATCCACTTCACATTCTCACCAAGGAGTACCTTAATCTTCGTTGACAATAGCATGACTGGGATTTTCTGGAGTGGAGGAAAAGAAAAGCAACAAGGCCAACATGGTTGCATTTGCATTCACTTTCATCAACTTGGCAAGTTTAGAAGCAAATGTCATGTCATTATTATGAAGCTTCTTTTTTTTTTCTTCTCGAATTTGGCTAAGGGATAACTAAGGGATAACTAGGAATAAAGGGTCACATGGGAGAATTTAGCACTTCATGATCATGCAGAAAATCAACCAAAGTGAAACGAGAAACTGATTTCTGATGATTAACATAGCTATTGCTCTGAATGTTGAAAGCATTCAGGATCAGATGAAATAAAAACTAGCATCAATGAACACGCCTAACTGGGTCATCCAGTACAAGGGCGAGTGGGTACCTTCGTCTTGCTAATGAGGCTCAAAATGCACACAACAATGGTTATTTTACCCTCCTCAACCAAGTAGCAGGAAATGGATTTTCAACTGAACAATGGTCATTTACAGAGCCACAAATCCAGAATCACGCATTCCCTCCAAAAATACTTGCTTATAAGATATAGCTAAAGACTTTTATCTCCATGCAATAATCATTTGAGCTCTAAGTAGATGCTACTTTACCAAAGCCATAAATATACGCAATACCATACCAAAAAATTACAAAATTTCTCCTCAAAATAACTAGAACATCCATTACCATTTCATTTCTAACTAGAAAAATACAGACCGGTAGTCATTCACGAACACTCCCTCTAATCAGCATGCAAATTCAAACACTAACTAATTAACTAACTTCTATCTAATGCATTTATCAAAACGAAAACCAAAATAGCAACACTAGATAAAAGAAAGAAAGAAAGAAAAAGAAAAAAGTTACAACCTTGCTATTACCCTTAACCTCAATGCATTCAGCCACACCCCTCAACTCCTCTCCCTCTCTACCTTCTCCGAAAAGAAGTTAGTAGCAAACATATTATCAACCAGATACTCCCTATAAGGATGGTTCTTCGGAACAAGCTTTTTAAACTGCTCAAACTTTTTTTGTGCTTCATCTTTCTTCCTCAGCAAAGTATAAATTATACCTTGACACAAATACGGCCTAAAGTCCTTCGGCTCCTCTTTCACCAACTCCTCATAAACCTTCAACGCATCAAAATACTTCTCCTCCATTACTCTAACTTGCGCAATCAATAGCTTAAAATCCCTCAAATCCGAATTCTTCTTTTCTTTCTTACATTTATTCATTGCACCCTCAATTCTTTTCAACACAACTTCCAACGAACCACCGGATTCCGAATTCGCCATTATTAGGCCGTGATAAGCCTCGACCCGAAGGGGGTCTTTTTGCAAAATTGCTTCAAACCCATCTTTAGCAGACTCAAAATCTCCACTGTAAGTGTAGATTTGTGATTTCAACAATGACCATTCATCTTCATTTGGTTCCAGCTCGATCAATCGGTCAACAACTTCAATTGCCTCAAGAAGTTTCTTTGATTTGATCCTCACCTCCATGAGAGACCGTAAGGCTTCGACATCACTAGGGTTTTGAGCCAGATGATCTTGAAGAGCTCTTTCTTGTTCTTCAAACGAAACATTTTCTTTGGATGATTCTTTTGTGGGGTCTACAGTGGATGACGACGCGGCAACCGGGGAGGCGATTGCCGGTTTGGAGTTGAAACGCGTGAAGAATAACACGGCAGCGGCGGAGAGAGCGATGGAAGTCGTTTTAATGACGGTGGTGAGGGTTTGATTGAGTGGTGTGATGCGACCGGAGGAGGAAGCTCTGATGGAGGTGGAAAGTTTGATGGATGATGACGAGGGAGGTGGGATTTGGAAGGAGAGGGAAATGACGGGGCTTGGAAATGGACGGTGGGGATGGAGAGAAGGATTAAGGGGTCGTTGAAGGCTGTGCAGTTGTTTAGCAATTGACTCCATTTTATTTTATTTTTCGAGCTAAAACCCTTTGATATAAAGGAGAAGAAGAGAAAACAAAAGGAAAACCCTGGCCTGGAGAGGAGAGGGGGTGAAGAAAAAGAAAGACAGCACATGCCAGTTTAATTAAAAATATTATCTTTAAAAAAAGTAGTTATTAATACACTTTTAAATATTATCTTTAAAAAATATTATCTTTAATCATGCTTGTTTTTTTTAAAAAAAGTTTTAAAAATAATTTTGAGAAAATTTAAAAATATTTTAAAAAAACCTTTTTAATGTTTTTATAAGTTAATATAAATGAAAATAACATCTTTGAATCATTAGAAATTAGAAAAAAACAACTTCTATTAAAAAGTGAGCAGAACAACTTAAAAAAAAATCAGATAGATGAACGGGGTTGAAGAATATAAGATTGTACTATGCAAAGTGATCATGAAGGATTTGAATTACATAAAATAGACTTGCCACTTAGAGGAAGATTAAGTAATGTGTTCAATTAAATTACATGATATGTGGATGAAAACTAGGTCAATAAATAGATAAATACAATAATGTGAATTCTGTGTCTTATAGTACAAATAAGATATGAAAAGAGTTGTTATACAGCCAAAAAAATAAATATTAAATGAGTTGTTTGGAAAAAAACAGAGAAAAAAAACAATATTAAATGTTCTTACTAAGACATGTAAGAATTGCATCTTCTAACATCTGAAAAATGACACATCATCTTCTAACATCTTATAGTGTAGAAGTGTTTTGGCGAACCTTTAGTTGTCATGTTGATCAACATGAAGTAAATTGTTTTTGTAGTTCGTAGCGCGCGCGCGTGTATATATATATATATATATATATATATATATATTATGTTTTTCGTAGTCCTCTTTTTTATTGTAGTTTATTTAAATTTATCATCATTATTACATTTATATTATCTTAAAATGTGGTCTGGATAGTAAAGAAATGAAATAACTATTATGATGATCTCACACGGGCATGCTTTGGGCTATCATGGTTCAAGATCATTTTTTTTTTTATCGGGAATAGTCAATTTGACTGTAGATTTGTGGATTTTTATATATTCATAAATCCATATCAATTGACTCTCTAAAAACTTTTTTAAAAAAATTAAGATAAATTAAAGGTGTGTTTGGTATTATTTTTATTTTTGTAATTAAGGTTTTAAAAAAACAATTTCATGAAAAACACTTTAGCTGCGGTTCAAAATAATTTTTAAAGTGTTTGGTTAAAACTGTGGTTGAATTTGAGGTTAATGAAAAACAATTTAAAGTGTTTAGTTACCAAGTTTTTCATATTGATTTCAATTAATTTTTATATTATTTTAATATTAAAAATATATTTTATATATATTAATAACCTAAAACACACACCAACACCCCCCACCCGCATTAAAAAATCATCTTTCCAGCCCTTACTATACATCTAGTCTCTCAATTTTTTCTTAAACTTCAGTGCAACTTCAATCCCAATCACCCTTTAAACATGAAAGCTTGGTTGAAAGGCCAACTAGTCTGAGATTTTTCAAGCTTGGGCGCGTTGAACCATTGAGGTAAGACTCATTTTTTTCCCACTAATTTCATTATTCGGTGTTAAGTTTTTATTTACTCTTTTTTTGAAAAAAATATGTTGTTTTTTAATGTAATACAATTGATTTTGTTTACTTTGTTTACCAATAAGATTCCAATGCTTTTTTTATGATATTAAAAGACATGCTTCACGTGTAACTTTAAATATTAAAAAAAAACATTTAATCACTTTTTTAATCATATATTTTTTTCATTGTTGTTGTTGTTGTTTTATTAAATAAACTATTAGTTATAATAAAAAAAGAGTTATAAACATTACCAAACATATAAAAGGCGTGACCTTTCTACTGTACACTGTCTCTAGAATCACTGTGGATTCGAGTAGTGCACGCTCAAAATTGGCCCTCGGGCGCTCGACGAAGAGGGGCTGGCAGGCGGGGCTATATCCGGTTTTTCCACTTGATTTTTTTTAAAATATTCATTTGTGAACAGTGTATTGACTATTTAGTCAACGGTAATAGGACAAAATAAGGTTTATAGCTGAGGGGCACCGACGTAATTGCGCGCGGCCGGACCAGTCCGGTCCGCCGCAACTTTCGAATATTTAATTATTTTCTGAAATGGCTAAAGACTATTTTAGCCTCTAATAAGACAAAAACACTTCATTCGGTCAAGGGACAGGACAGTAATTGTCCCTATTTTTACAATTAAATAATCGGGTCTGGAAGGGCGTCCGCCACACGCGCCAAGCGGTTTTTCGCCTCACGCCCTCTTCGGGCGGCGCGTGCGGCGTCCTCCGGTGTCCGAAAATTGTCTACCGGATGCCAGAATGATGTGCCTCCGCGTGGTCTTCTTCCCACGGTGGCGCGTGTTACCGAAAAAAGTCTGTGGACGCGTAGGAGGCCGGTTAAAGCCGCCGGTCATGTTTCTCTCTCTCCGGAGTGTCAAAGTTGCACTTTGGTCCTTTTACTTTCAATTTCCGGGTTGACTGTATATAACTCAATCAATTCGGTACAAAAGTTCCGATTTTTGCAATTTTGTCCTCTGATTTCAATTGACAATAAATGTAAGTTGCATTTCAGCCCTTTGACTTTGACTTTTTTAATTTAAGCCCTTTATATGTCATTTTCAATTCAGCCCTTATACTTTGATTTTTTTTATCCCTACTTTTGTCCATGTATATATAAGTGTATTTAACACAACAATAATAATAATAATAATAATAATAATGATTTAATGATTTTTCATTCTTACTCTTTTGTTATTTTTTTCCCTCCCGATAATTTGATAAAAAAAAATTTGCCAGTAATAGCCATGGTATTTTTTTTTTTATCTTTTGTTAAAGTTTCTACGATATTTTTAATCTTTCATTTACTTTTGTTTCTTTCATTATTAACATAATAATAATAATAATTATCATAATAATAATAATTATCATAATAATAATAATAATAATAGTGATTATCATTCATATTATAAGAATAGTGCCTATGTATTCTATTATTATAATAATAGTGATTATCTATTCTTTAATAATAATAATAATAATAATTTTTAATTGGTTTTTCTTGCTTGCTGTTTTGTTCATGCTTTTTATTTTTTTCCCTCGGTATAATTTAATAATTTTTGTTGTTTTTATTCTAGCGGCAATAATAATTTTAGATATTAAGACTCCGATGTTGCTATTGTTATAATATTTTAAATGAATATTGCTTCCTTTTCCCTGTTGTTTTTTTATTTGCTCTTTCTATTAATTGATTTTAATAATTTTATTATCTGCACATTAATGATTTCAGTAAGTTTTTTTTGCTTATTCGAATATTTTGCTCTTTTTCTAATGTTAGTGCGCGCTCTCTTGTGATCGTTTATAACGCAATTCCTATATTTTAAAAGATGTAATCTATACTTACGTGACAAACTCAACTCAAAATTTTAAATATTTTATCTTTTAATCTATAATTTTTATTTGCTTGTATCATATAAATTGATCGTTATAGATTTAATTGTATTAAATTATATACAAAAAAATACCCGCGACAACGCGCGGGCAATTATCTAGTCTCCAGTGATATGGCCCGTGGTACAAAATAAAACTTCCTGATCTGTATTTTTCTGTCAATTTTTTAAGTTGACCCTTTAGTTATTGTAAATATATTTTTTTTAATTTTTGGATACGATTCTTGATCTATATAATTAAATGCACATATCAACCTTGTAATCTATTTTTTTTATATATAAAAGCACATAAAAAAAGTTTACATATATTTTTTTTTAAACATGCTAGTTAAAAGACTAAATCTAGAAATTTACTGAAGCTTTATGTGAAGAGTAGAGAATAATAATAATAATAATAATAATAACAACAATAATAATAATAAAAAAAAGCAAGATGGACACGCTATCAGAAAACAACAACAACAACAATAATAATAAAAAGTCGGTCGACGACCGCATTCGTCCATGCTGTCCCAGTTCTTTCACAATAAACGACAGCAAATAATTAGATGTTCGTGAAGCCCATGTAAAGAAATTCACTTTGAAGCACTCCATTTCTCATGTAAACTCTACTCTTGATTTTGGGCCGTTGCTCATATTCTACCTTCAACTGTTCCTTAGAAATATATTAAAATAATATATATATATATATATATATATATATTATTTTTTAAAAAATAATTTTAATATTGTCATATCAATATTATTTAAAAATATATAAATATTTTTTTTAAAATTAAATATTTTCAATAATATTTTTAAAATACAATACCAAACATCCTTTATAGTTATGGGATATTTTTTAGAATGTTTTTAAAATAGAGTGTGGTTTAAAATGTTTTTTATTTATAAATATATTAAAATAATATTTTATTTTTATTTTTAAAAATAAACTTTTTATATCAGCATATTAAAATAATTTATAAAAAATAATTACAATAAAAAAACACTCTACAATACAGTAACATGACAAGAAGTCACCAGGTAATTAGAAAATTAATTGACGGGGTAAATTAGAGTAACCCCAGTGAGGATAGTGAGATCGCAATGTCGTCGAAAGTGGGGAATCTTCAGCTACGAACTCTTCCAAGTTCGAAGCAATCCTTAATAAGACGCTATTAATTAGATGTTCCTATTTCCCCGCTTGTCTTGTTCTGCAGAGGGCAGCGGGATGCATTTCCCAGTGAATGGTCCCCCCCCGCCGCAGAGAGTTTGTGTTTGACTCGTTAGCCCAAATTCAAGGCACGATTTCGTCATGAAGCTTCCCAGGGTTCGCCGGAAAATCTTAACGGCGGAGGGGCTAAGAAATACGATTTTAAAATTACATGTATATAAAAAAGAATACTCTTAATTAGTTGATTCAAGAATATTCTTTATTGTCGGAAAACAATATCAGACTTTGGTCACCGTAGACTTACCATCAAATGGTACGATAACGACTGTTGCCGTCACTCCCCAGTACCGTTCAGCAATCTGGCTACTTAATTGATAAGAAAATAAAAATATGCCGAAAAGCTTCGGAAAATGACCAGCTATGAGCTTCCAAATGGTCCCCGAAGTTTTTGTTCTTTTTCAATTTTGATTCATCATATATCACGATCGATCGTAAGGAGAGATCGGAGAACACATACATACATATGTGCGCGTTGGGTAGCTAATTATATAAAAATAATAATAATAATAATAATTACAAAGACAGAGAGCGTCACAGCTTGTCGTGGTTCCATGCAAGCAACCCCTGCCCCCGTATTGCTCCCACATGCTGACACGCAATTCCCAAAACAGGACTCGCTACACTACGCCGTTTTAGCAATCCATTTTGCCTTAGAACCGACGGCGCCTGATCTTTTGGGTAGGACTAGGAGGAGCTCTTCTTTTTTCTTATTTTTACTAGATATTAATCTTCCCTAGAGTTTGCCATGCATATTACTGAAAGAACCTTGATCAGGCTGCAGCTAGCTAGCTATTATTTGGCCGGATATATAGCAAACTCGAAGATTCGAGCCAAAACACAACGTTATTTAATTTGACCATCAAGTTCTAGCTGCTGCTGCTGCTGCTATTTATTCCAATAATTTGGAAAGATGAGATGAGAATTACTACTGATCATCATGTCTTAGATCCCGTGCTTTTGTCGCCTTCTTGAACAGCCTTCTCTTCTCTTCTCTTCTCGTACGCCTCGAAGAACTCCTTGTTTTCTTTCTCCAACTCCTTCCATACTGTTGGGACATTTAGCAAACGCATACACTCAAGTACTGTTGTGCAAGAACTACGTACTGGGTAAAGGAAGAAGATGGCTAGCGAGTGGTACCTGTGGAAGTAATGACAGGTTTGATGTTAGCATGCTTGGACAGAGCTTCCATGCACTCTTCTTTGCTCATGTTGAATATGATGCACTCTTCTATTAGATGGTGCACCTGCGAGACCATCCAATCACATACATATAACCTGTCAATATATATTTTTCATGCAAAAAAGAACAGATTATACATCATGGATAGTGTTATTGATCAAATGATTCTCCAAATACCATGTGGATGTATGAAGCAGAAGAATCATCACCCATGTCCTCCTCCTCCTCTCTCTCTCTCTGTATATATATATATATGGACACAAACACACACCCTCTACTCTAGCTTGTATGATCAAGAAATTAAATCACGATTCTGGAGGATGAACAAGCTAGAATATACCAGGATCGGAAGAAAACAACCAGAAAAGAGAAAGGTGGGGAAAAGACACCAAGAAAAATGAAGGAAGGAAGAGAGAGAAGGGAGTTGTAGATCGAAGAAAGCCAAAAGGGTTGATAATAACTGAGATGGAAATGGAATAGAAAAAGGGGTAGGCGGGTTATAATGAGCAAATTAAGGACCTGATCACCACTTTACAATAAATTAATCAATATATGACGTCATGATAAAGTGGGGTCCAGATGCCCACGTGGGAGAAGGACTATGATACACTAAACGCCCACGTGGGGGGAGGAGGATGATTGGCTGAGAGGGGATTAGAGGAGATTTTATAAGCAAACCTCATTTGTCTTCTTAATAGGAGACGTGACAGTGGGCCCTTCACTTTCCGTTTTATAACGTGATAGTTGTTATTTCCATTAAAATAACATATGCTCGTTAATAGACATATAAGAATAAGAGCACTAAAAATGAACAAAAAAAAAGGGCTTGGCGAGTTTATCGTGCAGCTAAATACATTGGACGGGTTAGTTTTGTCATTTCCGAAGAATTCACGAAGCATTGTAGAGTTGGCAGGGGATAGCATGATCCTTTTGTTCCAAAAATTACAGTATAAATACTATATTATCCCTGAAAGTAAATTTTTTGTAGAGGTTTACTTTGATGTTTCAATTTTAAATGCAATAGATTACCCTTGTAAGTAAGAAGATTGACACGTAATAATTCAGTTTTTTTTTTTCATTTTTAAGTACAGAATAAAAAAAACTAAATTATTCCAAGAAATTATCATCCAGCATGAGGTTTTAATTATAGATTCACACTAGTTTTTTAGTGGTTAATGAGTTGGCGGGGGGTGGTTTAGTCACTGAATATTTATAAATATTATTATTAAAAACAATTATTGATTGGTGTATGCATTATGCAATGCACTGATGATGAATGAGTGTGGTGTCGTACACTAAAGCAATACCAAAATATATTTCAAAGGAAAAGAAAAAACAATTAGATTAATATGAATACAATTATATAATATATATATATATATATGGAGGACATAAAGGGAATATAATTTTCCTGATCCAGTAGAAATCTTGCATCGCAATACTGTATATTAAGTTTCCTTATTGTCCAAAGGAGAGGTTTGTTATTATATTTTAAAAGTATTTTTGAAATAAAAATCATTTTTGTTTTTTATTTTAAATTATTTTTTATTATGTTTTTATATTATTTTGATTTGTTAATATCAAAAATATTTTTAAAAAACATAAAAAAAATAATATTTTAATATATTTATAAATAAAAAATACTTTTAAAAAACAACTCTACAGCACTAAATCTACTCCATCTACCTTATTATTCAAAATTTCAAAATTACTTGTCACATGACGCTATGCTATCATCACCGTTAAAATAAGAAGTCGCTTTAATGATAATTTTAGAAGAGCAAGGCCTGTAAAAATGCAATTAGGCACTTGGGATTTACTAGTTACAACTTATAACAGACGGTCATCGATCTAAAAAACATGAATTAGATGCATAATTTAAGTTTATCTAGATAAAATAGGTTAGATCTATTAGAAATTATATAATTATTAATCTAATAATAATCTAGAAGCATATAGTCTCAGGGTTGAACCATGTGATTGTTAATATAATTGTCACTGAAAGCTTACATTGTTGTTAAACTTTGAACCCGTAAAATTAGTCGACGTACACGTAAGAAAATTATCCACCAAAATTATGAATAAGAAAAAAGTGTCAAAACCAGTGTATAGTTTGTCAACCCATAATAGTCCACAATAAAGTATATATTTAAAGTTAAAATCGGGTCTTTAGCAGGTGAAATCCCGACCGAAGGATCCAATTTTCATTGGATAATTTGTTTTATTGAATCGGTTCATTACTATTGTAAGGTTCTTAGCTCAATTTACTCTAAAAATAATCGAATGAAACCTAACCCTAATTATAAGTAGAAGGAAACAATTTCCGTGTGTGTTGCCTCCATGATTACCCCTCCTCGGTCTTTGAACTAGCAACTCCATGTGCTACTTGCTCTTTAATATCATCAAGATTAGGAGGGCTAGTTCTTCTATATTCGTTTTTATTTTAATCAATGTTTATGGTTTTGTGTTCTGGTTCTTATGAGAGTTTTAATGTATAGTATTTAGATTATTCATTGTTAATTCTTGGTCACTTTTCTTATTTTTATTATACACTATAATATGTTGTTTTACATTATTCATGTGGATCATAGATATACCAACAATAATGTCTCTCTAAATAGATGTAGCATGGGGATATAATATGGTCAACTTATCCTGTTGGAATTCGGTCTTGACATATGCGGTGAGAAGAAATCCCATTTGTTGAGGTGGGGCACATTCATAATCCTCCGCGATGCATATCATTCGTTAAAAATAATGTAAAATCTTCGAGGTGAATGGGACTCTAGAGAAGCAAATATTGTCCTTGTCCGGCTTTGTCGTAAAAGTCATTTGTTTGTTTTATATTTTAAAAATATATATTTTTTTAAATTTGTATTTTTAATATTTTTAGATTATCTGTTAATATCAAAATTAATTTTTTAAAATTAAAATATTATTTTAATAAAAATATTATACTAAGAATATTTTTTAGGAGTTTGCGTGTTCTCATAACTTTGAGGGGTTGATCTCAAATTACCAATAATATAAATCACGTAGCTTATTTATTGTGCACCAGTGCAATGTGTACACGACACGATTGCAATCGTGGATTGCAATAATAAGTTGTTTTTTTGTTTTTTTTATTTACATTTTTTCTCTTTTCTACCTTTGTTTTTGTTTTTGTTTTTTCATTTCTTCTTTTTTCTTAATTATTCTTTTTCTTCTTCTTTTCCTCCATTTTTGCTTCTTCTTTTTTGCCTTTTATACTTATTATTTTTTTCATTTTTCTTATTACATATTTTTTCTTCTTATATATTTTTTGTTTTTAATAATCGGGGTGTCCGAGCTCGCTTAAATGCACCATGATTAATCTCCATATCCAATGTTTTTTGATAATCAGGGCGTCCAGGTCAACTTATGCATACCACGATAATCCCCGGACCCACATTTTTTTTGAAAATGCTTTCCTGCTGGTACATTTTGTTTCTTTTTTTATAATTTTTTTTTCACTTATACATTTTTTTATAACCAGGATCTCTGACCAGCTTAATCACACCACGACTAATTATTGGACCGAATTTTTTAAAAAACAATATGGATTGCTACAGTGTTTTCACGCTTATACTTTTTTTTCTTTCGCTTATATATTTTTTTGTAGACATGGTCTCTCAGCCAGCTTAAGCTCTTTTTTTCACTTATATATTTTTTTTATAACCACGATCTCCGCCCCAACTCAAGTGCACCACTACTCCTCATACCAGCTCAAGTGCACCACCACCACTCCTTTGACCAAATCTGTTTTTTGATAATCGGGGTGTCCAGGTCAGCGTGGACACACAATGACTAATCTCCGAAATAATTTATTTTTATTTTTTATTTTTTTTCTTATATGTTTTTTTGTTCACTAATCTCCGAACCAATAATAATGATAATTTTAGTGATTATTTTTTTTATAAAAATCTTTTGATTTTTTTTAAAGATTTTCCTCAAATTTTAATTTATATCACTGATCATTTTAAAAGTAATATTACTCTATTTTTCCCTTTATTTTTTTTGTTTTCTGTTTCTTTATTTGTTCTTTAGATTATATGATTTTTATGATTTTATTATTTATGCAATAATAATGATAATTTTAGTTATTGTTTTTTTTTTATAAAAAAACCTTTGTTTTTTTTATGGAAATTTAATTATTTTAATTGTTTTGGCAGAAATGTTAGTAATAATTTTAGCTTTAATAGCAATGATAATGGCAATAATGCCAGGATGAATTTTCAATCTATGTTTTTATCTTTTTGTTATAAAAAATTAACAACTTATTTTTTTATTTGATTATTGTATGTATTTTCACAATTTTTTTTAATTTAAATTGGATTATAAAATGAACTAATCTTAATACAATGAACTTAATAACTCGGATATCCGAGTTTTTTTCTTTTTTAATAATGATGATAAATTTATGCTGATTATTTCGCTTGAAGCTACTAAACAGATAAATTTATATCGATTTTCAATTCATATATTTTTATAAAAACTTGCACTTGACATAAATATCTGCACAAATTTATTATTCTAGCTAAATTTATACATTGAAAAAATACATTGAACATCTAGCTATATTATAATAAAAATACACACAATTAATATTTTTACATTGAAAAAATATTGTGTCGCTCATGCTAATCGTGAGGCATTGTCTAGTTAAACATTATTTCTCGTCGTGGTGCAGCTAAAGCATTGAACATTTCACAACACGTTTTTGCATGTTATGTAAAGGAGTGTTTGAGAGTATGTTAGTTTTGTTTTTTAAAATATATTTTACTCGAAGACGTATTAATTTGATGTGTTTTTTTTAATAATTTTGATGTGCTAATATCACAACTGAGAAAAATATAAAAAAATAAAAACTACTTTTAAGAAGATAAACACTTGGAATTTGATGTTTTTTCATGTGGGATTTTTTGTTTATTTCCCAAGCAGGCAAGTTTATATTTACGAAAAGAAAGGAATGGCTGTGAATTTTACCTGATGAATTTTTGGTTTGGACGGTCGATTTCAAAGCTCAGTGTTATTCATTTGCCTGGGATCCATTTACAGTAAGGTAGCTCGCCTCTCTTTGAATAACCTACTGCAGTGTTGAGTTCAGTGGGGAGAGAGGGCATTCACACGAAGCCATGAAAGCACAAAAGAAGGCAAAACCTGCCATGCCCCACCGCCTCAACTTTCAACAGCTAGCCTGAAGAGTTCGTGGGTCACATTATAGGGTCTCCGACCTTTACCTTCTCGATACTATTATTTTAGTCAAGTCATTTTGCAATATTAATTATTTGATCTAAATGCGTTACAGATAATACGTGCTCTGCTAATGCTCTTGTGCAATTACAGCTAATACGCGATTATGACATATTTAGAGTTTACCATAGACTCACAGTTACATCACCGAAGACCAGGCAATATCGATGTGCTTGAGAAGATGAGAAGATGAGAAAATGATTCAATTTTACTGTACACAATTTGTCGGGTTCTAGAGCACCAAAAGCCAATCCGATTGCTTTCCCTTCAGAGTATTCCCCGCCATGCCGTCTCTTTGTGAAGGATCTGTTCAGCATCGGACAGAAAAATTTAAAGTGGGAGTGAAAAACATTACTCCACATCCTATTGGCAACAACTCAAGATGATGGATAAATCAAATCTGAGACATGCAATCATAAATCTTTATTTCTCCTCATCTTCACAAAACAAAGTAGAAATAATTTAGTGGGTTGTTGGTGCACAAACAATTTGGATCAGGAAAAAGAAGAGAGAGGGCAAATGGGCACTGTAGGGAATGACAATACATTTTACTATATGGAACAATGGTACAATTAACCTGACATCAGATAATGTCAGTCAACACCAATCGCTGCATGTTCTCTATGTCTATATAGTTGCTCAAACCTCGTCAAAATGAAGAGGGGAGAATCCCGATTACATGGGATAACCGAATCTTCTAAGATCTCTTGAGAAGAATGGGTGCCTTAATGCTTCCCTGGCTTTGAGCCGCTCAGCCGGGTCATATCTTAAGAGTCCTTGCAAGAGATCAATTAAATCACCAGCAGAGTGATCCACGTGCTGCATTATTATGTTCTGCCAAAGAAATTCAAAACAGCACATAAATTTGCAATTGCATACAGTGAGATATTAAAAGAAAGAGGGGAAGCGGAGAAAATCAGGTAAAAATACAAATAAGGTGACTGGCAGACATCAAAGTGCATGTTCTAACAGGATCAGAAAACAAAGCCATACCCAATGCTTCTACATAGGAAAAGGGTAATCTGATTAAGAGGTTACTCTTTTTTAAGTGAATGAAAGTGAAGTTTCTTTCAGTAGAGAATGGAGCAAGACAAGAAATTGATATTTGGAAGCTACGCTTACCAGCTATTCTGGGAATTGAGTGAGAAGAATTTTGGAAGGTAATCTCAAAAATTTAAGAAAGGCAACCAGCTCTTTTCAACTATTCTTTTCAAGGGCTCTCTTTGTGGATTACCATTTATAACTACTGATATTCCCAGGAACCTTTTCAGCACATGTAAGGCAGGCAGCAGGTTATTCTACAAGTAAACTAATTGAGTTGGATTCTGAAAAATTACTGGCAGACGAGGCAACTTTGTAACTGCTCTCATGCTTTCTCTAGAAGTTGCACCCTCAGGCCAATCCAATCGCACCCCTCTCCTGAAATATCTCTCAGCACGTCGACTGCAACAAGATCAGGCACCAAGTAAGTAATTCATCCACATGGAAAGATAGGTACAAACAAATAGAGCAACGACAGCAAATTCTCTTACTCAGCCCTGATCACCATGTGTTGTGGCAGAGGTCCTAAAACCCTCTCCATCATGGCAAGATGTTCCAAGTTCTCATGAGTTTGAAAAAGGGCCTCACCCTAGTCATAGACAAACCCAAAATAACATAAACATAAATTAGCTTCCTTCAAGTATGCATTGTTAAATTACAGTTCACACTCTTTATGGATGTCCCAGGTCCCAAAGTAGTCTATCTGAAAACACAAAATCACCCCAGGCCAAACATGCCTTAATAAAAGACCTAGCAAATAATATCTGGCTACTAGAAATGCATTAAACAAAGAGAATGGTAAGAATTCATATAAGAAATCTTTTATTTTCTCAGGCAGTTCCGATCCACAGCAGCCTGTCTTACCTAACCTTTCATTTGAAACCCTTTCTGGCCAATAAGAGCCATTATTCAGCAACACAGGAAAATGTAATCAAGGGGAGAGAATAAAAAACTGATGTTACTTACAGAACATAGTTCAACAAGTATGCAGCCCACACTCCATATATCACAGGGATAGTTCCATCCAAGACCTGAGGAAAACATGTCATGGAATGTCATGTGATGACAAGCATCAAAATTCAAAAAATCAGCGCAGCAATAGTTCTGGTGATTACCTAAAATAACCTCAGGTGCACGATAATGCCGTGTTGACACCACATAGTTGTGATCCTGATGTTCAAATGTAGTACTTCCAAAATCAATGAGCTTAATAGCACTTGACTTGGGAAGATTCTTGAAGTAAGAACCATCTTTTGTGGACCGTGAAAGAAACTAAATCACATGAAAGAGAAGAAAAAAATCATTGGTCTATCAACAACGAGGGGAAAAGAGAAATACATGCAATTCAATCATGGCTTGGGTTGGGTTGGGAAGTGGAAACAAAGAAAGCATCATTGTAATGAATCATGAATATAAAGACTATATGGTTAGCATAAGATGGTACATAGGAGTAGCATATCTTAACAATGCATGGCATGGTACAAAATATTCCAACAACAATGTTGCCTAGATAAAGAATCAAAAAAAATAAATTAAAGTACATTTAACAGCTTCAGGAGGTGAAAAAATGGACATGCAAGAATAAAGAAGAAAGAAGACAAGTTTTTTGATTTCGTAAGAGAAGCTACAGTTGTGTTCCAATTTCCAGTTCATTTGACACTCTTAAACTTGCAGATACAAGTTCAAAGTCGTGATAAAATCATGCAATACAAAAAAGAAAAAGAAACAAAAACATGAAACCAAACTTTGAAACATTACCTTGTAATCTGGTACTTTGATGTACTCAGAGGATACAAGTAGAATATTTTCAGGCTTCAAGTCAGTGTGAATCAGACGTAAATCATGCATAACTGCAAAGGTAACAAACTAATCAGCTAACTAAAAATGCCATCTCTATTATCAACCAACTCCATGTTATTCCAAACAATATTTACTTTAGGGTTCAAGAAAATAAGAAAATGGAAAAAAGAAGGTTGAATATACATGGCTATATTTTGTTTCCAATTAAGAGCATCTGAGCATCGAGTTTATATAAAATATAGATAAAAATAGTACAAGAATTGTCCACACACATGCAACAGACTCCAAAAGTTGTCTGCCAAGCTCCCGGACAAGATCAATGGGAAATGAACGATAGCTGTTTTTGCGGAGAAAATCATATAAGCTTGGTCCAAGCTTCTCAAATACCTGTTGAAACCATTTAAATTCATCCGCAAGCTAACTCACAGAACATTTAGGCATGCAGGAGCATGTATTGCTCTCAAATTAATCAAATCAGAAATACTGATAAATACTTACAATACAAATATGATTACGATAGTCAAACCAATTCCGTATTTGTACACAACTGCAAAGAATAAAATCACTTCAAACTTCTAGAATGAACAAGGGTAGAAAAAAGAAAATGCAAAGGCTTACCGTGTGCTACCGAAATCATGCCTAGCCAGCCTTTGCAGGACATCAATTTCAATCATTGCAGCTTCACGATACTTGTGTATGGAGCGGACAATTTTGATTGCCACTCCTTCTTTCTTTTCATTATCAAAACATTCCAAGACCTGCCCAAAAGTTCCTGCATGAAAGCAATCACAAGAGTAAGAAAATGATAGAAAAAACTTCTTAAATTATAGATCACAAATGCATATAAAAGGGATACAGTATGACAAAATCAAAACCCAAAAAAGTACCAACCTTCACCCATCTTGCTAAGAATCCTGTCTGCAAGATTAAAGGGGAAAAAAAGAAGACAGTATCAGCAAAGAAAATATGATCAGAACCAATAACTTAAACTTTACAGTTTCTCAAAATAACCAGTTGAAAATATGAGGTCCTTAGAAATGGAACTTTTGGAATCCTCCTTGCAGGAAAAAAAATCATTTTACGATCCAATTAAATCAAACCTTGAATCCCATCAAAGCAAATTAAGAAAAGAAAGCACGTATACAGTTCAGCGCCTAATAAAAATCAGGTTTTGAAGCTATTTGATACGGAAATTTTAATGAGGACTTACAGCGCGGAGTCAAATTCTCTCCAATGGAAAAAACATAATGTCCATCTTTATCATCAGGTCTCCAAGGAGGTGAACCATTTCCATTGTAAAATCCATACCCACAAAACATCCCAGGAACCAACTGCTGCAGTAAGAAATTAAAATTGAAAGTTTCTGCTTCTTAGATTTTAGAGAAGATCAAAACCTACCTTTGGAGGAGCTACGAGAGGAGGAGGAGGAGGTACGTCCCATGTTAAACGTTGTCGTTTCCTAGGACGCTTATCCATGTTTTTATGTGGAAACTCTGTTATTCTCTGCGTCTCCATTTCTCTCTTAATTCTCGTTATTTAAACATGTAATCAATGAATCCATCACTCAATTTGAATCTGAATCACTGAAAACGTGTAAAGAGAAAATTTGGGGGAATTTGTTTTTTGAAACCCTAAAAAGTACAATCTTGAACAACAGGACGAGGAGGAGAGAGAGTGAGATCGATCTTCTCGGAAGCTAAACCTGAGGCTGGCTTGAATCTAACCAGGGTTACGTATATCCAGGTAACGTTAACCCCACTGGCTTGCCAGTTTATAACTATAGTTAATATGTGGGTTCCAGTTCTTGGTCTTTCGTGTTTCTATAATTGTTTCAGCTCACGTGACCACCACCCTGTGGCTTCTCTCGACGAGCGTGTAGTTTAGATTTTGGGCCCAGATGTTACCTTGGGCTTCTCTGCACGCGTGTTTAGTTTACATCAGGTTATTTCTCTGCAGCTTTATTAAAAGAAAAGGAATTTTAGGATGACTTTATTTTTAGCATTGAAATGCTAAACTCGATTTTAATTTATAATTATTATCCATTTTAAGTTTAATAAATTTTAATTTAGTTATGTAATAAGATATATATATATATAAATTAATTTGAAATTAAAAACAATATAAAATAATAAACTTAGAAAAAATCTAATATTGAATACTCGGGTAAAATAAGGACTGCAATAATTAAAAACACTTCTCAGGCACGATGAAAAATAAATAAATATATTTTATTATTTAAAATTTAACCTCATAAATTTTTATTATTTTTAATAAATAGAAAAAAATGTTATTTATTAAATCAAGCATTTCAAAACAATTGTTTAACTTTACTCCTCATTTTTTGTAATAAAAACCTCATCTTAAAAAAAAAGAGTATTTGTCATTTGCTTGGCCTAAATCCACATATTTACCATGGTACTAGCTAGAAAAACAAAAAAGATAACTTTCCACCTTAAAATTTATTATTTTAATATAGAAATACATAGAAAACATTGTATAAACTGATTAAAAAAACCAAAAAATCAATATAAAAATCATAATTTTTAATATCTTTTTTTTTCTATTAGGAATTGATTTTTTTTTTCATTATAAAAAATGCTTTTGAATATTAGATTGGATATTATGTTTTTTTGTATATTCACTTTGATCCCCCACCATAAAATATTTTCAATCCTTGACAAATTATGACAAATTGATCTCCAGTTGGTTCATAAAATAATGCAGTAAAAATAAGAGGACAAAAATAATTTATAATTATTGTTCCATGCATTTTAAAAAACTTTTTATTTTGAAAAAAAAACGAGTAATAGAGTATGGTGTAAATCTATACTTTGACCATCATAATTGTAGTGAAAAAACATGAAAGTTGAATCCTAGATCCCAAAACCTATTTTTTGTTTTAACTATTTTACCCCAAAAACACATAAAAAGCATCATGTAAACCCAAATAAACTTATCCATGATAAAAAAATACCTAATATTTACTGTAAAAACTGAAATTCAGCTCAATTTTAAAAATATTTTCAAGGAAAAATATATTTTTATAGACAGGAAAAAGGATAGATAACACTCGAATGAAATTTCCCTCATAAAAAATAACATGTTGACACCAAGATAAATTTCTTTATTGACAGAATAGGTTCCAAAATAAAAAAAATTCATTGAAGAAAATAAAAAATAAAACTTTAGATTAAAAATAAATTTGCTTCTAAATTATAATTATAATTATATTTTGGGCCTTGATGCTAACCTGGGCTTGTCTGTATGCTCTCAAGAGACGGGTGACTGCTCCGTGTATAATTGTGTAATCCACGCCTGGAAATAAAAACCCTAACGAACAGCAATTTGTGTCGTTCTCCTGCCCCGCAATGGCTCCTAAAGGTATGTTCATGGGATATCTTCATTTTCAGCAAAATGTTTATTATATTCACGTGGCTCTCTTTGTTAGCTGTTTTCCGTTATGATTTCTTTTAAGTTTCTTGCATTGGTTATGGACTTGATTTTGTAGCTGTTAGGATTTTTAGGGGTGGTTCTCATAGGCTCGGGTGTTAACAATAAGTTAGTGGAAGATCAATTCATGGCAATGGGAATAACTGGGCTGTTTGTTTGCTAGTAACTGTGTTCTTTATACTTCAGAGGATATCTATATATCTATCTATATATTCTGTATTTTTGTAGCGTGACATAGTTAGATGTTAGAATTTTAAGAGTACCACAAATGAGCTTTGTAATAATAGGAAAGAATGAGATGCATGATAGATGAACATGTGGAATTGAAATGGTGATATACTTGCTCTCTTGGGTTTTCGTTACTTAGATGTGAAGAAGAAGGATGCGAAGACCCAAGCTCAGAAAACTGCCAAGGCCTTGAAATCAGGTGCGCCAGCTTTCAAGAAGACCAAGAAGATACGAACTAAGGTCACATTCCATCGCCCCAGGACATTGAAGAAGGAGAGGAACCCCAAATACCCTCGCATTAGTGCAACTCCAAGGAACAAGCTTGATCATTATCAGATCCTAAAGTATCCTCTCACAACTGAGTCGGCAATGAAGAAGATTGAGGATAACAACACTTTAGTTTTCATTGTTGACATTCGTGCAGATAAGAAGAAGATTAAGGATGCAGTGAAGAAGATGTATGATATTCAGACCAAGAAAGTGAATACCTTAATCAGGTAGCAATGATGTTCATTCTCTCCATCCCCTATTTGGAGCAATATTATTATTGAATAAGTTGACCTGTCTGCTGAGTGCCTTGATTATTTTCACAATCTGGTCCTGTTGGTTTGCTTGCTAAGAGGCTATCTGCTCCCAATTTGGTTATTCATAGTCTAATTTTACAGGATCCTATGATGTATATCCTTTCTGCTGACACACGTAGACAGCTAAACAAAATCTAGTATCATTAATTTCTTGAAAGATGAAGAGTTGAACGGATTAGCCCGTCTAGTTTAGGCATGCAGGTGAAGATCCTTCAATGATATGTATTAAGTTGGCAATATGAAAGCAGTTTCCCATTTTGCAAATTTGGCCTTTTGTTTTCTATATTCACTTCATTTTCTTGTAACCGCTAAATTTATTTGATGCCATGAAGCTGTGTGCATTATACAGCCACTGCCTTACTTTACCAGAAACCAAAAGCTTGTTTTAAGCATCGACTATTAGAACTGGTGTTAATTTTGCATGGAAGTTTATGCTGAATAAGTTTCTTGTTCTTAGCTGTTATGTTGCTTGCATTTCTGAACTATATTTGCTCTGTTTTGTTTCAGGCCGGACGGGACGAAGAAAGCTTATGTTAGGTTGACACCAGATTATGATGCTTTGGACGTGGCAAACAAGATCAGCATAATCTAAATTAGTTTTCATTTCCATTTGCATCCTCTCTTTGTTTTTTGAAGCATTTGAAGTTCAAGCAAAGAAATTATTTAAGAACCTTGAGCAGAGTTGAGCCAGCAATTTTCAGTTTGATATTCGTAAAACCGCATCGCATTGGTCAATTTCGGTTGATGTTTTGATAATGTCTTGCTGTGTCCTTTTTCACTGTTTAAGTTTGCTATCCGTGTTAACATATGCTTTCCCCCCTCATACATCGAACTGGATTAACATTCTGAACGAACACGCATCTGACCCATCTGTTATCGATGTAAAGCTTCTTTGGAAGTGTTGAGGATGATTTTTAAGTGTTTTTTTTGTTTATAAATGTATTACAATAAAAGAAAGTATTTCTGATATGAATATATTAAAATAATCTGAAAACATGAAAAAATATAATTTAAAACAAAAAAAAATTTATTTGTAAAAATATTTTTGAAATGTAGTGGCAAACACGCGAAGGTGACATTTCCCTCTTCTCAATTAAGCATGATTGGTCGCTATTATCAAACTTGTATTTTTTTTTCAAATCCCCTCATTTAGATCACCAACCACTTCAGTATTAGGTTTATATATCTGATTATAAACTGGGGTCCCCACCAGTTTCCTTGTAAAGCTCTATCAGTTAGATCTCCTCGCTTTCTCACAATAATCAATAATCAATCATAAATCATTTATTACTCTGTTAAAAAATCGGAAGTCTCAATCCGTGTCAATTTCCCAATATATGAAGTTCAAGACACTATAAATACCATCCTTTTGGTGATGACTCCTGTCACAGTTGACAAAGACATGAATTTTGCTTTTGATTTCGATCCAACTGGAAGCTGGAATTCTCTTCAATCCCCTCTCCTGCATCTCTTGCCTAATTACTGACGCATCCTGCCATCTACCAGCAGCAGAGTGTGCATTTGACACCATGATATATGATGATGCATCTTTGGGATCCAAATCTAGGATATTTCTCCCTGCTAATGCCCCCAGTTCCGTATTTGAATGTATCCTGCAGCCTCCAAGCAGTGCCTTCCAAAAACCAACTCCCGGGTTGAAAGGCAAGTCACGAAGAAACTCCTGAGCTTCTTTGAAACATCCATGGCGAGACAGTAAATCAACCGTACAAGCATAATGTTTAGGTTTTAACAAACCGGGGTACTCCAGCCTTGCACGATTTAAATACGAACACCCCTTGTCGACAAGACCAGCATGATTACAAGCCCATAACAGGCCAAGCAGCGTAACACTGTCAGGTCTCAGGCCGGTGTTCCTCATTCTTTCATAGAAGTCCACAGCATCCTCTCCTCTCCCATTCTGTGCAAAGCCACAAATCACAGCATTCCAAGAGACGATAGTGCTTTCAGGAAGTTCATAAAAAAGACGGAGACTATCTTCCATGATCCCACATTTTGCATAAAAGCTAATTAGAGAATTGCCAACAAACACACTAAGCTCGCCCAAAGTCTTAACAGCACAAGCATGAAAACTTCTGCCCATTTCAAGTGCTGCTATATTTGCAGCAGCAATAATAGCACAAGGAAATGTATATTGATCAGGCACCAAGCCTTCTCTAATCATCTCAACAAAAAGATTGACAGCCTCTTCATTCTGACCCATCTGACTAAACCCACCAATCATCGCATTCCACGACACAATATTTCTCTCCGGCATCCGTTTAAACAGCTCGAAGGCCTCTTCAAACCTCCATTTCTTGAGGTACCCATGTATCAGTGTAGTGTAAGAAACAATATTAGGATGTTGTATGTCCTCGAAAGCTCTTTGAGCTTCTTGAATAGAACCCGTCTTGGCATAAAAATCTAAGACTGCACTGCCCACAAAGACCATATAATTAAGGCCCATTTTCATTGCACAAGCTTGGAATTGCCTTCCTAAGTTAAGGTCTCCGAGTGAGGTTGAGGAGTGAATAACGGTGCCAAATGTAAACTCATTGGGCGTAATATTCAGAAAAAGCATTCTAGAGAAGAGCTGTATTGCTTCTCTGTATTGATGCAGCCTAGCAAACTGACCAATTATGGTTGTTGCTGATACAACATCCAGGTCAGGTATTGTGTCGAACACTTGATATGCATTCCGATATACATGGGAGGGCTCCGGTCCGGGAACATATTCTTGTGCTAGAGAGTGAATAGATTTAAAAGCTACTGAGGGGATTTTTCTGGGTAAGGTTTGAAGTTGAGATAATCTGCAAAAAACAGGTTTCATCTGCATACGTCTTCTGTAAATTTGAACAGGTTACATCATTTGACCCGGAAAAAGGACAGCATTGGAAAACTTGCCGATTCATTAACAATAGAGTAGCTTGATACGATGGTGTGGTGTCTTTTTTGGTCACTGCATTCAAATCTCAGACCAACCCTTGAAGAACAAGCTTTCCATAATCTCATCGTGGATAGTATATATATTGTTGACTGAAACGTGAGACAGAAGAACAGCAATTTCTAATTATTATCGTAAACTTTGTCGGGCTAGAAATCAAGGTGTCAAAAGGGTTGGAAGGTTGATCTTTGCTTCACAGAGCAGCTTGCTGCCTTGTCCTAGTGATATTGATACCAGATGGTCCAACAATGGAATTATGGGGCTCTAATACAGGCCGCAGTATTGCAGAATAATTGGATTTTTTTCAAAAAGTTATTTTGAAAAAAAATGAATTTATTTTTATTTGAAATTATATTTTTAACTTATTATGATATATTTATCTTAAGGAAATGATATATTTAATACCAAAGAAATACCTTGCATATATGTTTATAATCCCAGATATTAAATGAAAAGATAAAATGGTATAAAAAACCTAAACTTAATCACAAAATGTCTCTTTTAAAAATAGAAATTCAAATTTAAACTAGGATGTGTTTGGAAAACATAAAAGAACTAAAAATTAAAGCTGTGAAAAATATATTAAAAAGTGTTTGCTAAACAGCTTTAAGAACCTATAAACACTCTTTTCCTTTGATATTTTTTTTTATATTGCCAAACACGGTCTTTAACACATTTCAAGAACGTCCGAAAAGGCCCTTTTCTCCGCGACACACAAGAAAGATCCGATCCAAGGGTCCATGGATGATAGCCCAAACAAACTCATCATAGCATCAGCCGAAAAGAAAATGAAATGGGCCCAATAAATGTCAGCCCAAACAAAAAAACAAAAGCCCGTGGGCTTGCCCAAGAAAAACATAACAGCCCAAGAAAAGTCAAGGCCCGAGACAAACGAAAGCCGACATGAAATAATATTTAATGCCTGATGGAACATGAAATTCTGTTCAAGATATTTAAGCTGAGTGAGTCTCTCCTCCTCTCGATGTTTGAGAAGACAATTGAGCGATCGACAAGAGATCAAGATGGTTATCTTCTAGTTCTGTAGTTGACAAGATGATTACTCATTACTCACACCATTGGAAGATTTTTTAATGCTTGGGCGAGTTTAATGTGATTTTATCATAGGAGTAAAGTACATACAAGGACCAACTCAGGAAAATAATAATAATAATTAAGAGCATAATTATGAATTAACCTATTTCTACGGTGCTGCGTTCAAATCCCTTCTAAATATGAAAATAAAAGTAAATATTCATAAGAAAAACAATAATTAAGACCAAGGGCCAATGGTTTAAATTCTTGAAGAAAAAGATGTGTATTTTTTTTTTAATAAAAACTCTCTTTCTTTTAAATGTATTCCTTGTTCTACATAAACATGTCATTTTTACTAGTAGAACAAAAAATTTAGGCAACTAAAATAAATATAATAGTAATTTATATGATTTAATAGAAAACATAATTTTTTTTAATCAAAACATCCTTCTCTTATTATTATATTGTTTCTTTTTTCTTTTTTTTTTTGACAAAAACATATCTTTTTTTATTTATTAAAAGTATGATTTATTTAAATAAAAAACCTTATTACGGTTTGAAAAGCAAGCTTCGATAAAACAAAAAAAACCTTTGTAATCTTTACATGATTGTATAAAAGAATAATTAACTCGAGAAAATTACCATTATAAAAAATAAAAAATATCATTATATTATAATTAAATATTTATGAGAAATTTAAAGAAATATATATTTGAGTTATATATAATCAAGACCTTTTTTTTTAAAAAAAAAACAAAAAATGTCATTTCTACAAAGTTTTAGTATTTCCTTCTATAATTATTAGCAATGATATGGGCCAAATACAATCTCATTTATTGGTTGTAGCTGAATTTACAATCATGACCCCTCCACTTCCTCGTCCATAATTTTTAGTGTGCCTTTATCCCACTTTGCTAACGATCCTGATCATCGCATAGATTTAGTGCTCAATATGTATCGGGTCTTTGCGCCCCGACAAGATGCTCCTGTGAAAAAAAAGGCATGCGGGCTTTCATTAGGCCGAAGATTTTGTAATTAGTGGAGATACTATTTTCCCATGATCAATTTTGTGTTTTAAGTATCGATTAAAAATAATTATTATATTTTTAGCTTCCTAATGTTTAAATTTATATCACTAAGTAATTGTTTCGAGAGTATAGTTGATGTTGGTTTTCAAAGTGTTTTTCAATTAAAAATATATTAAAATAATATTTTTTTTTATTTTTAAAAAATTATTTTTAACATCAACACATGAAAATTATGTAAAAATATTATTTTTTTAATTTAAAATAAAAAATAAAATCTTTTTATTTTGCTTTAAAAATATTTTTAAAATAGTCCACGCCGCGTGCAGCCCAATCAAGTTTCCTTTTTATGTTTTTATTTTTCTATTATTTATTGTTTTCTTAAAACAAGATGTTTCCCAAACACCACCTTAATGTCTGCTCTACGCCGCGTGCAGCCCAATCAAGTTTCCTTTTTATGTTTTTATTTTTCTATTATTTATTGTTTTCTTAAAACAAGATATTTTCAATAATTAATGGTTATTTTGTGAATTTTATAATAAACCATTGACTAGAATTAAACATCCCTACGCACTTTCAGCGTCACTTTCATATTTTTTTTTTGGATTTATTGACTCTTTCAAGTAGATATTTTAAAATAAATAAATAAATAAACGAGTGTTTTTTTATTGATCAAAATCAAGAATATATTCATATGATATATCTTTACTCGGGTATAAGATATATATACGCTTGGTACGTATAAATACTAGGAAATAAATATTAAATTTAGAGATCTCTAACATCAATGTTGATTTATTTTAATTTCATTTATGTGAATTTATTAAAATATTTATAGACTTCCCACATCAATGCACGCGCATTATACTAGTTATTTTCTAACACAGCTTCACATTTCTTGAAGATGAATGCTCGGTCGAAGAGAATTTGAACCATATTAAAATTATTATTTAAGAAAAAAAATAAACCCAAAAGATTTAACTAACTATCGTAGAGTATGGTTTCGTATTGCTGAGTGACACCCAATTTTGAAATATATGATATTTTTACAGGTTAAAAATAAATAAAAAGAGTAGGTATATGCCTTTTAGCAAGACGACAATTATAAGGCTAATTCAGTTTAATTGCATGTGATGTTAATTTTGGGTGATGTATGCCTGAGCATACATAATTAAGCACTAAGCATTTCTGATTAGGAAACAAGCTAAATATTGTATTATTTTCAATATATTTCTGCTGGGCTAATTATATACTGTGTCTATTCCTATGTTAGAACTATAATCATGGGAGCAATTTTAAGACTGCGAGTGATTTCTTTCAGGCAAGCTTTCCAACTCAGGCTTCCAATCTTTATGTTCATCGTCACTACCGGAGATATCCACCTTTCGCACCCTCTGTTGAGCCTGAAGATGAGAAACCATGTCATCAGCTGAAACTCCTCCCTTTCTTAGCATCTCCTGCAGTTCTTGTTTGCTGATCACCAACTTGATTCTCACCACACTGGTTTTTTCTTGAACATCTTTGGCCTCCTCCTCCGGAATTGAAAATCTTACTTTCTTCTTCTTCTTAGCTTGTGGGGATGGCAGTTGGAGCGGCACCAGATAGTACAAGCGATCTCCACCAAGTAGGTTGGTTTCTGGCAAAAGATGCCGGAAAGCCTGAAGCGAATCAGCTATTGCATGACCGGAGAAATCTGACAGAACCTGCTGGACTTTCATGGGTGCTTGGTATTCAAGGATCTTCCCATCTGGTTTCATCACCTTGATAACATTTGGTTGCAGAACCAGGCAGTTCCCCATGAAATATATCTCTAGCGATTGATTGTTTAGTGGAAAAAAAGAAGAGATTTGTTTACTGATGTGAATCTTTAATTTCTTTGCATGAATGGTGCATGTATGTGTGTATATATATGCGCGGGCGCGTGTGTATGGAATATGGTAATAAATATGCCCTTATGATGTCCCAGATATTACAACGAACACCACCCCTTTCACTTTGGACCCCACCGTGTTGATTTTGCTGGTGTGTAAACAAGACTGGCAACATGACCTACTCAAAGCCGACTCATGCTCAGTGGCGCATGGGAGTTAATTTTGATTGGTGTTAATTGGAAAGAAGGCATGATTTAGTAGGCTAAGTAAAGTATAAAAGGTAAAAATTAAGCATGATTAGGTTTAGCTCTCTTTAATGGAAGTGTTTAAGCTGTACATCATGAACCTTTTCTATTACAACTGTAACTAGACGGTGTCTTTGGTTAATGAGTGGGGTGTCTTTGTCTATGAGATGATGATCATAAGCAAATACACGACTCGTTCCTTGCATTTGGATTCGATTTAAGTGGGTTCTCACCAGATTCCGTTTTTCTTACAGTAGTGGAAGATCGATCGGCTAGGATCTAGTAGGACCGCTTAAGCGATCTCTGCTTTAGTGGTTGACCGCTGGAGCACCATGGATCAATCTGGTTATCTTCTTGACCAAGCATTTCTGTGCAACTTAATTTGCGTAGTCTCTCCACTTCCAACCTTTACATCAAATTAAAACCTGCACGATAAGATTTGGTTAATGGGGTTCGCTGGCAGAAGCAGCCACTGCTGCTACCTCCCTGTGTCGTTCGTGGGATTCATTTATTTTCGGAGGGACGAGAACTGCGATTTCATTTCAGTTTGGGAGATCATGTGAACTTCTCAACAGAGCTTCCGTTTGGTATTGCAGCAATAGTTGCATGAGAGGTATTTCGCTGGATTTTTTGTGTCCTCAACAATGGCGTTTACCTGTCGACCCTTACGTTACTATGACAGCCCACCAGTTGGGTCGTGGTCCATGGATGGAAAGGTGTTCCAGCATTGGCAAGTGGTGCTGTTTTCTAATTTATAATCCGTCAGTAATTAATTCTCTTCGAAGATGAATGTTGCTGGTGACTTTTATCAAACGAAAAAAAAAAGTTGTTGCAGATATATATTATATTGCCCATAACCTCTGGTACTCTATTATATTGCCCATAACCTCACCTCAATAACCCCAACCACAGAAACATTTATATGTGTCCATACTGCATGTAAGATTAAATTAATTATATTAGTGCTAAACGGTAACTATACCGTTAGCATGCTCTGCATATATTGTACATTTTCACAATCAGTAACTTACGATTATTACACAGTTGCTACACAATATTCTCAGCAATATTTTCTTCATGGTATCAGAGCTGTGATTCAGCTCCTTAAATATTTTTTTCTTCTCTCCCGATTCTCCCATTAACAGTCATGGACTGTCACGAATCTGGGCATAATTTTCAAAAACTTCCTACTACATCAAGCTTCGACAGTGAAGCACATGCATCTCAAAGAATTACCACAATGTTGCTCAATGAATTCAACTACTTACCTTGGTCAAGAGCAGTAACCATTGCTCTGGGAGGAAGGTCTCGGCTGGGATTCATTACTGGGAAAGACAAGGCTCCCGATTGCAGCTCCCTAGACTTTGAAAATTGGTTGGCCAAGGATCAAATGGTCATGTCCTGGCTGTTAAACTCCATGGAGCGCCATCTTGCTGAAATGTTCAGCTACTATCAATCCTCACTGGAATTATGGGAGGCAGTAAAGGACATGTATGGGACTCAGAACAATGCAGCCCGTGTTTTCCAAATTCAACAAGAAATTGGAAATCTTCACCGAAATGGACAGCCCTTTGTAAACTTGCTGAGCAAATTCAAAGGTTTGTGGAATGAATTGGATATCTACAGACCCCCCTCAATCGACCCAATTATCCTTCAATCTCGCAAGGAAGAGGATCAAAATTTTCAACTATTGGCTAGCCTAGGATCGGACTATGAAGATCTTAGGAGCCATGTGTTGATGAATGAAGAACTTCCCTCATTAAAGAGTGTGTGTGCTACCATTCAAAGAGAAGAAATTAGGAGGAAAGTCATGACCCGAGACAACCCATCAACAATGGCAGAAAACCGAGTTTTTGTTGCCCAGAAAATGGCAGACCAGGGCACTCAAAGATTCACAGAAAAATCCCTCAAAGGTAATCGTTCTAACCTAAAATGCTCTTATTGTAACTCTATGGGGCATCACGTGGATCGGTGCTGGGTTCTTCACCCAGATCTGAAACCGAAATACTTGGGAAATCGCCAGCAATTTCCCAAGGAGAACACGAAAAAATACCTTAGATCTAGGGCTCATGTTGCGAATCTCTCTAGCCCTGTGAATTTGTTGAGTGAGTTTGCCAATTTTCTCCAAGAAAAGCAAGCTCTTGGCAGAAACGGTGAAGAAAAAATTGACAGGAACGGGGAAGAAGACAGTTTGCCCGAGAACCTCCTTTCCAGCGCGTTTTTGAGCAAATGTGGGTTGACCCGTGACTCACCCGGGTTGACCCGAGATACAACTGGGTTGACCCGTGAGTCAGCTGGGTCAACCCAAAATCTTGCCGAAAAATTCCAAGGTATGTATATTGCTCTTATGACAGCCTTTGAATTGAGTAAATTACATAATATATGGATTGTGGACTCGGGTGCAAGTGATCACATGACAAATAAATTAAATAAAATTCATGATTTTGTTCCCTTGTCAATTCCATCTTCGGTTACTATCGCAAATGGATCTACTGCAACGGTAAAAGGTAAAGGAAAAATTAAAATATTATCAAAAATTATTAATTCGGATATTTTATATATTCCTTCTTTTCCATTCCAGTTATTATCCGTTCAACGGTTAACCACTTCTCTTAACTGTGATGTTATATTTACTCCGTTTAAGGTGTTTTTTCAGGACCATTACACCAAACAGAAGATTGGTGAAGGATTTTATTTGAATGGTCTCTATATTTTCTGTGATTCTGAAATTCCGAAAGGACTCCAAGCTATTTATTCCTCGACCGATGATCATCAATTATGGCACTATCGTCTGGCTCACGCATCTGACTACGTCATCTCAAAAATAAAACCTGATCTGTCCAAGAGAATTTTTGAGTGTGATGCATGTCATTTTTCCAAATCAAGCAGACTTCCATTTAAAGTATTTGTGTCCAAAGTGTCTCAAGTTTTCGAACTGATTCATTCAGATGTATGGGGACCTTTTTCAATGTCAATTGATGGTTTTAAATATTTTGTCACCTTTATTGATGATTTTTCACGAGTCACCTGGATATATTTACTAAAAGCAAAAAATGAGGTTTTTAATTGCTTTAAAGACTTTCACAAACTAGTTTCTACTCAATTTTCCACACAAATTAAAATTTTCCGGTCTGACAATGGGACCGAATTTACATCTCATGATATGGAAAATTATTTAATTTCGAATGGGATAATTCATCAAACTAGTTGTGTTAACACGCCTCAACAAAATGGAGTTGCTGAACGCAAAAATCGCGATTTGTTAGAAAAAACTAGAGCTATAATGCTTCAAATGAATGTTCCAAAAAATTTTTGATCATATGGAATTCTTACTGCCACCTATATTATTAATCGCTTACCCAGTCAAGCACTGGATTTTCAGTGTCCTCTTGAAATTTTGCAGGGTAAAACTCCTAATATTTCGCACTTGAAGATTTTTGGGTGCCAATGCTTTGTTCACATTCATGCCCACCAACGTGACAAACTTGACCATCGGGCCTCAAAATGCATTTTTTTAGGGTATTCTCAGACCAAAAAAGGGTATAAATGTTATGACCCAGTACATCAGAAGCTCTATGTCAGCAGGGATGTTCGGTTTATCGAATCCAGCCCTTATTTTACTACTACTAATCAGGGGGAGTACTTGGAGGGTTTAATTCCTCTTCCTCGGGCCGAAGTCAACAACCTTGACTTGACTACAGAAAATAATCCAGATGAGCTTATTCTGGGTAATGAGACTTCCTCCGAAATCCTGCCAACTGCTTCCGTGTCTCCAGATTTACCAGAAGAGGTGCCAGCTCCAAGACGCAATCCTTCACGACCACGCTAGTGCCCCTCTAGATTTCAAGACTACGTCGCCTATACTGTGAGGTACCCTATCTCAAATTATTTGGATTACTCTCAACTCTCACCCTCGCACTCTGCTTTTTTGTCAGCTATATCCAATGATCATGAGCCTAGATATTTCGCTGAAGCTCAATCTCAACCGGTGTGGAGAAAAGCCATGGAGGAGGAATTGACCGCCCTGGCTGATAACAACACTTGGAGTCTAGTTCCTCTTCCAAAAGGTAAACATGTCGTCGGTAGCCGATGGATATACAAAACCAAGTTCAACTCTGATGGGTCTGTTAATCGGCACAAAGCGCGCTTAGTGGCTCAAGGTTATACTCAAGAATTCGGTGTTGATTACAAGGAGACATTTGCCCCTGTCGCAAAAATAACCATTGTAAGAGTTCTTTTATGTCTCTGTCAATAATGGATGGTTTTTGTCTCAAATGAACGTAAAAAATGCCTTTTTACACGGTGATCTGGAAGAAGAAGTTTTTATGAAGCTCCCTCCTAGCCATCCGTTAAGTAAAACCCTAAATCTGGTATGTAAACTTCATAAGTCTATCTATGGGTTGAAGCAAAGTCCTCGTGCATGGCATGCAAAGCGTAGTGGTGCACTTGCCACATTAGGATTTAGCAAAAGCTCTGCTGATTCATCTCTTTATGTCCGGTTCCAAAATGAGGATAAATTGATGGTTTTAATTTATGTTGATGATTTAATTATATCCGGAAATAATATTGAAACCATTGCAAAATTGAAAAAAACTCTTCAACAATTATTTCCTATTAAAGATCTAGGTGCCTTAAAATATTTTCTTGGGATTGAAATGGCTTCATCTAAGAAAGGGCTCTTTCTGAATCAACGGAAATACACTCTTGATGTTCTTCAAGATGCAGGTATGCTTTCAACCAAACCTTCTCCTACTCCAGTTGATAGCAAACTAAAATTATCTCTTGCAGGCACAGCTTTTGCATCTCCTAAATACTATCAGCAGCTTGTGGGGAAGCTTATTTATCTGACGATTACACGTCCAGATATTACCTATGTAGTTAGTCTGGTCAGCCAATTTATGCATGCTCCAACAGTTCATCATTTCAGCATGGTCAAGCGAATTTTGCGCTACCTGAAAGGCACTGTCGGTCGTGGGATTGTTATGACCAGAAACAACCATACTAACCTCATGGGATATACCGACTCTGATTGGGCTAGAAATCACCTTGACCGCCGATCGACTACCGGATATTGTATCTTTGTTGGAGGTAATCTTGTGTCCTGGAAAAGCAAGAAACAACATGTTGTGGCTCGATCTAGTGCCGAAGCCGAATATCGTGCTATGGCTGCAGCAGCATGTGAACTTGTGTGGCTGCGGAGTCTTCTTAAGGATATGGGATGTTTATCAGTCTCTCCAATGAGTTTGTTTTGCGACAATCAAGCAGCCATGCATATTGCCAAGAACCCCGTGTTTCATGAAAGAACCAAACACATCGAAGTTGATTGTCATTTTATTCGTCAGCAAGTCCAAACCAACAACATCATTACTCATTATGTACGGACCGGTGACCAACTTGCTGATGTGTTTACCAAAGCCGTGTCGTCTTCCCAGTTTAATAGGCTTCTTTGCAAGCTTGGATCCGTCAACCCCCTTGATCCAGCTTGAGGGGGAGTGTTGCAGATATATATTATATTGCCCATAACCTCTCGTAACCTATTATATTGCCCATAACCTCACCTCAATAACCCCAACCACAGGAACATTTATATTTGCCCATACTGCATGTAAGATTAAATTAATTGTATTAGTGCTAAACGGTACCGTTAGCATGCTCTGCATATATTGTACATTTTCACAATCAGTAACTTACGATTATTACACAGTTGCTACACAATATTCTCAGCAATATTTTCTTCAAAAGTGGCCAGGAAATGATCGAGACCTAATTCAGATAAAGGGTATGAATCATGGAGATAAAGAAGGTGGTTACTGAAAAGAGTTGCTCAGTGCTGGGTGATGTTTCTTACACGCATGCGAGCTTCTCGATCGGCGATTCTTTCCCTGGTATGGGTAGAAAATGAGCGGCCCTTTTAGGCGTGTTTAAGCAAATGATAGCAAGTCAGATGCAAAGAGACAATGATAGCTGCATTGTTAAACATTTTATATAAATCCAATGCTAGATTTAAATTATAAATATTTCTACTTATTTGTGTCCAATTTATTCTTACAAGTAACTGTACATAGAGTACACATACTACTATTTATAGATAAATCAAAAATATCTCCCAGTATATATTAGCTGATTTTCTCATCCCATAAAAAAAATTAGGTATTTGATAAAAATGATAAATCTCCATAAAAAATGAGTTTGAATAAGTCAAAACATAGGTGTATCATATATTTTTTACATATATCCATTCTACTCAACTTACGGGACAATCATCATCATCATCATGGTGAATGAAATTGTAAAATTCGATTATATGCACAGAATTTTTAATCTAGTAATAAGAAAATTTACTTCTATGTGGTATAGAAACCTAGCTTATTCGTGCTATATTGACCGGAAGGATACAAAATAATCTGAAAACTATGAATAAATTAAAAGATTTTATTTTTTATTTTTGATTGTACAGATATTTGTATATAATTATTCTATCACTTGAAATATATAACTTACTAATTTTTCATTGTGTTTATATGCTTGTTATATTGAAATTATCAGACTTGTCAACCGATATATATATATATATATATATATATATATATATACATACACATATTCTAATTTCAAGTGGGATCTATTTGTTTACAATGTGTCAATACAAAATGTCCATATAATTAGGTAACAATCTCATATGATGATAAAAATAATAAAAAGAAAGATTAAACGAATATATAAAATAAAACAAAAAGTTAAATAGAATAAAAATCCATAGTTGGTAATCAAAATGGAAGTTTGTCTTTATTTTTTCTTGACTTGAGAGGATCATAATACGGTAATTAGGTAAAATGGTACGTGTTTCCAAAAATAAACTAGAATTACGTCCCTTTCTCAAGAAAACATGGAAAATCTTTTCTCCAAGCAAAGAATTCAGTAATTCACACACAGAGTTTGTCGTCATCTTTCAAGAACCCTAAATGGAAAAGCAAAAAACATTCCTTTCTCACGGCAAAGTAGTTTGATTTTTCTCTCCAACGTCCCCTTTCTCTGCACTCTAAAATCCTAGAGAATTACCATGGTCGGCTGACATGGCAAACTACATCATGACATTTGGCCCTCACTTCTTGGGCGGCGCCCGCCAATTAGAATTTTCTTACTCGGCTAAACTTGATAAATGATTGTTTTATATTTTAAAAATATGTTTTTAATCATTTTTTAGTCTTTTATAGTTAATGTTAAAAATATTTTTTAAAAAATAAATGAAAAAATTATTTTAATACATTTCTAAATAAAAAATATTTTAAAAATATCAAATGCCCGGAAATATAATTACGTTAATTATGTATATTGGTTGCTCCTTTGAAAGAATGCCACCGGTAAATAACAGTCATTTAGATATATTAATACCTTATTTGTTACTGAGTTTTATAACTATTTTTAAAATAAATTGATTTTTTAAAATTAATTTTTGTTGATGTTAATATCAAAAATATTTTTTTAAAAATAATAAAAAATATTATTTTGATATATTTGTAAACAAAAATCACTTTAAAAAATAATTATAATCATAATCTCAAACAATCACAAGTATAATGATGTTAGAGGACCGAGTTTATTATGCGGTAAGAAAGCTCGTCGTTTTCATTGAGATTAAAATTGAAAATTCTCGTTTCTGGAAAAGAAAAAAAAGGAGACTTAATTTGTAATTATTTGTTTCCATTATACGCCGGGTGGTAATCGGGCATCATGCGTACGTTTTTCTCTTTTGATATTGCTTCTTTGGATAGACAAGTTATTGTATTAAACACCCTTGTCTTTTTTATATGTTTTTATATATATATATATATATAATTTACTTTTAATGTGTAGTTAGTTTTATATTTTTTCCATAGTATTCTAAAATATTAAAGTTTAAATCTTAATTTTTGGTACGCATATGGCAATTTTTATCATCGTTCTATGTAAAAAATATCAATAAAAATTATATAATTATTCATAGGAAAAATAAAAGAATTAAATGACAAATGAAAAAGAATTCCAAAAATTATATAATTATATAATTACCCTAAAACCTAAAATCCACCGAAACAAAAAAAAAAACACTCTTGAGCTTTGATATGATTTTTTTTAATGTGTTTTCAAGCTACGAAAAATCTACTCTTAACCCTTCTAACCATATGGAATCATTTGACACAAAAAATATGTGTTTTGATGGTTGGATTCTTAACCAACAAATGTTCTATCTCTCTAAGCTGGAATCCAATGTTTCCCTCTCTCTAGTCCAACCAAAAAAGAGCTAAAAAAATAATAAAAATAGAGTTTAGTATCAAAATTATTATTATTATTATTATTATTATTTAAAAGAAAGGAACCAATCACCTTATAGTTAAGAAAGAAGAAAGATGAAGGGTTCAAACGAATGTTTGACATAAATTTTCAATCCACCACCCATGTTACCCATTGTTTTTAATTCAATCTTTTTTCTTTAATTTTCAATCCCTTATTACACAAAAACAGGCAATCGGGCTCTAAATCGTCTAAAAGACTTGATTGTGCAAAAACAAGCCAGAGGATCAAATTAATATTTATCAAAAAATAAACTATTTCAATTTTTATATAATTGTATGATAAATAAATATAAATATCTATATTTTATTATCAACAATATGATTTTTTCGCACATAAGGCACCGAAGTGGGGTGGGGGTAAATCTTTTCATAGAAGAAATAAGAAGATTGCGAGAGAGAATTGATTTATTTTTATTTGGAAGCATACGAAAATAGTGAGGATTAAGACACATTATAAAATATCTAGGGATGCAAAACTCTCTAATACGAGCTTTAAAAAATACTAAAAGAAATCCAATATATATATATATATAATTCCACTGTTATTATCTGATTTGTCTATTAAACAGATGTTTGCCGACGGGGTTCAGGATGGAGGGACATAACGGAATTACCTGTCACATTCGTCAAGTACTAGAAAAGTACACGTTAATGACAGAACACAACAAATGCATACCAGCCACTCTCATTTCGCTAAAATCCCACCTCCACTCTTTCTCTTCACCAAAACCCTCCAGCGAAAATCATGGCTGGCGTGCTTAACATCCACAAATTTCCTCTTCTCCGCTCAGTTCATGGCAACCGTAAAACACCCAGGAAGTCCTTTCCTGTCATTAGAGCTACCTCAGAGACCCCGACTTCATCCACTTCTACTTCTGTTACTCCACCACCCAATTTTGAGCCACCAAAGCCAAAGCGGTTTGCAGTCAGACCCGACAAGACCTGGGATATTATTGGAGCTTCTCTTGCCTTGATTTTCCGGCTGGGTACTGGTGTTTTTGTTAATGGGTATGTTGAATTAAACCGTACAATTCTCTTATTTACCCTTTTCTTTTACTTGTGTTCGTTGCTCACACACACACACGGTTTTCTTATACATTGTCAGGATTGACTGGAATCTTGTAGCTAGATGGTTTTTGTTATCGATTTTGCTGTAGAGTTCACCGTGGTTTTGAAAATTTCAATGTATTTAGACACAAATGTACTATAATTAAGTGGTATTGATACTAAAAACTAGAATCTGCACTGTAGTTCTTATGAAATTCAAATTATTTTGTGTGCAGTGGAGCACAGAATGTGTTTTCGCAAGTTAATTGAATTCAAATAGCAGTAACTCTCGAGTTCCTTAAACTATATGGGGACATGATGACCTTTTAGGTTCCCAATTTTCTCCGATTTTCGAGGCTCTTTGTGCAAATGTAGAAAAATGAAATTTGGAGGGCAATCTTATGATTGATGATGGGAACCATAATGGTAATTATTTAAAGTTGTTTGTCTTCCATCCTTGCAATCCATTCAGGATTTCAATACGGGTGTTATCACATAAGCAGTGAATTAGCAAAGATGAGGAGGCTACCGGTGGACCCTAAATTATCAAGGAGAAAATCTAAATGGACTTTCAGGGAGAAAGGGAACAGGTTGTGTTGGTGATGAAGTGACTTAGAATCCATCCCTACAGCTTTGCTCCTTGTTACAAATTGTCATATTATTTTCTGTTCAGATAGTTTAAGAAACCATTTCATTTAAAAATTTAAGCTATTAAATGAAGTTTCAAGATACAATTTATATTATTCTCTGACACACCCCTTTTAACTAATGTTTTTTAGGCTTTAAACTTGCATATAAGTAAATACTGATTTGTGTTTATTTTTTATCAAATAAAATAAGAATAATCAAATTTGAACTCATAACCACTAAATCAAGCTCTGATACCATATTAAAAAATCATCTTACTTGTCAACTTAAACGGAATTAGGTGTGGATCGGATGAATTGATTTCGGAGTTTCTTTTTGTGCTTTCTGATTAGACAGAGTCCTGTACCATTCATTGCTTTAATAATACAGCTGTCATAGAAATCATGGAACCTAAAATCTCAAAGCTTCTAGCTGAGGTCCCACGATTACATTTGCTCGTCCTTTTTACTTGTTCCACCCTTTGACATTTCCTTTGCACCATCTTCCAAAGTGCACATGAAGATGCACCCTTGCCTTCCTTTAGAGGCATTTAAGTTATTTTCGGTATTTTATTATCAAATTAAATGTGAAAAAAGACAAACCAAATAGACTGAGAAATGAGAGACTATCAAACCAAGCGATCTTAAATGTGTAGTAATGTTATTCTTACACTATGTGAAAACTATTCATGTAGTCGGATCTTGTTGTAGCCACTTGGAGGATTCCTGAATTTATTATATCTTCTTTGTACTGTGGCAGGTATTCTGTATCTTTTGTTTCCAAGGATGAAATTCCACCCGACCAATATTCTCTGGAAGTTTCTGGTAGGTGTCAAATTTCTCAAATTTTAGTTGTCATACTATACGAAGTTGTTTTAGGGTGCTTGTGTTGAATGGCTGGTGTAAATCTCTATACCAGTTGAAAGACAAGGACAAATAAGTCCTAAGTTGAAGTGAAAGCATATGTGGCATTCCTGTTCAAACCCACTATCTTAACAATTAATTTTGCTGATAAACGTAAATATGATATTTGTCTCTTGCAGGTTATAAAGTGAAAGAGACCTCAAAAATAGGCCCTCGACCAGAAAAGCCTATTGAGATATATGAGTTTGAAGGGTACATTACTTTCCAAATCACTTTTATTTCTTTCTGCATAATATAGTTGGTAAAGGGCAACTAGGTGGTGAGTTTTCTTGTAGTCTTTTCTCTTGTTCTTCGTTCCACTTATGACTCTTTTACATGCAATTATGATGAATAAATACTGAACAGTTGTACCCCTTTTCCCCTCCAAATATGGATTCTGATGCACTACATGCAAACTTCAGCTGCCCATTCTGTCGGAAGGTAATGTCATTCAAAAATACTGTGTTACTAATTAATTGACCTTGGGTGTTTAATTTGGTTTGTTCCAGGTCTATATGGACGATGATCCTTGATCCATTACATATGTTGCTAGCTAATTGTGTTTATTAGTGGCATGTCTCTGAAATTACCTTCCATGGCTTTCTTAAGATGTTAGCTGACAGTTGTGCAAAACATGTTCAGGTCAGAGAAATTGTTGCAGTGTTGGACCTTGATGTTCTGTTTTATCCTTGCCCAAAAAATGGTCCCACTTTTCGTCCCAAGGTCGTTCAGATGGGAGGAAAACAGCAGTTCCCTTACATGGTTTGTCATTTTTCTTTCTATTATTGTTCCCCAGTCACCACATGTACATAAGCTTTAGCAGAACAATAACTTGAGATAAATTTTTGGAAGAATCAGGTTTCACTAGCTAAACAGTAAAACCATAAAGAATTGATGTCCAGTTCCCCCATCATCTTATTCAACACCCTTAACCTTGTTAACATGGTAACAGAAGGTATCATTAGTTTCTTCAAGCAATTATTTTTTCAGAGAATGAGAATCTAATCGTCACCAATTGTCTGACTGCCAACCATGAACTCTATATTATAGTTTTAGCTATTAGAAAGGAAATGATTTGATAGATCCATTATATATCTGGGCCATCAACTTTATCTGTATTGGCCATGCAAAGGGAAGTTCATTGGCATTTAGTCTTAGCTCAGGTTAGTTGTCCATTTTATCTGTGAATATTAGAGTTAATCTATAAATTAATTATAAATTTTGTTGGTCTCTTTGTTCGAACAAGATAGATTGAGGGAACCTAAAATGAAGCCACAAGTAGCTTTGCAGCCAAAAACTTCCAGAATGATCAACAATGGTGTATGCCACTGAAGAACTTAAACTACAACTCGAAAACAAATCCACGTTGTGAAATAAAATCAATAGTAGAGGTACGGGCAGGTTGGGAGTGTGTGGCTCTTTGTATTTTGGCCTGGGCAGCAAAATTGGTTAACAGTAAAGGATATTCAACACTTCTTGACTTCAGAATTCAATGCCCCATTCACATGCTTGTTTGAATTAGGTCTTCTCAAGTTCTGATTTCATAATCTAATCACGCCTCACAATTTCAATTTCCTATTTCACTCTTACAGAATTTCATATCGTCATTTCCCTTCTGCCTTTAGGCAGAAGCCGGTTTAAGATAAATGAGGGGTCTTGGGAAAAATTATAAATGAGGCATTTTAAAATATATATATATAAATTGTTTTTCATGAGCAATCTTCATTTCATACCCGAAGGCTCTGGAGGCAATATTCATTTCATAGAGCATATTTGGCAAATATCCATAAGGCTCTGGTTTTAGGCGTAATGGTTTTTAAGCAAGTCATACCTCAAGGGTGTGGCTTTAAGTTGGAGCCAAGGCTGAGAATTTTGCTTGCGGTTGCAGGTGGATCCAAATACTGGAACTGCAATGTATGAATCGGATGACATAATTAAGTATCTGGTTCAGAAATACGGTGTGTTTCTCAGCATTGATCTACTTTCATAAGTCACTTCCATTTCTTTTCATTGTTTTCTCATCACTAAACCTGGCTATCTGAAAGAATAAAAATTAAAACTATAGAATACCACTTGCATGATAAGTTTGCACCTTTTTTCTTACTGCTCATCTTATTAATAGATGGATTAAATTTATTTTCTTGAAATTCTGGTAACTGTGATTCCATATCGTATCTTGGTTAAAGCAAAGCCTAATTAGGATGACCTGTTAGGTACTCATACATTTCATCTATACCTTTTGTCAATTTTAGGTGACTAAAGGAGAGGCTTAAAATTTTAAATGATAATTTGCTTCTTCTTTTTTACGCGCGTTATATTTGATCCTATCTGCTCTCTTCAACCACTTATATATTCTCTCTGTTTGATTATCTTATTTAGGTGATGGAAGCATTCCTTTCATGCTGTCGCTTGGTCTTTTAACGGTTAGCAATGTGTATTACACTCTCTAATAAATTTGCAGAAGGTGAATTTCAAAGATATTTCTTGATGATTTCTGTTCTTGCAGACTCTGACTGAAGGTTTTGCCATGATTGGTCGTATGGGAAAGGTAAATAATGTTGAATTTTAGTTTACAAATAGTTCCCATGATTATTAGATGATGCTCTTCTTTCTTCCTGTGAAATATTTATTTATAAATTTTTCTTTGTAATTGTAAAATCATGTTTTATGCTGCCTTCAATTTCATTTTAGTTCATCGTGGTTTTTATGTTTTCTACTAGAAATGTAGCGGTGCAGATTGTCTTTAAAGATCATTTGTGTTAATGCAGGGGTCATCTTATACTCCATCTAAACTGCCACCCAAACCAGTTGAACTATGGGCATACGAGGTTTGTAGAGTGCCATATCAATTTTGGTACCTCAATTTGCACGCTTGCTGTTCTTTTTCCTTCGACAGCCTCTTCACTTTCTGTTTTTCTATTGGGACTTCAATGGCTTTTATGTACACGAGACAGAGTTAATTGTTTCCTGATTTCAAAAAAGTCATAGATATTTGCTTTCTATTTCAGGGTTCCCCGTTCTGCAAAATTGTTCGAGAAGTACTTGTAGAATTAGAGTTACCACATATCATTCGAAGGTAAAAGTCCACAGCTTTTTTTTTGTTTTTTTCCCCATCAGGTGCTTTGCTAAGAGTATTTTTCCGTTTAAATGTAAGATGACAGCTATTTTGTGAGTTTTCATTCTCTGTTGTAATAAATTTTGCTAGGGATAAGGTTTAGAAACAAATGTTTTCAAACACATCTATACATTGCTTTTCAGTTGAATCAGTTCTGGTAATAAAATGATTGTTTACAAACATTTCCATCCTTTTGGCTGGTGTGTTACGGAAAAACGTTTACAATCTGGACGTGCAGAAATATTGTAAGGAAATCGAGAGGAGAAAATATCTTCATGCTCTTATATACCATAAGAAATGCGTATTCTAAAAGATTATTTAATTATCTTTGTGCTCTTTCTAACAGACAATCATCAGATCCATTAATTCCACTATTATTGCCATACTTTAGACGTGTTCATCCCTGTCAATAGAAAGCATTTCACCAGTTCCATCAGTTTTTGCATATTGAGTAGAGACACACACACACACGGAATATGCAGGAACATTTTGTCTGACAAGGCTTCCGTTGCTTTCTATAATTAGCTGTGCTCGTGGGAGTCCAAAACGACAGATATTATTTGAGAAAACTGGGCATTTTCAGGTAATTTATAATGTATTTGTCAGTGTATTTCATATGGAACAGGAAACACACACCCTATTATCAGAATCTATCTATCTATCTATTTAGAGTGTGATATCAATTTGACAACAATGGTTTCCAGGCGCCTTACATTGAAGATCCAAATACTGGGGTCCAGATGTTTGAAAGCGCAGAAATCGTGGAGTATCTAAAAGCAACATATGCCAGTTCTTAAGCAAACTTCCTACAGGCATTTCTGTAGTATAATTGTAGTGTATGTATACATTTCTAAATGTATGCATATCTTTTTTCTTAATGTAGCCAAAAATAATTCCACAAATGTATTCCATTCACCAATTTTTCTTTTTCACAGAATAGTGTGTTGCTGTGGTTTACTTTAACCAGGTTAAGTGCACCAGACAGACAGGATTTGGCTAGTTTCTCTTTGATCAATCTGCACGTAGGATGAACTTCTGTTTGAACCAAGGCCAATGGCCAGAGGGAATCGAATTTTCATAATTGGTCTGGTGACAGGAAATAAATAATAATAAAACTACTATTTGGTCCTTATTTGAAGTTTTTAGTCAGTTTTTGAAAATTACCTTTTAGTCTTTGTAATGAAATAGTCTTACAACTAGATCCCTACATGGTTACACTTTAATCATACTGTAATGATTCGTTACATATTACATTTTTTTTCGTGATGTTTATAATATTACAAGTCGTACATATTCAAACATAGAAATGTAATGAATTATTGTATTACATAAATTATCACATCTAAAAATCCAAGAAATTTTGTAGCTTGTTTCGAGGTGAGTTGAGTGCTGCTGTAGCTCAGTGTCTTTACCTTCATTCCATGCATGAAACTGCCATCCCTGACTTTGGATCGAATTTCAATATAAAAGGTTTGAAGATTCTGAACAGTCTCTGTCATAAATAATTATATCATGGAGAAAACTTAGAACAGTTGTTTACAGATCAGTGAAACTAGTCAGCTGGAGTCAAACCGTCTTGATCAACAATAAGAACAGTGCATGAATTCCGAGATGCAAATTATATTTGTCCAAGTATAGTCAATCCACCAAGTTTGATCAAGTTCAGAAGGAGCCAATGGTTTGTGATGATGCTCTAGAACACATCTAGAACACTGGACGATCGATGATAACAAATTCATATCATTCTTTGATTTGTTACAATTGAGAGTTCCAGAGACTGTATTTTTATCTTAGGGTTTTAATTGATAACAAATTCATATCAATCTTTTATTTTTATCTTAAGATTCCAGACTGTATTTGTTATAATTAATATGATTTATATTATTCTCTAATATATTCTTTCAAGTGGAAACCCTTTGAGCTTGAAACTTGCACAGACTCACACTGTCTTGTGCTTGATTTTTTATCAAATATAATAGCGATGGTGAGATTCGAATTCGTGACTGCTTTGTCAACAAAACTCTAATACCGTATTAAAAAACCATCTCATCTAAAAACTATCATATTAAAAAATCATCTAATCTAAAATCTTAAACTGTTAGATGACATCTTAAAATATAATTTATATTATTTTCTAACAAAACTCAAGGTTATCTGTCAGATCCGTAAACGCATGGACCTAGTGCATGATGAAGTCCAGTGGAATAAGATCTGAGAAGATGTAAGACTCATGGGTGTTTTGTGTTTGTAGTAAAAAGAAAATAATCCTGAGCCCTAGTCTTTGTTGAGCTTTCCCTCTGTTCCAAACAGATATGACCAGCTTTCTGCGTTTTCAGCTTTACAATAACAGAGCCAAGCTGCTACTTAATTTGCAACGAAAGTGCAAATCCGATGGTAGGGATTTAGGTCCACTCCCTAATGTAGGATAAAGGTTTCTTTTAGAACAGAAAATAGCTAAACAAAACCTAATTTAGGACAAAGCTAGAACAGAAAACAGCCATAAAAATTGAGGCACAGAAAAAGAATGAAAGAAAAAAGTATAGAGCAGACCGCACTACGTGTATATAATTAGACAAGGACATGCAAAACAAGGTGGCCCGAGGGTTTCGAGAAAAATACAGCTAAATTTACCAGCTCTCCCCAAATTTAGCACCAGCACATCTAGTTATTAAGCCCATAATTTAACAGCTTAAATAGATAGAGCCGGGATTTCGTAATAAACTTCTTCAAGGAGAAAGGTTTACTCTGAGACAAGAGAATGGCTCCTCAATCCTCCTCCTCCTTTGTTGCTATTGCATTGTTGCTCGTGGTTGCTTTTGCAAATCCAGATCAAACTCAAGGTATGTCTCTCTTGTTAGAGAATAATATAAATCATATTTTAGGATCAAGCTTTTAAATGAGATAGATCATTAATATGGTATAAGAACCTTGTAGACCTAGCGGTCATAGTTTTAATCTCATCATTCTCATTTTATTTGATAAAAATTAAGCACATGGTGGTGTGAGTCTATGCAAGTTTCAAGCCTAAAGCTTGAAACTTGAATGTGTGTGTTAGAGAATAATATAAATCATATTCTGAGACTTTTAGATGTGATTACTCTTTCTTCCATACACACGCACACAGACAACATTCGAAGTGTAGACAACCTTTTCCTTTTCTGACATTATGTAACAAGCAATCTAGCTGAGTTTGATTCTTGGAATTTTCTTGGCAGCATCTACATTGGAATTCAGCTACGCTGGTTCACATGGCCCTGCCAACTGGGGAAGCTTGAACCAACAATTCTCTGCATGCACATCTGGAAAAACTCAGTCTCCTGTCAACATTATCAGGAAAGAGGCCGTGGAAAACAAAAATCTGACACCCTTGACCAGGGATTACAAACCTGCAAATGCTACTCTCGTGAACAATGGCTTTAATATTGCGGTTTGATCCTGAAATAACCTAGTTAATTTTATCTTAAGGAGTTTCTATACTGTGATCAACTCTTTGGCATGTATTGTGGTAGGTTAGGTTGATAGGAGCTAATGGGGAAGAAAAAAAATAGTTTCAAGAGATTTCCTGGAAAACTTTAAACATGCTAATCCAAAATATCATTTGCCTTTTCATAATGCTAATAATTATTCTGAATGCTGATATTCTATATGCAGTTGCGCTATGAGGAGAATCCTGGAATCTTGATTGTAGAAGGTAAGAACTACACGTTGAAGGAAATGCACTGGCATTCTCCTTCAGAGCATCAGATTGACGGAATCCAGTATGCCCTCTCTCCCTCTCTCTCGGTTCACAAATTGCCATCCAATGGCCTTTTTTCATGTTTAAAGTTTCCAGCCCTTCCAGGCACTTTTGAAACTTTATGTTATTAACTTTTTTTCAAAAATCTAATCTGCATTAAACATATGTATTGCCGTGGATAAAATAAAAACATTTTTGATTAATCGTAATAGACACTGAATTCAACTCAATTGGCATTCTATATCTGCAGATTCGCCGCCGAGCTTCATTTAGTCCACCGGACTGATTCTGGCCCAATCGCTGTTGTGTCAATACTCTACGAACTTGGTGATGCTGATCCATTCATGAATAAGGTAGAATTCACGTCACATTTTCATTGTATAGTAGTAATCTTTAGTTATCTCCAATGGACGTGTATCAGTAATCCAAACAAGCAATTCCTACCCCATATTTCTCTGGTTGGCGGAAACAATCCTGTTCCTTTCTGGGAAAAAATCCGTTTTCTCGAGCCAATCTCCTAAGATCCTGATCTTGCCATGCATGAATAGATTGAGGGTATAGCATCTCCGAAAGAGAATTCTAACCTGTCAAAGCTATCCGTGGTCGCAGATTAAAGACAAACTGGATGCTCTAGCAAAGGAGATGTGTGCAGGCAATGAAGAAGCCCAGATTGCTGTTGGGGTCCTGGACAATAAGCTCCTGCGAAAAAACACTCGCAAATATTACAGATACTCTGGTTCTTTCACCAGTCCTCCATGCAGTGAAAATGTGATCTGGAACATTCTTGGCAAGGTAATAATATGCATTCATCAATATAGCTATACTTGTATGAGTGCAGGCTTTATGATAATGACAAACGAATTTGCAGGTGAGAACAATATCGAAGGAGCAGCTAGAATCCCTGAGAGCTCCATTGGGTGATGATTACAAGCAGAATTCAAGGCCTGTGCAATCACTGAATGGAAGAACGATTCAACTGTATAATGAATTTACCGACTAAAATTATTCCTACTCGAAACAAATTGTAATTTTCCTGTCGTACGAGCTAAAGCATGCAATATTATGGACTAATTTACAAGCTTAAGTCATTTCCATGACATCTCAACTGTGTACGCAGATGTAGCTTCACCCCGAATTCTTTTCTGCGTAAAACGTTTTCTCTGATATGTAGTTTTTAAAGGGGCATGATGAGCGAATTGCACTTGCTTTTATTAGTTTCAGCTTGACGGATTCGGTCTGAAATAGCAGATTCTGCATAGAAAGCTGATGACAAACATTTTGATTTCAAGTCTAATTCCAAGCTGACCATGAATTCTGCTCTCCCTACATTAATTTGTCCCACCTGTTCAACCAATCAATCTCTGCTTAGAAAACCGGCAATTTAACAGTCTTAATTGATCCACAGCTTGTAATTAATTGAAGAGAGAGAGAGAGAGAGAGAAGAATAAAACAGGTTGGTAGAGAAAAGTCAACATGATTTGATTGGAAAATCAAGCAAATAATTGTATTGGCCTGCTTGCTCTGGTTCATGATCTACCACCTTTTTATATGTCAAACTTGCCAGCTGTGTTCAAATTTATATTATTAGGAATTTAAGATCAATTCGTTGACAAGAGTTCCCTGGTCGAGCAACAATCCCCCGTTGATTTGCTTTCCCCCATAAAGTGAAAACAGCAACAAGAGGAAGATTGGACTAATCCGTGGAAAAAATATAGAGTTTTGATTTGATAGAACCCATCAGGCTGGACGCATGATTCTTATCTGTGGGTAAGATAAGCCTGCAAACAAACACCCTCAAAGAAATAATAATAAAAAAAGAGTAAAAAGTAGATGGTGAGTCTGGGTAGGATCGAGCTGGAGGTTCATTTAACAAGTTGAGGAACATGTTTCTCGGCGGAATTCTTGGTTTGTGTTTGCCAGAAAATCTACATGGTAGGAGTAAGAAATTTACCTAATTTCTGAAGCTACCCAATCTCACTAGATCTAACCTTGTTAGCAAGAAAACATTTCTAGTTGATCAAACCGAACTAATGGGTGATTATTTTCCATATTCCCTTCCTTGATATTCAGAGATTTCCAGCTCACATTGGAAGTTTATCAGATTCATCCCCGAGAAAATGGTAAAATTACATGCACGGTGAAATGATATTTCAGCATCCTTGAACACGACCAGCACTGTCCAATGATATATAGGCTTCATGAACTAAATTATTGCAGTAATAACAATTTACACTCGGTTTATATCTACAATCCCTAATTGTATAAACATCAGGAGAAAAAGAAGAAGCAAAATCACATTAAAAAAAAAAGAAGAAAGAGGGGTGGAGAGGTCGAAGTATCTGTAGCTACCGCGTTTGAAACGGTTAATTCACCGAGAAAAGGTCAGCCTAAACTGTAATTCAAACTTTGAAACCCCACAAAAGACACCCAATCACGACCGCAGCCCCTCCTCCCTGGACCCCACCGTCTGCTTGACCCCATCAGTTCACGCCACGTAAATCTCGGCACTCCACGACTCCGATCTCCTCCCGGACGAAAACCTCGTCATTCCACCCAAACCAACAACCGGCTCCATTCCAACGCTCCTTCTTGGTGGAGCATCTCTGTCACTCGCCGGCAACCGGTCCCTAATATCACTCGATTTCTTAAGCGTGTAGGTCTCGCTAACCGATCCACCATACGACGCATCATTGGCACTCTTCAGTGATATACTTTTATTGCTACTCTTAGACCTGAAGATGGCTTTAAAACTGGCAAAGAAACTTGTCTTTTGCTTCTTGTCCCTTTTAGAACCTTCCTTCTTTCCGATTGTTTGAAAAGATCTTTGTTCTTGCTGTTGCTTCCTCAGTCTACGGTTACGTTCTTTCTTCGATCTTACTCTTCCCATACAGGATACTTTCGGTGAAGACGGTTCAACCATGGCCGTCGAGTCCGATTTACCGGTAGAACCAGACCGTTTAGGAAACAATCGTGTGTTTCCAGGTTTACAGTTACGGCGATTCTTTTTGTCAAGAACAAAGGTTGATTTCTGTGTCTTTGGTAAGCCAATGATTGACGCTTTAGTGTGCAAGCTGGAGAAACGCTGTGAGTTGGAGGGGTTGGGGATGATGTTCGGGTTTAAGTTTGTGGAGTTTGAGTTTCCTTTTGTGGAATCTTTGCGGTCGTAGTAAGCGTTGGTGCTGAACCAGTCGAGCTCGGCATCCTTGGAAAGCCAGAAGGATTCTGGCGGGAAATCCGGCGGCACTTCAGCGAGATCAGGGGAGTCATGTGGTGGTCGGGAATGGCTGTTGTTGGTGTTGGTGGAGTCGGTGGTGGTGGAGGCGGCGGCGATGGTTTCACATGCGATTTTGCGGTCGCAGGAGCCGCCGGCGCAGGCTGAGACCAGAGTTTCAAGATCCACCTGTGGCATTGTCCGTAATAAAAAAGAGAAGGTATGCTTACAGTACTTTGAGAGAGAGAGAGAAATTGTAGAGTAATTAGAGAGGGGGAGGAGATTATAATTGGAGGGTTTTTATAAAGGAAGTGATCAGGAAGGGAAATGAATGAGAGAGAGAGAGGTTCGACTTGTTGACTGGTGCTGGCTGGTTCTGAGTTTTTCTTTACGAGAAAACAAGCAAGCACTCTCTTTCACGGTCAACAAAACCATTTTCTTTGACTTTCAAAAGAGAGACAAATAAAAACACTGCGTTTTTCTTTCTTGTTTTTTCAGAATAATACACAAAACTGAGCAATAGAAACTGATACTAATTAGTGGGTTTTTTAAAAAAAAAAATTATATCAATCATTTTCATATTTCCTACTCCTCTTTATTTTTCTTTTTAATTTATATCTCGTCAAAAAAACATTTACTAAATAAGAAAGGAAGGAGAATGTTGAATACGGTAGCAGCATTAGGCCGCCGTTCTCCTCCCTCCCTCCCTCCCTCTTTTTTTTTTTTAATATTTATTTCTTCTTCTTCTTTCCTAGGAAGTATGCTACGACTCATGTGTTACGTGCTGGATACTGAAGATATATATATATATATATATATATATATATATATATTTGACTATAACAGTAAATTTGATATATTTTGTGTATTAGGAAAATAAAAGCAACATGTAAAAATATAAATTATATTAATTTAATATATATATATATATATATATATATATATGATACAATTTAAATGAGATGCACTTGAGATATATGTTCCTGGAATACAAGGCATATTTTCTTAGCTTAGCTGGCTTACAAAAACCAAGTTTCTTTCTTTCTTTTTTTAATGTTACGAGTACTTTTATAGTAATATTATTTCATGTGAACGAGTCTCAATAGGACTTTGAAACCGTGATAAGTTTCTTTTCTTTTCTTTTTTTCCAATAAAATTACTATGAAACTAATGCTTTTACTAGTGATTTTAACATTCACCTTCTCACATAGATATGTTTAATTATTTTAAAATAAATTATAATTTAAGATTGAGTTTTTTTATTTGTTTTGATATATTTTTTATGAAATTATCTTAATCACATGATCTTGTATGGGAATTTGACAGATTAATCCAAGTTAATCCAATATATTATTATTTTAATATATATATATATATATTATTTATTTTTAAATAAACTAGAATTATAGTAGCCATCCAATTTATTTTTGAAGTCGTTAAATCAACCTTACATAATTTTATAAACAATTATGCTAACAAAACACTGTCGGCAATACATGAATATTTTTTCATGTTAAATAAATTAATTCAGTCCATAGCACAGACAATGATATAGTTTCGAACGGTATTTTCTTCTCCTCTTAATTATCTCGCGGTGAATGAACGCCGCGTTTTGGAGGCGAATAGAGGGTCCATCTTCCCGGGTAAAACGTCAGCAAACCTCTATCTACACGGTAACGTTGATGGTCAAGAATTATTATTTTTCCGGTCCAACTTTCTCCAAGAATATAAATTATATTTTGCAAACCTTGTTTAAGGTGTAGGAACCTAGAGTAGTGTGCATAAGTTGACCTAAACTTATGTTTGCGGACCAGTCCCACTAAACCTAATAGAATGCATTTGTTCTTTGAAAAGTATAATATAAATGCATTTGTTATTTTGTTCTTTATATAATTATATATATTGACAATGAAAAATTAATCACTGATAGTTTATTAATAAATTGTATTTTCCTCACTGCAAGAAAATTTGAAAACATCAATAAAATATTTCGTTCGTTGGCATGGAAACACCATTCCAAAGAGCATTGCCAGGGATTTGCTAGCATTTCCAACACGATCGATTGATAATGTCGATTGATAATGTTTTTGAAAAATATTGAATTTTTGTTTTTTATTTTAAATTAATTTTTTTATATTTTTAGATATTTTGATACATTTCTAAATAAAAAAACATTTTCAAAACAGTCTAAAAACATACTTGCAAACAATTCTGATTTTTCTTACTCTAATTTGGTTAGGGATATCCCGTGAATGTGATTCTTATTGGGTTCTTTAGTTTCTGTTTTCTAATTGTTTGGTAATGTTTTTTCTGTAAAGAAAGACATGATTAATCAAATGAGAAAATAAAAATAATAGTGTTACAACCTATAAATTAAAAGAAATTAAAAATTCTGCACATAGACATTGGTTATGAAGATGAAGGTACTCGCCCCAATTAAATCTTTTAAAACGAAAAGTAATATATGCTTTAATATGTTAAATAGACATTAATCCTGAAAATATAAGATTTCATCAGGGATTTTAATGCAATTTTTTAAGTTAATCTAATTTTGATAACGACTAAGATAAACCTAAGAATAAAAAAAATAATTGAGAGAAACTTGTAATCAAACAACACTGAATAAACAAATTAAACCATAGAACAAAAATTTTCAAGCCTCGTATTATTTAAGAGATCAAGAATATGTCCACAGCCCATAATTGTAATTTGCAATGGCTAACGGTGAAGGGACTTGTTTCATTTCTTTGTACCAGGATTCAAGTCCCACCATACACACTTGTAACATCCACGGTGCATTATATACTCGCTATATTTGCAGGATATTCAATGAATCAAGGAATTAATTGTGGTTCTCCTGATATAAAAAAAAATTGCAACTACTCGCATTCGTTTCCTTCATACCGCCATCTCCAACGACCAGTCCCGTGACTCCAAAACAACTCGAATATCTGGTTGGAATTATTAGAATTACAATAATATTTCCTTATTTTTATATATATATTTTTCCAAGGGTTGATGTATGATTGAATACCTGATGGATCAAGCATCCAGGTTCCAGCTATCAGTATAATTATAATAATAGTAATATTAATAATAATAATAAATGAGATCCCTATTCTATACGTAAAACACAAAAACTCGAGGTCCATCTTTATTATTTATTTTTGTTTTGCTTGAAAGCATATGGAGTCGATAAAAATCTCACTGACCCACGTCTTCTTTCTTTTCCTAAGAAATTTAAACGAATGAGTGTTATATTATACAATAGCTTATGTTAATTAATTAAAGAAAAGGACAGTCAGCTGTACAGAAAATAATAATTTGCCTGATTTAAAAATATTCTCGAAAAGTTGCATCGATGTTTCGCAATACAAACATGGCAGTCATGACCACCAGTCTCTCAGGACGCAGTGTTGAATTTCATGAGACGATGAGCTCACAAACATCTTGCTTGCATTAAATATAGCGTGAGATGGAGTGTTTTTTTTTTCTTTTCCTTTTTCAAATCTAAGTTAGTTTCCCACAAGGAGGAGTTTTTAAATTAAATTTATTTACTAAGCCTGTTATTATTACTCCATACTTTTGTTTTTCAACCTATATGCTTACGTGGCTGAAGTTCATATTTATTGCATTAAATCTGTACTTAAAAGAAGAAAACCACCTTGTTTTTCTGTTTGTAAATAAATTTAGAAGTCACTAAAAAAATATATGATTTATATTATTTTTTATCACATTTTTTTAGATAAATAAAAAATAATTTAAAACTTACAGGAACTCAAATAAAATGACCATTTGGTAAAAACAATTTGATATTATATCACATAATTATCTAACATAAAAACTTAAGTTATTATTTAATATTTAAAATTATAGTTTATATTATTTTTTAAAGTGATTAACTTAGTTGAAGAAGTCAAAAAAACGCATAACTATTTGATGAACTGATTGTATAATCACCTAGCCTATATAATGGTCTACGACATCGTACCAGCTGAATCCGTCGTAGAGATTGAGAGAACAACCGTTCTTGGCAATGACAGCCACTTGGAGAATAGGTTAATTAATTAAATAGTTTCCATCAACAAACGATGTAATTGAAAATCTGTAAGACCCCGTGTTCAAGGAAGATGCCCCCTGCAATTGGGGGCAAATTACCTTCACTTTCTGGCAATTGACTCCATGACAGCCATGTGACGTGTCCCCATGTTATCCGTCCAATTATAAGGTGGATATCTGGCGAAGTCATGAGTCACGCAAAGACATGTCCTGATCTGATATGAACTCCTCGCATCTATCAGCTGCTTCAAAATAAAAGCTCTCTCATGTCCTGATCTGATATGAACTCCTCGCATTTATCAGCTGCTTCAAAATAAAAGCTCTCTCTGATGATCAATAATGATTTTTTTTTTGTTATTTCAGGTTAAAGTTTTATTAGGCATCCCTGTCATTTTCGTAATATCTTACATGCTCATTAGACTTGCAAGATGTTCAGTTGGTTCAGGAATTAGTTGTGGCGAGCACAAGGCCTGGACACCCTAGTTATTAAATAAAAATAAAAATAAAAATAAAAATAAAAACTCCCTAATTTTCTGAGTAAGTATAGAAGAATTATGAGAATCGGCTGCCTCCATCTTATTTCAACCGCTATATTTACATGATATGATAGAAACCAAACTATATGTTAACCCACGTACAAGAAATATGAATACACTCCTTTATTGATGCATATATTACATTATCATTATTATTATAAATAAAACAATTTGGCCCACACGAAGTTGCGGCATAACCAAAAAAAACCTAAAAAAAGAAGAAGAGATAATCATGTTTTTTATAAAACGAGAAAAAATCAATAATAAAGTTATATATTTATTAATTTGATAATAAGATAAAAAAATAAAGCAATAACAACAATAAATAGATAAATAAAAAAATATTGCCGTTGACAAAGCTAGGTTAACATACGGAGTGAAAAAAAAATAATTAAATTATTCACAAATTAACCTGAATATTTTTTATTAATAAAAAATCTCACATAAACTTTTTATAATGAAAAAAAACCTTGTTTCAATTTGGACCCACATTAGCAACAGTATTATCCTTTCCTTGATCCGACCGCTTCTTCTTCTTTCCCTCGATCCTCCTCCGGAGTCCAACAACAGAGAGTTTCAGTATTATTTGTACCCTTTTTATTATTATTATTATTATTATTATTATTATTATTATTATTAATAATAATAATAATGGTAATAATAATGAGTTCTTCAGAATTTGTGTTTTCTTGTAATGGCACGCTGAACTATGAGCTGTAAAATTATCATGAACCCGTGATAATGAACATGGCAATCTAATACTAGTGAATAATAATATTAATTAATCGTTAATATAATTGCGATCACTGCTATATTCATCACAATTAAGACATCCTATTTTAATAAGCTTTAACCTGTGATTGCACCTCTTGAAAGGCTATAACCATTATCATGTATACGGAAAACAGTTCATTTTTCAATACAATTAAAAGAAAAAATAATTTAAATGAATTAATTTAAGTTGATATGGTTGATTTTTTAATTAATCTCAATCAAAGTTAGATTGTTGATCTCTTTTATTTTTTATCATTTTTTTTAACTAACACTATTTATTTATTTATTTATTTATTTATTCGTCTAAAAAAGCTTATTTCACTTTTATGTATATAACCGGTGATATTATAGAATTAATCAAAGTTAGATTAATAGCTGCCAAAAAGTGGGCAGCAGACAATAATGGACCTCCTAAGTTTTTTTCACGAGCAATGATTCAAGCTTAACGATCCACATTATGATCATGGCCGGGGTTTTTTTTAAATGTGAAACCATCCTTCTTCTTTTTTTCCGTCCACAGCAAACGACCTCATTTTGGCATATATATTCGCGATGCCTCTTGTGTTTTAGTTGAAGTGTAATTTAGATTGTTTTTAAAAATAATTTTGACTTAAAATAATTTTTTTATATTTTTAACTAAATTTTTAAATTTAAAATAAAAATAATTTTTTTAATTTTTTTATAACACATTACCAAACACAGCAAAAAACAAAGATGATGCAGCTAATCCACAGCAAACGACCATCTTTTGCCACCAAGAACGAGCATGATATATATATATATATATGCTGGGATGTGACTACTCTCCTACTAGCACCAATTAGCATGGTCTTTGGCCACCCTATTAATTAATCGTGAATTAATTGGTAATTGGATGTATTCATGAAACATTTTTTTTTAAAAAAAAACTGGGTAGGTTGCAGGAATAAATTTGTATATTTTTATCCGCCATGTTACATTTTTTTTCCAACTCTTTCTTTGCTTTCGACTGCAATTGTTAGAAAATAATATAAATCATATTATGGAGTCTCACCTACAAGCTTAAGCTTTTAGGTGAGATGATTCCTTAACATGGTATCAAAACTTTGTTGACCCAGCGGTCACGAGTTTAAATCTCACCACCCCCGTTCTATTTGATAAAAATTAAGCACAAGGTGATGTTGATCTATGCAAGTTTCAAGTCAAAGGGCTTTAACTTGAGGGAGTGTGTTAGAGAATAATATAAATCATATTATGGACTCTAACCTACAAGCTTGAGTTTTTAGGTGAGATGGTTCTTTAACAACAATCTCCATAAATTTACATATACAATAATAATAAAAAAAAGGTTGTGATCCATTGGGAGGGTAAATTGTCGTTTCCTTTTTACTATTAATGTAAAATATATCTATTAATTGTCAATGATTTTTTTCATTTATAATCTTAAATTATTAGTTAATACTTCAAAATATAATTTATATTATTCTCTAACAGCAATATCATGTTAATTAAGAATATTTATAAGAGGATAAATTAAGTTGATACTCCTACAATTGATTTTTTAAATTATCAATCATTGTTCAACGAAATAATGATTTCACCGAACATCAACTTATCTACTGATACATACTGGTCTAGTATTACTGTTGTAATTGTCTGAATCTCTTTTCGAAGTAAGCCGAGCCAAGCAAAGCCGGAGGCTCTCGCTCTCTTCTACTGGTGTTGTTTTGAAGTGTAGTAGTTTTTATTATTTTATATATTTTAGAATTGTATTTTACTTGAAAAAGATATGAAATTTATTTAATATATTAATATCCAAAAAAATAGTATTTTAATATATATTGTTAAAAAAAATATCATATATTATGATAATAAACACACGTGAAATGTAAGGGAGAGTTTGGTTGGGAGTAAGTGCATGATTGGGAGTTCGATCGCGCTTGTTTTTTAAAATGTTTTTCATTTAAAAATATATTAAAATGATATTTTTATATTTTTTAAATTATTTTTAATATCAGCACATCAAAATAATCTAAAATCAATTTTTTTTTAATTTAAAATAAAAATTTTTAAATTTTTTTAGAAATATTTTCCGATCACAATGCCACACAACTCTAAATAGAAAAGTCAAAGCACGTTATGGCCTTTTAGTTATGTTTAGGTAAGAGGAAGGATTCATAACTGAGATAGAAAAAGGCCTCCTAGATTTATGCCTTCGAATTTTTATTTAACTAACTAACTAATTATTTTTTATTAAATTAATATTTAGAATCCTTGTGAGTTTGAAAGGTTAAATACATGAAAGTTTAGTTTTTGCAAAGGTTATGGGACTGAGCGATAATTCTTAAAGTTCTCTTTATTGATATCATTGTTTAATTTGCCAATACTTTGATAATTTTGAGTTCAAATCAGAATATATATTCCTTGTAAAAACTTGAAATATCCGAGATTTTACTCGCTCGTTTGAATTCACAAAATATATTTTTGACGAGGTTATTTTCTCCCATAAAAAAAGAACTTGCAAGCTTAATATTAAGCGTTTTGTGTTTTTAATAACGAGTATCAGAGTTCAATGAAAATTTGAAAAGCTAAATACTTGAAGAGTTTGAGGAATTACTTGAATGTTTAGTATTTTTACCCGGTTATGGAAGAGGGTTTCTTAAATTTCTCTTAATTAATTTAATTGCTTTGGTATTATCCAGGGCACTCTAATTTGCCGGAAAAAAAGAAGAACGTAAGACTTACAATGGGCATTTTCCGCATGAAATACTCAATTCACACTATTCTGAATTAGGGTTTACTTTAGTGAAAAAACATGCAAAGCGCTAACGTCAGTGAAGGCGATCTCCCATGGAAATAAATTAAAGAGCAATGCTTTATAATGGCTCCCACCCAGAGAAAATTAAGACGCAGCCATTACATTATTTCTAGAAAACCAGCCTTTTCTAAAAGTTGCTTCTCAAATAATGAACTTCGGCTTCTCTTTCTTTTAGGATAAAACCGAACTAGTGCGTTACTATGATAGGAAATCATTCAATTTAAAAATTTTAATTATTAAATAAAATTATAAAATATAATTTATATTATTTTTTAATACATCCTGTCAAGTAAAATTTTTTTGAGTTTGAAATTTGTACAAACCTACACTATCTTGTGCTTGATTTTTATTAAATAAAATGAAATGATGAAATCTGAACTAGTGATCTTTGAGTCAATAAAATTTTAATATCATGTTAAGAAATCATCTCATATAAAACTTAAGCTGAGACCCTGAAATATAAAATTTATATTATTCTCTAATATATTGTAGGTAGTGATTAGACATTAACGTTAACTATATAACTCTATAATTTAGAGGTTTGATTTATTTCATATCATTTTGTTTAGAGGTGAAAAAACCTATACTCTAGAAAATATATTTTTTTTGTTAAAATGAATGAATAAAATACTGATTATCTCATATTTTTATATGGATGCATATCTTGACTCGAACTCGAGATCTATTATACATATTATCACAAGTTTTTTGTCACAAATTCATCCCCGGAAATGTGATATATAGGAAGCAAAATAGGATATTGATAGTGGCCGGCGAAAGTGGCTGGACAACGGCCGGTGACAGCAGCAAATATATATCCATGAGAAGAAACAAACATTTTCCGAAGAAAGTATGCCATTTCTCGAATGGTTGGAAAAGCAAGTAGTGGCAGCTAGAAGCCCCTGTCAAATCAAGGTGTACGGCCAGTAGCCATGGAGAGGTACAGGCACCTAGAATTTTCTCGGCAGAAGAATAATGGAGGTAGAAGAAGCGAAGAAAATTTGGCTCACTGCTTTATGATAAAATATGTGTGAAAGGTTTCTAGATCTTCCTCGTTCTCCATTTTCAAACACGAGCAGTTGATTTGCGATTAAAAATATATTGAAGAAAAAGAAGGTATTGAAGAATTGAGAAAGAGCCCATGATCTCTTTCCTCTTTATTTAATATTTTTATATTTCTTTTTTTATTCTCCATTTAGCGGGATTTTGAGGGTGAGACGCAGGGAAGAACAGAAGCAACAATAGATAGTATTTTTTTTAAAAAAAATTTACGACTTTTCATCCATGAGTTGAAGGGGTTTTAATGTGGTTCTTGTGATAAATAGTATTTTATTCAATAAAAATGAAAAGATAGGAAAATACATCCAGTAGAATAAAATAATAATAATTAAAATTGTAAATACAGCTTTTTTTAGTGTCATGTAACTTTCAGGAAAAAAATCGATAGTTGAAAGGACAATTCTCCAAAGAACTAGAGCTCGTCGGGGAAGGGAAGGTGACAACACATTTTGCCGGGTTTTTACAGGGGAGGAATGGCTTGACGGTGTTGAAAAGTATTCATCTAAATCTTAATTATTATTGGGCTATCATACAGATCATTAATTGGGCCAAGCTTTTGTGATCCGATCCGCATACAAGCAGGGCAAAAATAAAATATATAAAACAAAAATAATAGTACTATATATATATATATGAAAAATAATATATATATATATATATATATATATATATATATATATATATATATATATATATATCAACTAGATTTCCCAATGAAATAACAGTAGAGAGACAAATTAAAATTGAACTTAATTGTATATTTCTATAGAATCCATCTTTTTCCGTGAGTTTTTTTTCCAAAGAGCAGCATCGATAAAAATATGAAACTAGTAAAGTTGATATATAAAAGTTAAATTTTTTGAGATTAGAATAGAATATAAAAATGCCCTATTAAGAATATAATTTTAGGAAAAAAAAAAGAATAGAATTTAAGAAAGTCTAGCCTTTAGTTTTCCCTTTAATTGTTTTTTTCATAATACTAAATTGCTTCTATTCAGAATTCATCTTAATAATAGTTGCAAAATGCTCGGAGAATTATCTTATCCATGGCACCAAAATGAAAGTAAAATCTTTAAAAGAATAATGTACAAGTAAATAAATAACAAAAAAAGAGGATTAGACACATAAAATTAAATGACTAAAGCTGCAATTTAATTTAAAATACTTTTCAGAAAGAGAAATGCCAAGTACGATCATGTTAGTAATGAATCTCACCTATTCCTTGCCGTGCAATTCAATTATTATGTTCGAGATCAAAATACACATAAAATTCTCCGGTTTCGCGGTTATAGTAGATTCTGGGGAATCTATTAGGAATACGCCCCAAAGAAAAAAAAATCCAGCTTTATAAGGGATCTAATTGCAAGAATATTACAAGAACTGGGACAAATAAAGGATATAGGAAAACAATGCACACTGAAAGAGATTATTGAAACTCACGAGGGCTTTCCGACAAAACAATAAAAACATTCGAAAATTTCGACCGTTGGGCCCGTTGCTGAAGACGAGACAGGGTAACGGTTATGTTCTAAAGAAAAGAAAGAACATCACCCCCACTACCTTGCTCGCACCTATCTCTTTCAAAACTGCAAAGCGATTGAAGAAACCACTATCGACAGAAACAAACAAAGTAGAGAAACTCCACGAAATCAGGAGCAATGGGATGTGTTTCTTCAAAAATGTTCAAGAAAGAACTCCATCAAGAAATCAAATTCAACAATGGTGGGCGGAGTGTTAACCACGTGGTTTCTCTCACTTCATCAACTTATGGTGCTCTTAAACTTGACTGCAACTATCAACAACCATCACAGCAAGAACCAGAACCCATCAAAGAAGCTGCCGAAGAGAGTAAGATACTGCAACAAAGATCGCCAACAAAAGAAGAGCCAGAGGTTATTAACACATGGGAACTAATGGGGGATCTTGAAGAGGGGGTACCTGCTATAAATCAGACCAAGAAAAGTCCAAATTCAAGGTTTTCACGTCGCGGGTTTGCTGATTTGGATGTTAGGAGTCCACTGAAGTTCTTGAATCAAATTGGGTCTCCGAGAAAGGCGAAGACTTTTGGTGGTAAAGAAAACAAGGCAAGGAGATCATCAGATTTCAGCCCCAGACCAGTTCTTAGATCCAACAATTCTTCAGGGAATTCGTCCAAGGCAGTTTTGAGATTGAGTTATCCAGTGAAATCGTCTCCGGCTGGGGCTAAAACAGAAAGTTTTAGAAGCGAATGTGGAGTTTCGCCGAAGAGGAGGAGTTGTTTTAGTCCTCTGTTTGATCCAGAACTTGTTGCATTGTATGAGAAAGAGTTGTCTGAAGAAGAAGAACAAATCAAGAGGATAATTTTGCCAAGTTCAAGAGCAACAAAAGTAAAGAATTTGCGAGATTTGGAATCTATCCTTCAGTCTTTCGAACAAAAATGTCCGCCTGGAGGGGAAAATAAGGTCGTGATTTACACCACTACATTGAGAGGAATTCGTAAAACATTTGAGGGTTGCAACACTGTGAGATCAATTATTGAGTCACATCATATTCACATGGTTGAAAGAGATGTTTCCATGGATTCGGGTTTTAAGGAGGAATTAAGGAGGCTAATGGGTACAAAAGAAGTCAAAGTCCCACTTGTGTTTGTTAAAGGGAGGTTAATTGGTGGTGCTGACCAAGTGGTGAAGTTGGAGGAGGAGGGAAAGTTGGAGATTTTGTTTGATGGAATCCCTAGAGGGCTTGCCGGAGGATGTAAAAGGTGTGCCGGGGTTAGGTTTGTGATGTGTGTGCAGTGTAATGGGAGCTGCAAGGTTTTGGATGAGATTCAGAAGAAGATGGTTAGATGTGGTGAGTGCAATGAGAATGGGCTGATACAATGCCCTACCTGTTGCTGATTGAGTTTAATGAGGTGTGTGTGGCATTTTATCTAACTTATTGAATTGATTTTTGGGATTGTGAGTTTTTGGCTACGCTTGGTAAATTCTTGTGATACCTTGTCAGGAATGAACATAGATTTTCTTCATGATGTTTCTTTGCTGAAATACTGGAGGTACTAAAGCGGGGTTTAGGCCTCTTGTCAGATTGACTGCCTGTATTTCTGGATGTTACTTGCTTAATTTGCTAATGTATTTGTATTTCATGAATTCTATAGAAATTCATTGCTCCATTAAGCTCCAAATCTTACTTTGTTAAGCAAGTGAATCATATGCCAATCTCTGTTCTGTGCACCATTTCTATCACTGTAGAGTAACTTTGGAGTTCAATTGGTTCTAAAGCTGCTTTGTAATAGTTAGGATAGCTGTTTTTTCCACTTCCAATTCGTGCCAATGATATGAAATCCCAAATGAGGCTTTTGCCTCATTCATCGATGAAAGAAAATGGTGATTTGGGGCTCCCAGAACTCGAGATTCTGAGAAAAATCTTGCCACGCAAACATTTTACAAAACAACCCCCTGCTTCCACTTTGCCTAATGCTATCAGAATCACTGTTATTCACATGAAGATTACTGGAATCATGTATTTTCTCTGTTCTGGAAAAATACAAGAGTATAAAACATTCTGAAGCAAAATAGATATTCTCCATCTATGGTAGATATAAAATTCAAGATATTCTGTCACATTATACCTGTTTTCTGTTCAATGATCTCATGTTTTAGATATGACGGCAGAAAAATTGATTGATCTCTGCAACGTTTCCATGCTCATTGAGCCTCAAATTCCCAGGTTCAAGAAGTGGGCCAACAACCTACATGAATAGCAGTGGTTGTCTAAGGCTCTATCATCCTCGTGCTTAGAATTTTTTTTGAAAGAAACAAAACCAGGTAAAGATTCATCAGGTAACTTCATCCATTCTATTAATTACCTTGCTCCTTACAGAGATAACTGGTCCCGTGCCCAATTAATTACTTAAATCTGAGTTCTTACAGTGTGCTAAAAAATAACATAATTAATAGTAGGTCTATTCTCATTACAATAGTAAGTCGATCATGAAAGGATTATCTTTGAGTCAATGGGTTCGTCTTGAAATAAGTGTTTGTTTATTTATTTATTTTACCTTAGCCATGCTGAAAAAGTAGATTTGAGCTTATGCTTTTTTGTATACTTAGTTTATTTCAAATTTTAGACTAAAAATGATGTGTTTTAAGGTTGCAAATAGAATTATAGAGCTACGTGATATTTTAGGGTGATGTGAATCTTGTCATCACATTGTCATTGTCATGCAATCCACAGCAAAATTGAAAACAAGTCTTGAAAAGTCAGTACAAGTGTGACACGATGAAAAATTATCTCGATACACGCTATTGGAAGAAAAACCACTATCTTACAAATACCAATTCATGAACAAGAAATATAAGAAAGATATCACGAAACAAGCCAAATTAGTTTGTTAGATAACTATAGAATATGAGAATCTCTCTCACACAAGCTTGATGAATTTGAAAGCAAAAATATTATAAAGTCTTAATATTTTATCCCTAAAGAGTATTTTAACCTCAATGGATTTATTTTTATGGGCTAAATTAACCCACTTGCGAACCTAATATAAAATCTATACTAATAAACCCCAAAATATAGATCCAAACAAGTTTTGAATCATAGTTGAAGATTAATTAATAATTAAGCTCAAACAAGTCTTGGATTTTAGCTAATTAATCAAACCCCCAAAAAATAAATTAAGAATGAAAAACTTAGTTTTAAAATTCTCTTTTAAGTTGTTGAAACTTAAAGTAAACAAAAAATTAAATAAAAGACAACTAAATCTGAAGTATTTATAGAGCCCTTAGTTGCCACATATATTCTAGAAAAGAAAATACTTCAATTCTTCAATGAATCACCATATTACAATCCATTATAGCTCAAGCTCGTGCAAACATTTAGGGCCTAAACAAGCTTCATTTAATCTTCTTTTTTGTTGTGACTAATTGGGTCCAAAATCAAAAACTTTAACCAATTTAAATAAGATTTTTCTAAATTTTGATTGACCTAAAATTTTACCATAATATAGTTTCGTGTGTTTCAATTATCTTAGTTGTATATCATATACTATTTGAGAGATATATTCGATCTCACAAAATTGATTAGTAGTATGCATTTTAAAGCAAATTTTAGACTTAGTTTATATCATAGGGTTTTTTAGTTAAAAATAAATTTAGATTTTGAGAGACTTGAAACTTGTGTTCTAATTTCTAGTTTACCAAAATATGTTCAAATGCATGACACATAATTTATCCAGTTGAGGGTATGTTGTCCGTTCTATATATATATATATATATTAACAATATACAATAGGCGTGGGAAAATTATCATTAAATACATCAGTACCATTGTCTCACAATCCACTCGTGGATTGCGGCGAGTGCACGCAGTAAAATGACCTTAGTGCTCTGGCGTTGTGTGTATATTTTATGGGGTATTTTCGGTTTTGGCTTTTTTAATAGCCGCAATGTGCACTGATGGATTGACGCCTCGACTCCGAAAGCGACAAAATAGCGCCACAGGACACAGGGGCTCGTCGGTTTTCATATTTTTGTGCACGATGCAGCCGACGGAAAAAGCCCGAAAAAGACAAAATTTTGCACAAGATAGCGGGGTTGCGTCATCTTTTCCCCGGTATTTTTGTAAATACCAGTGGGGACGAGGTTCTTTGCGTCATTAGCCGAGGGGACGGTGGCGCGTCGCTGGCAGCGCCAGGCGCGTTCGAGCGAACGCGCCCTTGAGGCAGCAGCGTCGCGGAGGCTTCTGGCGTCGAAATGAATGTCCACCGTGCGAAAGATGCGCCTGAAGGTCCTCTATCGTCGATCGCGGCGCGTTCGCTCTCGGATGTCCGGTTAGATCGGCGGTGGACTTTTCTTTTCCATACTGTCGTTTTTCTCTCTCCGGCCGCGGCACTGTCAACTCCAGTCCCTAATGTTTGTGGTGAGTTACTTTTGGTCCCTAGGGTTTTAATTTCGTTTTGATAACTGATTTGTTGAAATTAAAGTTTTGTGGTTTGCAATTGTGCCCTTCAATTAACATTAATTGTATATGAAGTTTTCATTTCAATCCTTATACTTTTAATTCTTGATTTAGTGAAAATTTCATCAAATTTTCCGATGCATGAAGTTTGAATTTCTGTAATTTGGTCCTCCAATTGAAATTGGTTATATATACAAATGTTGATTTCGGTCCCTCTTCTTCTAATTTTTCTCTACAATGACATCAATTGTCATTATTTATTTTTGGTCCTCCAAGTATTTTGTTTTTAATTTAATCCTTCAATTAGAATGATTTTTATATATGTCATTTTTCATTTCGGTCCTTATTCTTTTAATTTTTTTATTGGATATTAATTCATTTGGTTTTATTTTTATTTTTTGACAATGTTTATTTTTTATTAGCATTTATGCATTTATGCTTTTAATTTATGACTTTAGTTTTTATTTCTTTTTCTTGAGGTTTGATTTTTAATCGGTTAAATCCTAGACTTTTCATTTATATTTGTAATAATAGTAATAATAATAATAATAATCATGATTTAATTATTTTTCATTCTTACTCTTTTGTTATTTTTTCCCTCCCAATAATTTTATAATTTTTCTTTTGCTAATAATAACAATGATAATATTTTTAATTATTCTTTCATAATAATAATAATAATAATAATAATAATTTTTTAATTGATTTTTCTTGCTTGCTGTTTTGTGCATGCTTTTTATTTTTTTTTCCTCAGTATAATTTAATAATTTTTGTTGTTTTTATTCTAGCTGCAATAATAATTTGAAATGTTAAGACTCCGATGTTGCTATTGTTATAATATTTTAAATTAATATTGCTTCCTTTTCTCTTTTTTTTCTTATTCAAATATTTTGCTATTTTTTCTAATGTTAGTGCGCTCTTTTGTGATCGTTGGTGACGTAATACCTATAGTATAAACGATGTAATCTATGCTTACGTGACAAACTCAACTCAAAATTTTAAATATTTTATCGCCTAATCTATAACTTTTATTTACTTATATACAAAAATACAAAAAATACTCGCGACAACGCATGAGCAATTTGCTAGTATATATATAAACAATGTGTCATCCATTCTTTTTCTTGTTTTTGTTATTTATTTTTTTCTCCAAAAAAGGCATGCCAATACCCTTTTCCTTAAAGGTGTATTTGGCACTATATTTCAAAAGTAATTATGAAAAAAAATATTTTTTTATTTTAAATAAATAAATTAGTATTTTTAGATCATTTTCATGTGCTAATATCAAAAATAATTTTTTTAAAATAAAAAACCATTATTTTGATACATTTCTACATAAAAACTAATCAACCACACTCCTAAACAAGTAATAAGCCAAGTGCATGGGTCTAGTCTTCCAAACTTAGTTGATGCCTTTTTAAAAGACTAAGCATTAAGTGAATTGTCTTTTAAAGCTTAGGCATTCATGAGCTTCAATTAAGTGACTTTTAATTTTTGTATATATATATATATTAAATAAATTATCAATGAATAAATAACTATAATAATATTATTTTAAAAATGATCATGCTATTATTTTTAAATAATATTAGATTTTTTATATAGTAATATTTTCAATTATTATATGAGTAGTTATATATGAATTTGATATATATATATATATTATGATTTTTTTTTATATTTTTATCAAATGAATTATTCTCTTAAAAACTCTTTTCTCTATTTCATGATTTTATTGTAATTGTGTTACCATTAACTAGTAGGAATATGTATAGTCTATTTTATAAATTATTTGTGTATGTGTCAATCTTTTACTTCTCAATATAAAAAAATAATCAATTTTCTACTTCATTTTTAATCAACATTCATTACTTTTTATGAGTAATTAGTTCATATTTTGTAAATCTTAATTTTAAAAATATACACCATTTTTTTCATTTTTTAATAAAACAGATTCATAATACTAAATAACACATCCATAATAACATACTTTCCCCCCCTTACAATACAAATTAACCTAAATTTTTCCTAACATGACCACAAGTCTTATCTTAATCTATATTAGTGGCTTATGCTATGTCGCAGGTCGATCCAAGTTTTTTTCAATGTAGAAAATTAATGGCGAGGCAACACAAACATTCTTAAAAATCAATATCAACACTCATATTATATTGATTGAAATGTGTTGTTTGTAGTCAAACTATTGCATTATTTGATCTGAGCTATGTAGCCTCAACCATCTCAAAACATATCAAAGGGATGATCTACAATTTATAAGTTAAATAAATATTGAACAACAATAACTTAGTGTAGGTAATTATTTTATTTAACAAATAGTTCAGGAAATGTCTAAATAACATGATGTCTATTGAGCTTGCTCTATTAAAATGCTAGCACATGTGTTGAATTATTTTTTTAAAAAACTCGCCCATTACACCACTTGACATTAAAAAAATGTTGATTTAATTGTAATTTTCAAAGTTTCAACAACACAATATAAATGTATATAATTGTAAAAATACCATCGTAATACATGCATCCTAGTGGAAGATGAAGTGTAGCCCTCATATTGGATTGTCATATCCAACAATCTTAGTAACTAGGGCCTATTCATATGGAAATGCTTCCAAGACCATAATTGTTATTAAATAAAAATGTTTTGTTATTTTTTATGCATGAAAACATTCAAATCTAAATAGTTATTTAGATTTTTATGCTCAACCATATCAAATAAACCCTTATTGAATGTATTTTTTCAACTAGTTTATCATTGATTCAACAAACTCTAAATTCACAATAAATCCTAAATTCATCCCAAATAATTATATGATTTTAACCGAACCAAACACAAATTTATAGAATTATAGCATGTTTACGTTACTTATATGACCATAATAATGGTTAGGGTAGTGGTGGCAATAAGGAAAACGATAAATTTCAGACACTAAAACATCAAATGATGTTTAAACTTTAAAGACTAAGATGTGCTCTATTTCTAGTTGTTTCAAGGGTAAATCCAAGTGATTAATGAGTTTTCTTAAGAGAGATTTTAGGGAGACAAGGAGGTTTTTTCGAGAAAGGGAGAGATGCTTGTGTGTTTTAAATTTTAATTAATGTCATGTTCGTAAAGCACGACATCTGCAGTTGTCGTGCTTTACAAGCGCAATTCTTAATTGATATTGGTACTAAATATTTTTTAAATAATATTATTTTTAATTTTTGAATTTTACAGTACTGATTTTTTTTGATTTTTTTTTATAGAAAAAGCATATGCATGAACAGTGAAACAATAATGATCTCTTTTATATTTTTGTTAATGGCAGAAGTTTGCATAGATTTCTTTCTCACGATCTAAATTCTAAATCATGAAGTTCCATGTTGAAATTGACTAGTATTTCCGTGTTAAACCAACAAGCAACTCTTTAAATAGAAGAACTCGCCACGTCATGCCCATGTGAGAGCTTAACCCAACCTCATTCTGTGTACGGAAGTTCCTGCTCTGTTCTCTACAGTGCCTGCTCTCTCTCTCCCTCTCTCGAAACTGAATTGCCTCCTTTAGCACCAAAAGAGAAGAAATGGTTGGTAGGAAGCGAAGGAAAGTCAAATTGTAAGTTGGGTTTTTGTTTCTATTAACTTAAAACACTATAAAGCTTGTTGCTTTACTCTCTTATATTAGCTTAATATGTGATTATATTGCTTTACTGTTAGGGTTTCTTATCAAATTATTTTAGGGTTTTAGAGATTGTTATCCATAGGGTTTCAGTACTGATGCAAGCTGGTTTCTTTAGATTGTGTTTAGTTGCTTTTGATTGATTGTGGAGAATTGGACTTAAAGATGAATAGTTTCATTCCGGTGTGATTTGAATATGATGCTTTAATTTTAGAATGATTTCGCTTATGTCTGAATGTTAACGTCTGAATGTTATCGTTTTTGGATTTTGATCGGTGCTGATTTTTTCATTCGGCGGCAATACACTATCAATTCATTTGATTGATTTCTGGTTGAGAAATGCAATTAAAATCTTTTGATGCTTTGTTTGAATTCATTTTCGGAGCTTTATTATGGTTTTATGGCTTTGAATACTTTCTTAGCATAGATTTGGTGGTGACAGTCACAGTCATGATCTTTTCATTAATCACTTACCTTTTACTCTAATGAGTTCATAGGAAATATGAAGTTACCGGGATTATACGATTTATGCTATTTTGCTTCAATCAATTCCTTTATATGGTAGTGGTTCATTCGGCTTCTTGACTCCATAATGTTTTTGATTTGAGAGATTCCACTTTTCAATAAAGGTCCCATTCTATCACTAATATCCCTAAAAGTGAAGCTGCAAGATGGCTATAAATTGCATTCTACACTTATTTTACTTCCCCATAAATATCGAACGAGGAATCTATCTGATCTCAGTCAAATAATTTTTCCTTGACCCAGGTTAACTGCGAGAGTGGTGGATGATAAAACAACAACAACAACAACAAAGAATAAGAAAGTGAAGTTGGATACACAAACTTGGTCTGATCTTCCTATAGAACTTCTGGAACTGATTTTGTGTCGCTTGTCACTCGAGGACAATATCCGTTCATCTGTTGCTTGCAAAAGATGGAACACTGCTGCCATTTCTGTCAGAGTGGTAAACCAATCACCCTGGCTTATGTATTTTCCAAAATTTGGTAACATGTATGAGTTCTATGACCCAGCTCAACGCAAGACCTATTCTCTTGAGTTGCCAGAGTTGTATGGGTCCAGAGTTTGCTACACTAGAGATGGTTGGCTGTTGCTATACAGACCCAGAACAAACCGTGTGTTTTTCTTTGATCCTTTTTCTCAGGAAGTTGTCAAACTGCCAAGATTTGAATTGACATATCAGATAGTTGCCTTCTCTTGTGCCCCAACATCTAACACCTGTGTAGTTTTTACAGTTAGGCATGTAAGTCCCACAATTGTTGCAATCAGTACTTGTCATCCAGGGGCAACTGAGTGGGTTACTGTTAATTACCAAAATCGCTTGCCTTTTGTGAGTAGTATTTGGAATAAGATCGTTTTCTGCAATGGATTCTTCTACTGTCTAAGTCTCACTGGTTGGCTTGGTGTTTTTGACCCAATGGAGCGTACTTGGAATGTTCTTGCTGTGCCTCCCCCCAAATGCCCTGAGAATTTTTTTGCAAAAAATTGGTGGAAGGGAAAGTTTATGTCCGAGCATAATGGAGACATTCTGGTTATTTACACTTGTTGTAGTGAAAACCCCATTATATTTAAGCTAGATCAGCCAAAGATGGTCTGGCGAGAGATGAAAACCCTTGATGGTATGACACTTTTTGCCAGTTTCCTGTCATCTCATTCAAGAACTGACCTCCCTGGAATGATGAGAAACAGTGTCTACTTCTCTAAAGTTCGTTTCTTTGGAAAACGATGCATATCCTATTCTCTCGATGATTGTAGATACTATCCTTGTAAGCAGTGTTATGACTGGGGAGAGCAAGATCCTTTTGAGAATATTTGGATCGAACCACCTGAAGACCTCTCAGCCTTCATTTGAAGAGAATACCAGTGATGCTTGTTGTGCAAGTTATACAGGTATGATATTTTCTTTCTTGCACAGGATTGAATGCTGTGCTTACTCCCTGCTCCTTGAATTTGTTGTAACTCGTGGAAACATATTTATCCTTAAAGAACTTGAATAATTTCAATGTTTGTCTGATGTAAAGATATACCAATTGTTGAAGATTGAAATTCAAGAACGGTTTGAGCACCATATACTTGCTAACACCATGACCAAGGGAAGCTTGTAAGTGAATCTTACCGTGTTCTTATGAACTTTAACATGTAATACAAGAAACCATGGACTCTTTTTTTTTTTCAGTGACTAAGAGCTTAGAAAAGCAAACCTTAGCATTATCATCGTGTTTACACCAGCAAAAACTTCTGATACAAGGATATTCTAATACACCCTTGAATGATACAAAGATCTGTCTAAACAATTTTCCTTCAGCAATGAAGGCTTTGAATGGTGCAACCACTGACGTCTTCGTATTTGCCTTGTTAATACTTGATGCTGCATGGTTGTTTGATGTTTAGTTAGATCTTGTTGGATATAACTGTGACTGCAGCATTCCATGGAGCAGGTTTAGAGTGCCCACTCGTGCATCAAGATGGAGCTGTTCCTTTTGAAAGAGTCCTCGAAGCTTTTATGATACAGTACCACTTGAATGCAGTGCGCTTGAAGCCTATATTAGGAAGTTTTTTCAGTACAGGGGAGTGAATAACCTTGAGGAATACTGAAATCTACTGTGCCCTTTGAGGATCTGAGTTTTAGATCCTTTGGAAGGGCCACTGTGTATGATCATCTGTGCATTCTCAGGCATATAATGTGCAACCTTGTATGTTTTTTTCCTTTTTATTTAATTCAATAAATTCTATGTAATTGTCAATCTCTATCACAAAATGATTTTCATAAGAAAATTCAATAAGTACAATCAGTAAATCACTCATATTAAAATAGAAAATATCTTGATCTACATTAATCTCTTGATTTTTTCAATTATATTTTTATTTATCATTAGTCACTTCTTTTTTTTATTTACACAATGATTCATGATTTATTTAATTTGATGCGCATACAGATTTTTTAATTTACTTCGGAGCAATCAACAAAGTTGATGATCAAACAATCAAGCAAACTCAATTAATTCGAGGTTAAAAAGCCATTTAACCATGTTTCCGTCACCAAAATCACCTGTGAACCTCCATTTCTGACATTGAATGCCAGAACTCGAAAAACCAAGGTCTTGTTTCGAGGAAAAATAGTATCGAGTTGCAAGATAAATGACAGCGAAACAACAAGCCACTCTCCCCCTCCACACAAGGACTACAACGAGACAATAAAACAGACAGACTGCACTAACACAACATATTTACATGGTAAAGAGGGATCTTCTTAGCCATCGCACCTACTTTGCAACACAACAATGGTAAAGATTTGACGAGCTAGTTCATCTTTATATTAGATCAACTCTAGATTAACGTTGGATACAATTAACTTTCAAATTGACTATGTACATAGATCAAAGAATAGAGCTTTCAAATAAAATAAAAACGATGAACAGCAAGAAGAAAACGAAAAAAGTTTCCATAAAAACATACCTTAAAAGGAGTGGAATTTCAGGAATCAATGGCATCATAAATTCTTCATATTTGACTGGCCAGTGGCTTAGGTGCAGTGAGTTTTGTTTTATGCATGCTAAAAGTCTCTTGAACCAAAAGTACATGTACCAGCACTGACTTTTATGCCAAAAAAAACATGACCATCAATCAAATCCTCGAATTACAGTCACTAATGAAATAACAACACCAAATGGGCATTGGAGAAACCAATGATTTAGAGATATTTACATAAAGATTGAATCTTTTCAAGGGATTTTATGTGAGAATAGCGAGTGAAGACAAATATGACTTGGGGTTTGGAAGATTCGAGGGTTTTTGATTGGTAATAAAAAAAGATGGGATGTGGGGGTTTCGGCAAGTGAAAAGAGTAGGAAGAAAGTGAAGGGTTTTTCGGGGTTTCAAATGAAGATTGTAAAGATGAGATAGTGATAGATTGCAGAGTGATCCCAAAGTTGAAATTTCGATTTACAAAGGGAGTTGAATGTTTTTCCCGGTGTCCACTTGCTTTCCCGCAACCCCAAAACAATCTGACGAGTTGAACAGCGCCTGTTATACATAGCTACTACCACTCCTTACTTTCTTTGCCTTACCAGAGACACTTTTGGCTAGTAACACCGTTACGGGAAAAAACCACAGCTGTTAACTATTTAGACAAGGGTTCTCTTCAGAACTCTTTATTTTTTAGTTAAATTTTAACCAAAATTGCTAAAAAGCCATGTTAACTAAATCTTACAAAAATATTATTGCATTAATCATCTCTGATGTAGTCATATGTTTATTTTTATTTTGAGTTGTAAGAAAAAAGCCAAAGCATTTCAAACTAGTTTTTTAAAACCAGTTTTTCATACATGTAAGAAACCAAGAAAGAAAGCATGACCAACAAATTTATGATACAGTTGCTTCATCCAAAAATTCAAAATGTACTACAAGCTGTCTTCGGTCCCTAGACATAAATAAGCTGTTAGTGTACATAAAGCAACCTCTGCCACTACTCAGACTACCCCGTGACCTGATGCAAAGACAAACAATGAACCACGCTGCTCAAAAGCCAACGCATTTTAATCTGATTGTCCACTCTATATAAAAAAAGAAAAGAAAAGAAGCAAGTAGATGGAGTTTTTAAAAATATAGGCCCTTTTCTACTAAACAAAGTTATTTTTCTTGCTTGTTTGGGATGGTACAAAGGCTTTTTCAATCATCCAAGTAATCAATGTCAAACAGTAAAATTTTCCTCCTCTCCTTCGCATTTCCACTATTAAAATTAGTATGGGTTGTATCGGCTGCGTCCACGACTACTGTCATTACGTCTCCCACCACTCGAGCTACCAGCACCACTACCCCTGCCACCCCGGGGCTGTGGTGGCTGTGGTGGCGGGCTGTGCATCTGCATTCCAGGTTGTTGGCTGAGGCAATATAATAAGGATATGTTAAATTCTGGCTGACAACTAATTATTCTTTCAGAGTAAGAAGTGTTAAAGTACAGGAATCAAATTCAGGATATACAAGCAATTGAAATCACTGATCTGGCAAGTGCAGGATCAAGAAACCAGAGTAAAACATCTTTTTAAAACATAGTAAGAAGCTCAATCATCATGTTCATTGTACTCAGGGTATGACACTCATAGATTAGCTGTGCTCAATTCTCAGCATGACACATTTGAGTAATATTTTTAAGGATAATTAGTATTACAATGTTAAAATAGAGCATACAATTCCAAACGTTCCAGGTACACACAGCATTTCAGAGAGATGAAAGGAGGTTGTTGAACAAACAGGGTAAGAAAAGGATGATGACAAATAACCAACCAACCAATGGAAAAGTACAAGCAATTGTTATCAAGCAATGGAATAGAAAAATGCAGAGTTCTAACTTGTTAATAGATGTAACTGGTTCCTGTTGGATAGGCAACCGATTGAAAATTATAAAAAAGTGATACTTACAGGACATATCCAATCCTTCCATCAGGCAAAAGCATTGGCATCATTGACATGCCAGCAGGAGTTGGTCCCCTACCATAGATCATTGGCTGCATGGTTTTTCAAGCCAATGAGCAAATACAATTAATCAGAAAGTCTGTAGAATTTCAACATGCACACTTGACTTGTCATAACAAAGGGAACAGACTAATCCTTGTCAAGCACACTTTGTGTGATGATGTAAAATTATTACATTCCGTAATAATTTGCAGTCAGCAGTTACCGACTTTCCTTTCAAATTGACTTCTTTATAATATCAAACAACTGATCACCGACATTAAAAAATCTGTTTATGCCAACTCTAACTTGCTGCATCCATATAACAAATTTGCAAATATAAAATCATGCAAATTGACATCAGCAAGACAAATTCCTGCCAGTTATAAGCAAACCCATCTTCGTTCTGTCTTGAAATTATGAAAACGCAACTAGATCCTCAGCATCAAACCAAAAAAAAAATGAAACAACTCAGATATTCAAGTTGACAAACATCAAATATTTCCTTCCTTGATTGACCATAGCAGACAACCATACACATGATTATTATGTGTCAGAGAGCAGAGTGTGTGTGTATTTGAGAGAGAGAGAGAGAGAGAGGGAAGTAGTACAGTTTAACATCAACTTACTTGTGCAAAGCCAGCAGCACCAAATCCTGCACCAAGAGCACCATATGGATTGCCAACTAAACTGTAACCAGCACGAGGTGGGAAGCTTGAATGCATGGATGACTTCTGCAAATTTTGTCCTCCAGAAGACTTCAGATCTGCTTGAGGCTTTGCAAGGGAACAATCCAAAACTTGACCTACCAAACAAAGAAGCACCAATCATTAATAGAGAATATTCATGAGTGAAAGAAATAGAGGATATGCTTGATCTGACCAAAGTTACCATCAATTTCATATTTCTCAGTGTTCTTTAATGCCTTCATGGCACTTGACCTCTCTGCAAAATGCACAAAACCAAATCTGCTCTTTTCATGTCCTGGTTTTGCAGGTGGCAGAACTACTTTTGTGACTTTTCCATGATGCTCAAACAGCTGCCGTAGACGATCCTGATTAATATCTCCTGGTAAATTCTTGACATACACCGCCTTGACCTGCACCAGATGTATTAAGTCAGTCATGACTTGAAGATCTCTCAAAATAAACAATCAAGAGATGTAACTGCACTGTCTTGCTGTTGAACACAAGCATTTGCCTAAGATGTTAAAAAATGTTAAAAAAAAATAGAACAGGGATGGAAAAGCTGATTTAGCTTGGTCTTGTGAGATGGGGATAAAGGATGGTCCTCATAACCGCCAAGAAATAATACTGTTTGGAATCAATACCAAGAAGGCAACAAGACAGATGAAAAAGCATTTCAAGCAGATCAACTAAATTTACTGATTGTCAAAACAAAGATAAATTAATTTCAAGCAGATCAATTAATTTTTTTCATAGACAACACAAAGCTCCATTAAAGAAAATAGCGAACAAAATATGATAATACAGCAGACCTGAGAAGCAGCAGAAGAAGATCCTGCATTTTTGGGATCCGCCCAGCTCACAGTTGGAGCATTATCATCTAGCTTGAATTCTGGGTTTGACATCATTTTTCTGGAGTATTCTGCACACGCGTGATTATAATACTCAATGAAAGCAAATCCACGATTACGGCTCGGGTTCTGCGGGTCCTGTAGAAGATAAGTGCAATTAATAAAAATCATTACATATTAAGCATCAGTCTGGGTTGTCTATGCATGCATGTACAAGAATATAAAGCACACAAACCTTCAACAATTCCACAGAATTAACTCCTGGCCCAGTCTTTTTTACAGCCTTCTTCATATCTTCTTCTCCCCAGTTTCTTGGAACATTTCCAATAAACAATCTATGATTTGCTTGAGATGTTGAACACTTTACCTTTTTACCCTGAAGAGAAAGCAGACAGGTTAAAACAAATAGAAACTACATGCACTAAGAAGTCAGAAACTCTTTTTCAAAAAAAATAAAAATTAAAGTAACATTCAAACAACCTAAAGTGAGAAAGATAATAGTGAAGGAAAATTCCATTCCAGCATAAACCTGAAGTGATGTTCATGGCTGCTATTGTTTCTATAAAAGAGCTCAGAAGCATGATACCTTAAACTCAGTATTGTTCAGCTCTTCAATGGCTTTGGAAGCCAACTCCTTTGTTCTGAAAGTCACAAAAGCATAACCTTTTGACTCACTTGAATCTTTTCCCTTCATTATCCTTACCTGTTGCCAGCTTAAACAAGATTTAGTCCATCCAAAAAAAATACATATACAGCATTTATCAAAAAGACAAGATGAGTTACCTCTGTTACTTCTCCTATAGATTCACAAAATTCTTTCAAATCCTCCTCAGAAGCATCAGGGGGGATGCCACCGAGATACACCTCTGACCCATGAGGGGGGAGTGTGAGAAGTTCAGCATGTTTTCTTCGCTCATCTTCCTCCTCATCACCATCTGAGCCTTTTTGTGAATCTGCTTCATCAGCAGCCTCTTCATTTTCTTCCTCCTCTACCTCCTCTTCCACCTCTTCCTCTATCTCTTCCACTTCCTCCTCTTCCTCTACCTCTTCATACTCGACTTCTTCTTCCATTGTCTCCTCACCTTCATTGTCACCATCAAGGTCAACCTGCTCTTCATGCTCAGCAGACTTTTCAGGCACATCTGATTCATCAGCATTTGCACCACTTGCCCTTGATCTCGGCATCTTATGTATCTAACAAAAAGAAGCTTGCAAGGCAGCTGTGAAGCAAGCACAGAAGCCAGATGCATTCACAGAAGGAAGAATGCAAGTGTGGAAAGGTGGAAACAAAATGAGAGGCCAAATGGAGTTGCAGAATAAGAATGTCGACAGAATTTGTGCCATGAGAGATTGATCCGATCCAAGGAGTTTTAATGCGAATGATAATCAATTAAGGGATCATGTAGCAGATAGCTTTAGTGACAGCAAGAGAGAATTAGGAATGACAATAGAGAGGATAATGATTGATGATGATAATGTTCAACAGATGAAAAACTACAAACAATGAAGCAATGAGTTTCTTGAAACTTTGATATTGATACTGGCCCAAAAAGACAACAGCCAGTTTAATTGTTTAGCTTTCTATCCGGATCAATGCATCCAGCCAAAATGAAAAGGAGGAAAATGGAAAAAGGGAAAAAAAACACACAAGTAATGAGAGATTGAACCAAGGTGATTCACATAATAAACTACATAATGATTAAGAAGTAACGTAACAAAAATGAAGAAGCTTCACATCCCCATATAGAAATTTATAATTAATTAAAGGCAATATATAATAATAATAATAAAAAAAATTAGATACAGTCTTCTCTTGATTCAAATTCAATCTTTTTCAACCTACCCCGCCCCAAAAAACAAACCCAAATCTTAATAGCATCTTCTAGAGCCGTCTGGATATACAGCTACATTGCTCCATCTACTACAAAAATATCTTTAGTTCATGAGCCAATTGCAAACATTTTGTGCAAGAATTAAATTCAAGTCAAACCAATTCCTACCATTAATGAGTAAGTTCGCACCTATTTTTCCAATTATAACATCAAAAAAAGGACACCGTCCTCCTTTTTTTCATATTAGCAGCTCTCTTTTAAAGGAAATAAGAAAAGAAAGGACGAGTTCTCCGACAATAACATATTAATCCACAGCCCTCGAGCAACTAAAAGCAAAGCCAACGGAACCAAAGAAACCAAACCCACAATCATATTCTAGCTAATAATTAGAACACACAAACAGCTCATATTAACTAATGTAAAAACAAAGTATCTAACTTTAATTGTAACAGCAAAAAGGATAGAGAGATTTTTTACCGTTCTAGGAGCACGCAAGTTCGAGCTAAATAATAACAAAGGAGGATGAAAGAACTTTGGATGATTTTTTTTCTTTGACAAGAACCCTAACTTAAATTTGTTTTTTTTCCTCTCAGCTCTAAATCTAATAGTAGAGCTCTTTCGGTACCTTGTTTTCGCGGGCCTTGAAATCTAAAGAAGAGGATGCCGCGCTGTGCTGTGCCCTATTTTAATGGGCTTATTATTTATTAAGGAATAACGATTCTGTGGATAACGGATACCTACTCCAACGGCCCAATATGTGATGGCGCAGCAAATAATAATTCAGATAAAACAATACTACAATTTCTTTTATTAATTAATGCTTTTAAGAAAAATAAAAGTATTTATAAATAGGATCTTAATATTATTTTAATAAAAAATAAAATTATTTTATAAATAATCCAGTGAATTTCAATATAATTATATTTTTCTTATAGGTATATGAGATATATTTTGGAGACTTGAGAAAAATTATAAATAGGATCAATATTGAAAATTATGGCATATTTTATTATTAGGCATAACTCTTTATTTTTATAATGATAAAAGTATTTTTTTACATATATATAGCCAGCTCAAATTTTGGGTCCCACTCAATTTTAAAATTATTTTTTTTCAAAAAAATTAAATCAATTTTTAATCAAGTCAACTCTCACCTGATTCAATATAAACTTGATCTTGACCAGGTTATGGATCAACGAGTCAATAGGTTAACTCATTAGACCAAATTAGGGGAAATACATTGATAGTTCCCAGAAAGAAACTTAGAGGGGGGTAAATCTTTATTTGCCATTAACATTAAATTACGAACATGGATAGAATAGAGAGAAAAACAGGCATTGTCTACTTGTATTTCTTTCTATGATCAAAACAAAATGCTGCCCATCTCTGGTTGCTCTTCAGGTTTTAGCTGGATGGAACTTCATCTGCCATGCCCGCAACAAAACGCTCTGTGTTCATAATTGTAATGGTGGCAACCTATTCTGGTCTAAGAAACTAGAGGACAGAAAACAACAGTCTATACTCTGATAATCCAGATCGTCATACTTTTGTGTGTGCATGCCAAAATTTCGCAGCTTCAGCAAGGAAATCTCAAGACCTGCTAATGATCTTGTGGGGGATAGAAATTCTGGAGACACGAATTTCATTGAAGGTCGAGATTAGTTTGGATTCGAATGTAAGCAAGAAAATGACAGAGTTGCAATAATACAAATATTTTGAAAGGCAGTTTCTTGTGCTGGAGGTGACAAACGTTGTAATGTTTATCTTGATCACTGGTGCATGCATTTACCAGTAGACAAGCATATATAATTATGATCAGCAACAAGAAACAAGAGATGGATTGAATAGAATTTGTGATGCCAGGGGGGCATGTAATCCTCTTTTTTTAAATTAAAATGGGTGTGTGAGTTAGTTTGCATGTACTTCGACTAATCGCACAAGCCTTAAAGTTAACAGTCATATAAATCTCAAGTGATTATTATATTAGCAACCATCGAGCTCGAACCTGAGACTACAGGGGGAGCAAACCTCTTGGTTCCAAACTTTTACCGATAACTCATTTACTAGATGGATTCAAGCCTTTTTATATATTTGTGTGTGTCTACAATATTTTCCCATCTTCAGTGATCAAGAGTTAGAAGTGCTCTTCTCTTGCAGAAAAATAGATAGATAGATAGAATCCGTTCTCGATTGTTTTCCATTCTCATGCACTTAATGGTTGCATAATATAGGTCTGCAATAATTCTGGTCAAAGAAGTTAATTAAGAGTAAATGAAAGAGAAATGATTTGATTATCATCTAGATTGGCAAGCTGCATCGTTTCAATATAGCATCTAGAACTAAATTTGGTTAAATTTAAACCTGTTTTGCAAGTAACATAGTTTGAATTCTGAAGCATAAACCACCTAAGCAGATTTGTTTTTAATAGTCAAACCATCCATCCAGGCAGAGGATAAGGTTTGCTCGGCATTGATGGTGCGGGTCAAAGTAAAATGTTTTCTCGGCATCTATCAGCTTTATAAAATAACAGCGATGGTCAAGCACAGGGCATCGAATGCTGCTCTATCAATACTCATAATCCATTACCAACTCAAGCATAAAATCACAACTCAGTACATATCTGTTATTCTTATGTGATGATCACTGACTTTAGAAATTTCTGGTCAGAGAAAATAATTATAACAAGGGATAGGAAAGATGTTTACCTATTCTTCTGAAAAGAAAACAATTTTAAAATGTTTACCGGTCAGAGTAAAATGCTTCATCGGCAGATATGGTTGAAGATTTGACAGCACTGTTCATCAGAATTAACAAAGAAAGGTTTAGAATATTTATATATATAGATATTGTGGACTACATTTAAGCCCTTTTTTCTATTATTATTGTTATGGAAGACTATTTCTGTGTTGTTGAAATTAAATAAAATTAAACAATGGAAAAACATAGGAGATTGCTTCTCACCTTGAAAATCCTGGAAGTCCAATTTTAGGGCGATGGCTAAAATATACGCAATGGCAACCATGCGAATAAGCCATTCAATGCCGCTCAGCTAGCAAACTTTCTGCCTTGTGTTCAGATTGTGTCGCAAGGTTCTCTTCACTTCCATTCTATTCTTATTCCTTGAAGGTTTTCTTCGAGCTTAATATCACTGGGCCCGCCTGCTAAAATGCTCACAAATTTACACAATCAGATGAAGTTTATAGTTGTTATTTTCGTTTCGTTTTGGTTAAAATAGCTAAAATATTTTGTATCAGTTAAAAAATAAAATGTAATAGTATTGTTTTTACCTCGGTTAAAATTTCGGCTCATTCCGGAGAATTTCATAGTTGTCAGCTTCGTTTCGTTTTGGTTGAATAGCCAAAATATTTTGTATCAGTTAAAAAATAAGACAAAACAACATCGTTTTTATCTCGGTTTAAATTTCAGCCCATTCCGGATTTTTTGACCAAATATCATCCAAAACATGCCGATATTACTTTGGCTATATATATATATATATATAAAAGAACCAAAATCAAAACAATAAAAATTATAAAAAAATACATTATAAAAAAAAAAAAAATTGTTGCGCCAATTTTGATTTTATAAAAAATAAAAGTTATATTTGTTTTGCTTTTTAGTTTTTATATATATACACATAGATATATATAATTATATATGAACAATACAACCCCGAAACAACGCGCCGAGATGCTCTGAAACCGAAACATTCCGTACTAATAGGAAAAAAAACATCAACCGAAACGAAACTGACAGGATGAACAAAGCAATACCTAGCTATGTTAGTTAATATCAAATACATTAGTTGACTAATTACCATGGATATCGCAGAAAAATCAGCTCAATATATTTCCCCATTTTGCAAGAACCAGTGTGTGAAAGCATATATCAATGGATTCCAATGTCAAGTGTGAATCATATACGTACCCTTTTGTTCGATAAGGTTGATTAGCTTCAAGTGCCTTAACGTTGAATTAGTCAAAGTAATAAAATGTTTCATCAGCAGACATGTATAATATATGACCAGTGGAAGTGTTTGAAATCGTGATGGCTTTGATCTACTGAAACTGAAGGAGAAAAACACGTACACGACTATGCATCACTTTCAAGTATGGATGATTTATGAGAATTTTATTTCCCACAGGAATAGCCTAAGGTATGAACGTAGATGGCCGCAGTGGGATCACAAAACCATCAAGTCAATCTCTTAAAAATAAATCTGGGGCAAAACTTCACCTAAAAATGAATCGTTGATCGATAATCTGGGAAGTCCAATCTATCTTCTAGCTGTAGAGGATTGATTTTTAAAGCAATATATATATATATATATAATATCTAGAAAATCAGAAACGGTCAAGTCAAGCTATCGAATGCAGCACTATAAATTAATACCTACTGCTATCTCAAATACAATCACAGCATAACAGCAGAAAGAAATATCGCAGAGAGTAGTACTGAAGAACCAATACACCCTGCAATGGCATCAGAATGTCAAGGTAATTAATGAACAATAAAACTCTACAGATTAGAATTAATATATAGCAACTGCATGCTCGTATGTGTTTTCATACAAATATCGGTGCATGCCTTCAAAATATTCTGCAGGTAAGAGTTCATGGCCAGAGCTCCTTGGAGCACAAGCTAGGGTTGCGATAGCCACTATCGAGAAGGAGAATCCTTATGTTGACACTCAGGTTGTGCTAGAAGGGACGATAGTGACTACAGAGTTCTCATGCACTAGGGTTCGTGTTTGGATTGACAGGAACAGGATTGTTACTCGGGTTCCTATGATCGGTTGAAGGCCATGCATGCTGATTACCATTAATCTTCTGAATTTTATGAAATAAAGAGTTTCTGACTCTCTCTCAGTGCTTGCTTTACTGTCCTAAATAAGAGATCATGTTTGTTATTCTGTAATCGTGTTTCATCTTCAATAAGACTGGTTTAATATTTGTTATTAGTGTCTGGTTTTCCTTACAAATATTAATTACTCTCTCTTTGAACAAGAACAGCACGGGATTAGTGCCATTAATCACAATTAATGGCTTTAATTTCAATAGAACTGCAATCTTCCAAACGTATAAATCTATTCCTTGGAGAACAAAAAAGCTTCGTGTGGTTATCTCGGTGGAATGTATACATCTCTTCATTAGTATCCTGGTGCTAGAACACTACGCAATGGTGGTCAGGAAGATTAAACTATTAACTCACATATAAAACGTCTTGTATCACTGTAGCAATGAAACGCCTTTATGTTCAATTTAATCCTCTAAGTTTTTGAGATTTTTTTTTTAACTTCGTTCTCTAAAATTATTTTTTATTTTTTCTTGTTGATTGGATATTAGACTTTATAATTTATTTTTTATAGAGTTATTATAGTCACGTGATTTGGATTGTGAGTTTTGCATGCTACCGATATTGATAAATATCATTTTTATTTTATTTTTCTCTCTCAATTTTATCATTTAATATTAAGTTAAATAAGAATTAAATTTAATATTCCAAGAGTTATTTTATTAGGATTCGAGTTTCATATATCTATTATAGTTTATATCATATGAGAATATTCTTGTTTAATGATTTGAGTCATTGATTTGGTTAATTCTATTTTTTAATATTGAATTGATTGAGAATTGAGCATAATAATTTATTTTGATTTGCTTTATATGATGTTGTCTTGTTTCATGATCCAAGTTTAGTATGTCAAGTCCAATTAACTCAACCTATTTTTTAATTGAATCTATTTTCAATTTTATCCTAATACATTAAGTTGCTTTCACAAAGTTATTAAGGTTTTATGACTTGAGTGATGAATTCAACAGATTAATGAGTTAATTAGAGTCTATCTTATATATTATCATTTATATATATATATATATATATATATATTAAATATCATCTTGATTTTTTTAATCAACCATGTATATCATGTTAATTCCCAAATAGTTTATTTTTTATGCTAAAAAATACATCAACACCTAGATTTTTTTTTTACTTTCAAAAAGCTTATCTACCAAGCAGTCAGCAACAATCTGGATTTTGCATAACTAAATAAAAAAAGGTGAAAGGAATGCTTTTAGTGCCGGCTTGAATTTTATTTGATTTTTCTTTTACTTTTAAATTGTTTTTCTTAATTTTTTTATTGCTTTGATGTTTTAATATCAAACACAAGTTTTAATTTTTTTAAAGAAAATATTTTTTAATACATTTCTAAGTAAAAAAAACACTTAAAAAAACTATATTTTCGTGTTTAATTTGATTTATACGCTGGAATGAAACAAGGTTTATTTTTTTTAGATACCACAAACCACGTCATACAAAAGCTAAAGATGCATGATTTTTTTTCGTGCGTCCCACAAAGGGGATGCTGCAATAAGGTTGCTTGTAGTTTGTTATACGAGCAGTCAGCTAACAAGAAAATGCTCCAGAATCACAAAAGTAGGACGATCAAAACAATGCCGAAGGCTAAATTCTTTTAGCTGTCAAAGGCACAGAAAATAAGGAGAAACTTTTTTGCTGGTGCTCAGCAAAATATGAGCTCTACACTCAACTTCACTGGTGTTTACGCAGACCAAAAAACAGGTTCAAGAAATCTCTAAAAACTGGCAAAAACTAAATGATTTACTAAGCCCATCAACATCTTCCGCCTAGCTACATCAGGGCAAAATAGAACCTCCAGCTTCAGGACAAAACATGGCCACCATACCTCAGAGGAATAAGTGCTGATATTCCCCATTTGCAAGCTGACACAGCTGGTTGTAGGAATGTGTATCTGCCAACATAATGTGAAGAGACTTTTAGAAGCACAATAAGTTCATGGAATGGCTTAACTAATAAAGTCAGAAAATTAGTTTTACTCAACTGGCCAGAAAATCATGTTATTCCCACTATTGCTAATCGCAACTAGCACGCGCGCAGAGGAGTTTTACTCAACTGGCCAGAAAATTAGTTTTACTCAATTGGCCAGAAAATCATGTTACTCAACTGGCCAGAAAATCATGTTATTCCCACTATTGCTAATCACAACTAGCACTCGCGCAGAGGAGGAATAGAAAGATGCACTAAAAACTGATTCCAGAACATATTCTAACAAGCATTAAAAAAATGAGAAATAAGAAAATCAGCATAAACCTTCTTACAGATGGTGTTATCTGTGACACTCAAGCTACGATTTAGTTATGAGATATGAAAAACAAAAGTGCGCCAAATCTTGTTTCAGAAGTGATATGCCTGTCCTTGATAGAACTTCAAGCTGCCAAAAGATCAGCTGATGAATATAAAACGGCGTTGACAAGTCACAACCCACTAGAATGACATTCCAATAAAATGCACGTCTTACAAACTTAACTATACTAAAGATCTGCTCACTTGTGCATTCTTAATGATTCAAGGAAAATCTCTATGTAGAAGAGAAAATAATCCGTGTCTGCTCAATTGTCCCACTCAATCCTCTCAAGTAGAAGCAACAAAACCCAATATATTTTAAGAAAGGCAACACAGTAGAGGGAAATTTAACGAAAAAGCAAAAGGTCATACCAAACACTTCCCCAAAGTTGGTCCATATCTCTGCCTGTATTGATTTTTCACTGTCAGCAATGCCAATAACCTCAACAAAATTTGAGAGGGGAGCAGATGGCGGAGAGCCTTTTACAACAAGCTGGAGATCATCCGGGGATTTTCCAACTATAGCTCCACGATCAGCTCCCACAACTTGAATCACAGTCCTGACCCTCTTTCGAACATGCATCGGCAAAAGTGCCCCGTTGACAAAAATCGCAGGTTTTGATGTATCCATTACCTATCAAAAACTAGAGAATAGTATTATTATATCTAAATAAAAACATCACGTCCTCATGACTTTCTCCTAAATGTGAGATTATATTTCATTAAAAATAGGCTTAAAACTGCTATTAAACTCAAATTTAAAATCCAAATATCTAAATTGCCCAAAAAATACTATTAAAACTCAAATTCTAAGTTGCCCAAACAATACTAATGCATCTCAATTAAGATAATCACATTAACCACTCACATCAAGTATTGAATTAAACAATCACGTATAAAAAATTGCAATTAAGCTTAGATCAAAATACTCATTTTAATTGACGCATGGTATCCGATTTATGAATTTATGACAGAAGAAATAAATATTGAGGAAAGAGAAAGTAAAGTTAAAGAAGCTAGGGCTTACTCAAGTGAAGAGAGTAGAGGGTCTGTTTGGTAGCTGAGAAACCTGGGGATGAAATTGATCAGCTAGGTTCGCAATTTTCCTGCGTTTAATCTCGCCGAAACCCAAACGGAGAGCGAAGAGATATTTGGGCTGGAGCAGGACCTGATTTTCTGAAATGGGAGACGGAAAGCCGATGAGAAAAACTGAGAAGCGCGGGGTTTTTATTATTTGTTTTCAGATGGCGCTAAATAGTTTGTGAAACCTAGAAGGGTACTTTTGTCATTATAAAAACCTATTTATTTTTCTTCTCAAAAGTATTTTACAAATTGTTTTTTTTTTAATTTTAAATTATCTTTTTAATTTTATATTATTTTGATATATTGATGTAATAAATAAAATTTAAAAAATATAAAAATATATAATTTAAATATATTTCTAAATAAGAAATATTTTTAAAAACACTTACTGATTCTAAATACATATACATAAAAAAATTAAAAAATTCATCACCATATTTGTTCTTAATAGAATTCACCAGTCTCAATGTTATTAGAAGTAATTATTTTAGGAAAAATAAAAATAATAATGTGAAGAATATCTTTTAAAACAATCTTTATTTTTTTTTATTTTTCAAAAAATAAAATGAAAATAATATAAAGAATAAAATGAATCAAATTTTATTTAGTATAATTTTTTACTTATCAATTAATTAAATTCAAATAAAACACTATAATTATATTAAAGAACTGGTTGAATTTGTTTTTTATTTTCTTATTTTTTAGCACTTCATATATATATATATATATATATATTAAAAATCAAACAATTTATTTTAAATAATTTTCATTAACACAGAGAAACTTCTCTTCCTTCTACACTAATTGGGTCAACACTAAGGAATCCAAGGATCAACCACACCCAGAGTATTCTAAATGCCTTTCGAATGGACTATTTCAACCTTGTCTAGTAATTTTGTATGCCTGATAAGTTATAGATAGCTGTCGTCTAATCTCCCACCCCCTCAAACTTTACAAACATGGAAGAAAAATAAAAAAAGAAGCTTGGGTTCTCGGTTCTGTTCCTTCATGGATATACATACATGCATGATGGCTGGCATCATGACGGTAATTGTTGCGAATGAGTCAACCAAACCCAAGAGTATGCTAAATGCCTTTCTAATGGACTATTTCAACCTTATCTAGTAACTGTGTATGCCTGATATGTTATAGATTGTTGTCGTCTAACCTCCCACCCCCTCAGCTTTAAAAACTAAAAAAAAAAAAAAGAGGTTCGGGTTCCAAGTTCTGTTCCTCCATGGATATACATGCATGATGGTAATTGTTGCGAATCTGGGTGTTGTAGTGAGAATAATATGTGCTGAATTTGATCATAGAAACTGCTGCAATGTGGGATTATCAAGCGGCTCCAGCTATGGTTTAATCAGCTTCCTGTTATGAATGCACACTGATCTGTCCAACTTATGCACTGCCTTCAAATCACAAGCCCAGTTGATGTCAGGGAGCTGTTGTGGCTGCCCAAGAGAGACGGAGTCAACTCCTGAAGTTTTCCATCATCCAAGAGGAATACTCGTTTAGCCATTAAAACTGTTTCCAAGCGGTGGGCAATGACAAGCACCTATAACCATATAAACTATTGGTTCAGTACATGATCGAGCCATAACAAAAAAAACATTTGAAAGCATTATTCATAAATGTGCCCCTCAAACAAATGGTAATTATGACTTTCTGCCTGCCTTTCAAGAGCGATAGCCCCTTGTTCAGACAGGTGAGTGGCTCTGAGTACAGCAACCACTTGTATTATCACCAGCAAATAAACAGTTTAATGTCATATTAAGGTGAATTTAATGGCTTCCTGTTGAATTCTTGCCTCTCCCATATCTCAGATAATGAACCTAGTTTGAATTTGAATTAAAATGTTATGGTCAAATGAGGCAGACATTAGAATGGTAGTTGCATTTCATTGGAACGATCAAACTCCATGGGAAGATCACAAAAAGATCATGGACTTCTCATCTACGATGGGAAGTATCTTTAACAGGTGGTGTTGGCCAAGTGTCATGGCCACATTTATTTAAGCACTAATGGCACAGGGCCTGATTTAGAATAACCTTTCCTCAAGCCAGATTCTCCTCACCATATCCATACCTCAAAAAATAAAAACATATTAACAAAACACATGTTGGGTGATAGAATGAGTAAATGTCCTTACAGTATGGTTTTCCATTAAACGCTGCACAGCTTGTCTCACCAGCAATTCAGACCTGCTATCTAGAGCAGAAGTTGCTTCATCCAAAATCAGTATAGAGGAATCCTGGTAAAGTGCTCTTGCAATAGCTAGTCTGCACATTTAAGGAAGCATAAGGGTTGAAATCTTACACTCTCAGCTAGATATATTAGCCAACCACCAATTCCCTCGAACAAAAACCAATAATGGAAATACAAGTTTAGATGGAAGATTTCACCTTTGCTTCTGGCCTCCACTTAAACTTGAACCCCTGGGACCAATATTTGTTTGGTACCCTTTGGGAAGCTTTCTAATAAATTCATCAGCATTTGCAGTTTGTGCTGCCAACTCAACCTTTTCCATGTCTATTTTTGTCATTATATCTCTATATCCAATGTTTTCAGCAATTGTACCTGAAAAAAGACTCTGGTGCATATACAAAAGACTAGATCAAGAACCAACAGGATTTTCTCCATGATTCATAATGTGTGTATAGAAACAGCATTTCTGACAACATTTTTACTTGCTGACCATCAAGAGAGCTGTCAGAAATTATACACAATAAGTAACAAGATAAACTTCAAACTTCCAAGTTTTAGCTTGCAGGCTGACGACAAAAGTAATATATATATAAAGAAATTTTTGATTTAATAAATCATTTTGGAATTTGTAATGCATAAAACGATGGAAAGAATTTCTTTTTTGACAGTGGAATAGTTCTTTTGACAATCATTCCAATGTACACAAGAAGAATTCTAGTCACATTTTGGGCTGCTATGCGTTATCTACCTCTGTATACCTCACGTGGCAGAAACGCAACCAGAGGGTTTTCAACAACAAGCACACGGCGGTGAGTATGCTCAAGGAGGAGGGCATGAAGATTATAAGAATAATGCTGCTCAACCACAACAATCCGATCCCGGCGAGGGTGCGTTCGGAATGGAACTTGTAGAGTGGTTGTCTTGTGGTCTGCTGGGATTGCTCTCTTAGTTAGGCTTTGGTTCTCCGGCTAGTTTTTGCCTGGTTGTTGTAGCCCTTTGGCTTTAGGCTTAGATTGTGCAAGATCTCTTCTTTCAAGAGGGGTGTTTGTTGTTTTTGGGAGGAGTCCTCTAAGGCCGTTGGTTTTGTTGTAGCCGGCTTTTAGGTTCTTTTGTACAACTCCCTTTCTCTTAACCCATATGAACTTCGTTCAAAAAAAAGCAATGTCAGGATCCTTGATCAAACACAGAGCATACTTAAACATGCAATTTAAACTAAAACTGAATATGATAAAGAAAAAAAATGTGAAAAACAAAATATATATTATCTTTGGAGATATGGGTAATAGATATTGGTTACAATGGATAGAGACACAATTTTAATACAACAAGTAAGTTGTATCTCCCGCTAATTGTTCTCTCTGAGATTTACAATGGAAAATTGTTATCTGCCTATGAAAGAAGACAGATACTCCTTATATAGAAGGAGTTTTTGAAGAGTAGCCTTGGATTCCCTAGAAGTAGAGCCAAAAACTGCTTTGTCTTCTTGTAGAAAATTTCCTGGAAATGGTGGAACCTTCCTTCTTTGGATGATAGTGCATTCCTTCTTTGGATGATAGTGCAAGGAGACAAAAGATGTCTTGTCCTTGTCTTCTTGTAGGAACTTTCCTGGAAGTGGAGGAATGTTCCTTCTTTGGATGATAGTGCAAGAAGGAGACAAAAGATGTCTTGTCTTTGTCTTATTGTAGGAACTTTTCTGGAAGTGGAGGAATCTTCCTTCTTGCCTGCAGTAGAAGGATGGTTCAAATCCCAAAGGATCTTTGGGAAACAACAATGAAGATGACTTGTAGTTTGTTATACAAGTTGGGAACCAAAGTTAAATGGTGGGATGCTTTCAGAAAAGAGCATCAATGTTCCTTGCCTGCAGTAGAAGGATGGTTCAAATCCCAAAGGATCCTTTCTTCCACTCATCAAAGCCAGCAGTCCTAATTTTTGGCACAAAGAGCCAAAACTACTGCTCTCCTTTCCCCTGCTCAGACTCAAGAAGAGTATCTTTAGATTCTGTAGAGTTTAGCTTCAAAGAGAGACGACAAATCCGTCTCATTCAACTCCAGTTCCACAGGGTCCGTCTCTTCAGTTTCTCCTATCATATCCTTGGGAAACAACAATGAAGATATTGGCATCCTGCCTCCAGTCAAGCACTGACCTTATGCTCCAAAGCAAGTGACCCTACCACTCCTAAAGCATCCAAAGAAGGAAGATTCCTCCACTTCCAGGAAAGTTCCTACAAGAAGACAAAGACAAGACATCTTTTGTCTCCTTCTTGCACTATCATCCAAAGAAGGAAGGTTCCTCCATTTCCAGGAAATTTCCTACAAGAAGACAAAACAGCTTTTGGCTCTACTTCTAGGGAATCCAAGGCTACTCTTCAAAAACTCCTTCTATATAAGGAGTATCCGTCTTCTTTCATAGGTAGATAACAATTTTCCATTGTAAATCTCAGAGAGAACAATTAGCGGGAGATACAACTTACTTGTTGTATTAAAATTGTGTCTCTATCCATTGTAACCAATATTTATTACCCATATCTCCAAAGATAATATATATTTTATTTTTCACATTTTTTTTCTTTATCATATTCAGTTTTAGTTTAAATTGCATATTTTAGTTTAAGTATGCTCTGTGTTTGATCAAGGATCCTGACATTGTTGGTCTTGCCTTGTTCTTACGCATCAGAAATTTTATTATCTTTACATTCTGTGATTGCATATAGCTAGTTCCAAGCTAGTCCATGGTATCTATATATAAGCAAACCATTTATCTGATTGATTAGGAATAGACAGTTTCACTATGAGAATTAAATAAGCTTTCCATTTTCTAGACAAATGTAAAATAAGAAGAAATTAAAAATGAAGTGCATGAATAGAAACAAAATCATGCAGCTCCTGCTTTAAAAAAGACCCATCCCAAACGACTTGGTATTATGAATGAACTCTTTCTCAAATCTCAATTGAATGAGATTTTAGGAAGCTGAATCAAAGGCCTTGAACACAAGGCCTAACACCCTCTTCCCTTTCTTTTCCCTTCTCTTTCTTTTTCTTGACAGAGTCCAAAAACAGAAATCAAACGTAAAAGGAAGTTCAAAATCTTACTATATCCTGAGAAACCAGACCAACATGTCTCCTCAAGCTTTCCAACTGGACGTTTTGGATATTCTGGTTATCAACAAGTATGCAACCTGTTAACATGAAAAGATTATATAAGCAGACACTTTTAAAAGGAACAAAGAGTTTCAAAGTCATAACATTTCTGTAAATTGACCACGTTTTTCAAGGAACATGTAAAAATTGTATATCTAGATGGCTCACCATATAAAGGATCATAGAGACGGAGAAGCATTTTAATTAGGGTTGTCTTTCCTCCTCCAGATGGGCCAACAAGAGCTACTGTCTCTCCAGCTTTGATATGAAGGTTCAATCCATTCAATACAAGAGGGCTATTTTCCCCATATCTAAATGAAATATCACAAAATTTGACATCTCCAGAGACATGGCCCAAATCCACAGCATCTGGTTTTTCAGTCACCTATATTCAAGAATGATTAATTTGCAACTACAAGATTATAAATCATGACAGGAAAATATTCAAGGGGTTGGGCCAGTGTTAATACAGGAAGAAAAAAGAGTCAATATCTTGGCATAAGTTCAATATCTAAGATAACTCCAAACAACAGAAAAGTATGCCATTGCTAGAAGAACCATTCCCACTGGATAGAACATGTAACCCAATTAAAGTAGAAGCACGTATATGTTACTTCAACAAGTATAAAAAATTATTCTCTCTTTTTATATTGTGCTTCCTGCTCTTCCATTGAGTAAAAAATCATTTATTGCCAAGCAACCGGAGATTTATTAATAATTGCCAAATGACTGAAAATGATGGAACTTATGTCTAATCTCTCTCCAAGTATAGAAAATCACAGCTTAGTATGTACAAAAGCAACTCATCTGCAGATAAAAAAAAGGAGGAAGTATGTGCTGCAGAATCTAAAAGACATTATATATAAAGTTTTTGACAATAACAACAGTTCCAATGAAGTTCTGACTTACCTTAGATTTAAACTTGGTCAAATCAAACAAGCGTTCGATAGCTGGTTCTCCTTGTTTCCACTCGTTGTATGCTTTACCAACATCCTGTATGATGCTTTAGATTTATTACTTAAGCCTGATCATGATAAACATAACAAAAGGCACTCACTGTATCTTTTACAGCAAACAAAGTTCATAGCATGCAACAGCTTATTTTGTTTTATGTTTTGCTAGATAAGTAACTATGGTTATTGGCACTGCGGCCATAAACCAGGGCACCTCCAGGTCCAGGATGCTGTGTGCATTTCTGGGTGGTTAAATTAATAAAGGGCAGATCAAAGGTAACATCGTAAGAAGGAGAGATGGGAAGCAACAACAAAACCAAGGAAGATGCTGGTAAAATCCCTCCTATTTCTCATAGAAACCAAAGATAATGTGATTTGATTATGTTACCTGGATTGGCTCGACCACAAAAATCAATGAGGTTATAAAAGAAACCATGCTACAACCATCAAAACAACCACTTGAAACCGCCATTGATCCTACACAAAGGATGGATAATGCTCCAAAGTATATAATCTGTACAATTTGAGGGATAAACGCCTTCATTTTCCTTTTGGTAAGAAGTGTAGATAGGTCAGCATTAGCAAGCCTTTCAAACCTTGCAACCTCACTAAACTCTGCATTGTTTGCTTTCACAAAAAGAATTGCTGGGAGAACCTAATAGATTTAAAATAGATAAATATATCATTTAACGATAAACAATAGGGTAAGGGCTAACACCAAAACACATGCATAATAAAATGTCATAAACAGATAAAGTGCAAGTGTCTGCATGTGTGTTGGGGGGGGGGAGGTCCACCTACATTCAACTCCTTTGGTAGATTACTACAAGTGTAAAAGGTGGGACTAATATGGATTAATCATAAGCATATAGGGTACGAGAAATCCAAAAACTATGACATGCATGGCAACATAGAGGAGCTTTAGGTATCATACAAGTTTCAAAACTTTACCTCGTTTAGGTAGGCTGAAAGAGCTGAAATACTAAGCTTTGCCTTCTTAGATACCTTCCGAAGCCTGGTTCCAAGGTATGCAATAGCAAGAGCTGTGCAAGGAATCACCTACAACATTGCAGAAAAAATTCCAGACCCCTAGATGAAGAAGAATAATCTGAGCATAATCAGATATGTTGAAGCTGCTTTATCCCTTACCATAGCTGCGATCAATGAAAGGATAGGGCTAATAACCAACATCCGTGAGGCCATTGCTGATAACTGCAGAGCACTGGGCACAATGGTCTGTGATAAAAGTTGAACTCGTTTGAGAATTAAAGCAAAAATGAGTACATTTTGCGTGAAAGGTTTATCAAGAGGCTTTATTCCATATCAATGAAATTAAAAGCAAGACATGTATAGATGCAAAATCACAATGCGTTCCTCCAGACAGACACGCCACCGTCCACAAAAGAAGAGGTTACATCTGCTCAATTTGATAAGCGCATGATTAGCCGTTTTTAATCTGCCCACTCATAAAGAACTCTTATTTTCCTAACCAGTAACTCATTGACAGTGTGCACAAAATTGAGTCCTAAAAGCCATCGTACGAGGGCTAACATTATATACCTGTAATTGATTCTCAATGAAAAAATACATAAAATCAACCAACTCCCTACATTTGTTCACATAAAAATAAATGACCACTCACATTGAGAAGCGCATAAACAGTGTCAGCGACATCAGCAGCCTCAGCAGTGATCCTATACGCTACATCCCCAGAAGAAACAGCACCTCCTCCTTCAAAAAACGCCAATTCTCTCTCCAAAACCCTCTCAAAAACAAAAACTCTAATCTTATAACTGGCATTCAACGCAGCCTCCCACAGGAATGCATGCTGGCCATAAGTAGCAATCAGCTTAGCCAGAAACAAACCAGCTAGCACCAGCCCGTCATTCCTCAGCGTAACCCCATCAATCTTACCAATACTAGAGGATAATTGACCAAATTTAGGCACAAGTTGGGATAAAGAAAGGACAGAAAGTAGACTGCAAAGCCAACCAACTAGGATTGGCTTATACTGAGAAAGGATAAAGGGTTTTATAATAGAAAGAGGATCAAATGGATCGCTAGTGTTCCCTTGTTGCCGTTGTTTCCGGGGGGCTATTTGAAGCCGTTGCTTTTGCTGCGAGGTGATAAGAGACAGGAGAGAAAAGGTGGAATATAGGGGCTGAAGCAGGGTTTTTGAGGGGGATTTGAGTGTAGGGTTTGTTAGTTTAAAGGGTTTTGAAGGGAAGGGGATTCGATTCTTGGGTTGCAGATTCTTCATGTGGAGAGGAGAAGGGAGTGAAGAAGGACGAGAGGGTTTTAGTTGAAATTGTAGAGCGGTCATCCTGTCTCTCTCTCTCTCTCTCTCTCTCTCTGTTTTTTTATTTTATTTTACCTCGATGGATCATAAGACAGGGATTTTTATTTTTATATATTTTTCATGGAAGAAGAAAGAAAGAAATCATTGACTTTGAAAATAATAAATTATTTTTTATTTTAAATTATCTGTTTTAAGACTAATTGGATATATACTTTAAAAATAAATTTAAAAAATAAAATAAAATATTTTAATAAATTTATATAAAAAAAATATTAAAAAAAAAACAATCTCTATCACTAAAAGAAAATTCCAAAAAACAGGAAGCTGGGCTGGCAGGTGGCCCATAGAAACGATGATCGGCTACGCCGTGCGTCTTATCATGTCCTCAGAATAATTTAGTCTCCCTCTACTTGCTAGGTATTTTCCGATATTTTATTTTCTCAACAAATGTTGACAAGTTAATAATTAAATGGGGCATAGAAGACTGTAATTGAAAAAAAAAAGATTTTGAGGATGAAAATAGAAAAAAATGAATATTACGATTTGGTACCGTGAGTTTTGAGCATCGTTACCTTGTTAGATTTAACTAAATTAAGATGTTATTTCATCTAATTAGTTGTGTTTAATTTATTTACAAATTGTGAATTGAAAATTATTATCGAACATTGTTTAATAGTTTCATTTCCTATCCTTCCTAATGGTAAGGCATATTGCTGACCACTTGAATTTCAATTCTTTGATGTGCAGTAGGAATTTATAATAGCAACTCATCCTATAAATTAATTCAGTTGACAAATTGGATTTTTAAAGAGATAAAATTCAATTCAATTTATTTTTATATTACTCTTATCACATTCGTTTTATTCTTTCAAAGGTATCTAAAAAAGATGAATATTTTAAGAAAAATATCGTTGTGGTTGACTTAAATAGTGATTTTCATTCAGAAATACATCAAAATAATATTTTTTATTTTTTTAATAATCATTTTGATATCAGCATATGAAAATGATTTATAAATACCAAAAAATTAATTTAAAGTAAAAAACAAAATTAAAAACACTTTTAAAACACAGTATCAAACATGACCTAAATCAGGGAACCTCCAATTTATTTTTATACTATTTTTAGTAAATGAATTTCATTTGAAATTCAGTCATTCAAAATAATACTCGAGAGTTAAACAAAAATTCCTTCAACTATTATTGTTGTTGTTATTGTTATATGTAGCACTTCACATAGCAATGTGGAATCCCCTTGCCTATCTATCACCACTACATTAAAAAAAAAAAAAAAAAACGAATCTTTATCAGAAAAATACGATTAAGATATCAGAAGGGGAAAGAAGGCATTTGGTGGGGTTGATAATACCATCAGGCTAGTGATTTCATTTCTCCCTCAATTTTCTGGTCACGGCAAAGACAGCCCCGGCGACAGCAATGATCATGGCTGAAACTAAGATGGTTGTTTTGAGTTTATGCATGGCATCCTGCTTTTCCCTTTCCCTTTTTCGTGCAGCCTCATCTTGTTCCTGCAATGCAAATTAGTTGGGGGCGGAAGAAAGACACCAGAACTAGGAGAGGCAAAGCAAGCATAATGAAGGTTTTCTTAAATATTCAAGAGGAGTGATGACCTTCAAAATGTTTCACAGGTTCATGATTATATCATTCCCGATGAGAACTTTTGGATTGCTGTGAGAAAAAAGATCATATTTTTGGGCATATCAGTATGCCAATGGAATGCATTTTTGCTGGTATGTTCACACCTCGAAACCTTATATTTTATTTTATTTTATTTTATTTTGGAATCGAGAAAACTCCACCTCTTCCGGAAAACGCATTTTATGAGTCCAAATGAGCGAGTAAAACCCCAACTATCCCAGGCTTTTACAAAAGATGCACACCCTAACCTCGATCTCAGTGCAGATCTTAAGCCTTTTGTTGACGAGTTTCAAATTTCCAGATGTCATTTTACAGCAAATTTATATATATTAAATGGGGGACTGAAGGGACTAATGGTCTTTACATTTATGCACACTCTGGTTCAATCCAATTTTCTGCATGCATGAACATACGATTTGCAGATCCCTTTTTTATCATCAGATGAGCATAAAATATATATCAACATGCTAATTTTCAATATCAGAACCTAAAAATGTACGAGTCCATGTAGAAATTCAAATAATAAACGATCAAAATAAGAACCACCACCACAGTTTTGATTGATGTCTATTTCCTCTTGTACTGCGTGTAAAGATTGGTTGAATTGAGTGCAAACTGCAAAAGTACCTGCTGAGTCTCCTTTGAGGTGGCAATATCTGATGATACAGGATCAACTTCAAACTCCTTGTTTTGGCCAGGCTTCAGTGCTTGATCAACATCAGCCTCTGGAAATGATGATGCTCCATCCATTGCCATTTTTTCTTCCCTCTTAAACCTGTCTTTCAAGTAAGTGTAACCTTTTCTCTCTCTCTCTTGCTTGCCAAGGAAGAAGAGGAAAAAGAAGGGACCTTTAAAACTGGGCTTTAAAATAAATAGTTTGTTTTCTCATGCCCCTGATAATCAGATTCTAAAAGATTGCGCTACTGTTATGGGGATCTAAAGGACTTTCTCTTGTTTGTTCACAAGAATCACAAATTCCCGGGAAATCTGTCAGATTTAACTATTTCTTGGATGTACATAATGACAAAATTGTCCTTGAAGCTTAGCTTCTTTTGTCATTGTTTTGATGTACGTTACATAGTCCCGCATCCTCATGCACATGTGGTCTGAGAATCGAAATGGATACCTTCAACAGAATTAAAAAATAGCCCTGCTAATGGGTAGACATAAGCGATGAACACTTGTCATTACAGATTGCACAAAAGTTTATGTACTAGAAATATTAACAGAATAACATTACTTTATCTCAGCCTTTGTTCCCCACTAACACATTCACATTTGAATTCTTAAACAAGCTACTTACAGGCATTAATGCATGGTTCTTCACCACGAGGACGGTTGAAAACATTATTGTCTTAAAAATTTGTATTCATGAAGAGAATTGTCATTCAACATCAAGTTTCTCAACCTCAACCTCAACGAGCTTTGAACTCTACCTTCATGATAAGTGGAGATATGTGAGAACTCGTAAACGGACTGGGGCTATGATTCGTTTACTTCAAGCCATTCATGCAGTGCCTGCCAGCGTAAGCTCCTAATTACTTGATCCAAAACCACGAGGACTTGGCCTTGATGATACTGAGTCAACAAATCGCCTCCTTGATTCAGATTTTCTCCTCCTCCTTGCAGAACCAGGAGAAGCCTTGTCCAGGAGATAACCAAAAAGATCAAAAGGATAGATTAGGATGAGGACTTATCAAATGGATTTGAGTTAGCTTTAAAGTTTCTCCTTAGGTGTCCAATATTCTAAATGCCTTCAAACACAGGAATCGCAAAACTTGTACAATTATAGGAGAAAGGGCCATGCAAGTTATTAGTGTCTTCTACATTTTGTAAGTTGCAGAGAAGTTCTGCGAATAGAAAAAAAAATCAGAAGGCACGGAGAAGTTTTCTCCGGATAAAAAAGATTGCTTAAAAGAAGCAAGCTCAATTTACCATCCTGACAGTATTTTGAAATGCCATACTATTATTAAATATCCAAATAAAATATTTTTTAGCTTCTTGTTTGGTTTGTGAGTCATCCAAGTGAATGGAGAAGCAGATCATGCAAGGGAAAATTTTCCTTCCATTCTCCCTAACCAGAGTGTAAGGATAAGAGAGATATCTCTACCTTCTCAATGGTTAATTTTATTAATCTATATTGCTGACATGTTTATTAGTCAATCCTTAAATAGGCCACAATCACAGCTACAAGTGCCTGAATATTCTGCTATCCAAAAAGCACTTCCACAGTCCACTTAAATTAGCATTCTCTTGTCTAAACAAATTTGGTAAAACAAAGAAATAGAGACAACCGACTCATTTATGCGACAACATGAAACAAAGAGCGATATAAATTGTTGTTCTCATTAATCAACTCAGTGTTGAACCAAAGAACTTTTCACTCGTGAAAATTATTGCATTCTAAGTTTCACAGCCTTAAAAAACCATTATGCAATAATGAGGATGTCACTTAAGTGGGTGGTGAAAGCAACAGTCAGAACTGAATAGCAGAACTGGTAAATTCATTTTAGAATTTCTGAAAACATTCTGCACAATCAGCATGCCTCAGAAACCCTTTACCAATGTCTGTAATCATGTGGGAATTGAACAGCAAACCAAACATTAAAGCATGCAAAGAAAATATATACACACATAAGCAGATAAGGTACCTTCTGTTCGGTTTTTAGTGCATCCTCAAGATTGCTCATGGAAGGAATAGATCCACCTTCCATTGCCCCCATTAGGTTCTTCATACGAACACGCATTTGAAAGAGTTGAGCAACCAGTTGGCTCACCTAGTTTTTGATATCACAAGTACACCCACACAAAAGTTAACAGCTGAATTACAAAAGTACAGAATCTCCATTGTTTTCCAGCACACACATCACGTGGAAAGTGTGCATACCTGCTGCTCTGTTTTTCCAGAAGCCTGAGCAACTCTTTTCCTCCTTTGAGGAGATTCTGCTAACAATTCTGGTTTCTCTCTCTCCTCTGTAAATAAGCAAAAAATCAGAAAGCACTACAAGGACTGCATCTTCTGAAGGGTTAAGCATATGCATACTGTATCACATAGAAGGAAAAGGCATATAATACATAATCCTATGAAATCAGAACCAAACATCTACATGTTTATTGAATTGAATAAATTATTAGATGAATTTCAACTAGAGAATCAGCCAACAAGCAAAGCTGACTCCAAAAGCCTGGCTTTGTTATTCGCGGTGTGTTTAGCATCTACAACAAACAATGGACGAAGGCATGTCTAAGTTGAAAGTATGTGGTTTAAAAAGCATGAACAATAGGTGTGTGAGTAGCAAAAAGAAAGAAAAAATTATATCTTCGGAAAACAACACTGCCGGGCTTTATCAGCATGTTTGAAATAAGTTATAATTTTCCAAATACTGTAGACACTAGAAAAACTAAATAAGCCTATGCATGCTGGGCCAGATAATAAGGTTTGATGTCTTTGGTTATTTTCAAAGCAAATCAGAGAAAACTTGCAATGCAAATACACTGATCAGGAAAGTACTGAATTGCTCTCGTGTCTAAGTAATATCACGCAACACATCATGTATCAATTATTGAATCCTACCCAACAAAGTTTCTTAGAACATCAAAGATTAATCACAATCATGTATTGGATTGGAGTTTCACCAGCGTATATTTAAAGAAAGAACTATTGATAAGAGGATTATAGGATGACGGACTAAATGAAGGCAATTGTAGCAAATGCTCTAGTGTCTTTATCACCACTATGTAACTTTATATATGTTTCCATTTTGTCCAAGTTTTATTTGTCAAAAGCAGTTATATAACAAAGAGCACGTGGAAGAAGAGACCAGGAGTCATTGCTTCGATCATTCCTTCCATTATCTTTAAACTCTTCTCTGCTTCTCGAATTTGTGCAGGAGTAACCTGTTTTGCATACACACATAGGAAAGTCAATTGAAGTTTCTTCCACAAGTATACAGAGTTACAAGGCAGAATGATGAGCCGCATAAATTTAGCCACTTCCATTATCTAGGTTCATGAATTGAATCTTCAATGATTTCCAAATCAAAAATCCAAGAATTAGAGCATAAATATCTTACAACAACCAGCTAACATAGTAACTGAAAAAATATTGCAGTTAAACCAGACTTTCATACCTTTGTCATTCCTGGGATCATCCCTAGGACACGAGTCATGGAACCCATCTTAGCAACAGCACGAGTTTGCTTTAGGAAATCATTGAAGTCAAAATTGGCACCCATAATCTTCTTCTGCAAATCTTCAGCATCTTCTTGTTGCATCTGCACAGACAAATCAACTAAGAATTGCATCGAGATATGGTCTCTCCAAAAGAAATAGAAATGTGATTTACTAGAACTTACAACTTCTTGAGCCTTCTCAACCAAGGACAGAACATCTCCCATTCCTAAGATGCGTCCAGCCATTCGGTCTGGGTAGAAAGGTTCAAGATCCTCCATTCGTTCTCCTCGTCCTACAAGTTTGATTGGCTTTCCTGATATCTGTCATCATTAAACAACTAATACTTAATATATATCTAATCTCTGTACTATGTAATCAATAAAGATGAGACCACCCAAAACCTACAACATTTCCATTTATCAATTACTAATGTTCTGCGCTGAATCTCTGTATGTGGGCATAATAGAGGGACAAGTGAGTTCATTTCCTGCTAAAGGTCTCTTCTCTTTTAAAGCAGTGATAGGCCTAATAGAACCAGATTTTAGGTGTTCTTGATAAAACTGAACTGGATAACCAATTTTCTCTAAATTGACCAGTTACTCGGCTGACTGGTTTCAATATTTTTCAAAAAGGTCAAGGAGTTCATTTCTGATTTCCCTGTAACATTATCCCATGGCACATCACAACTCCTTATCAGAAAAGCAATCAGCTTTATGAAAGTTCTTAGATAAACAATGAAGATACAAAAGATATCATAAAATGAACAGACAGATATGCTAACTTTTATTTTAGTCACAAAAACTCATCCTCGCATGAATTCAAGGCTGCTAGAAAATAATGAAAATAATCTATGCTGACATTTCTTGTAGTCTTATAGTCACAAAAACTCATCCTCGCATGAATTCAAGGCTGCTAGAAAATAATGAAAATAATCTAAGCTGACATTTCTTGTAGTCTTATAGTCACAAAAACTAATCCTTGCATGAATTCAAGGCTGCTATAAAATAATGAAAAACAAATCTAAGGGAATTAAAATGCAGACCTCTTTAACACTCAGAGCTGCACCACCTCTAGAATCCCCATCTAGTTTGGTCAAAATGGCACCCGTAATTCCAATTTCCAGATTGAATGTTGTAACCAAAGCTGTGAATTTACCCAAAGAAAAAGCACATCCATGAAGTAAGAATTTTAATTGTAAGTGTGAGAATAAGTTCTGCATATATTGTTTAAGATTATAAATTGGACAGAAGCAAAACTTTGCTAGTAAGAACTAACTGCATGATAGGATTATAGATTGAAGCCCATATGACCCACCAAGGAAAACAATGCATGGCTATAACCTATAGGTTTGCCAATTTCCTTTATAATGGATTCATCACAAAGCTCAAGGTTAACATAAAAAACTGATGTATTAAGAACAGAAAATTCACAGAGGTTCTATTGGTCCAAGCTTGAGGTAGAATGAGCAAAATGGTTCTTTCAATTATTACGGAAAAAATTATCAATGATAGTTAGCAACAGAAAAGTAAAAAGAAATCATATTTTGCATACGTGTGTGATGTACCTTTGTTATTAGTGTATAAGCAAATAACAAATCAATAGCTCATGAGACATTATAAGTGCATTTTACAAGACAAAAATTTTACTTCAATGATCCGTAGATTCTATACCTAGTGAGAAACTGTGACTAGCAGTTTAAACAATAGTCAAATTAATTTCCATTGACAGAACAAAGAAAACCACTGTACCCCCAGCTTCTTGCCCAGTCATTGCATCCACAACAAGCAAAACTTCCGTTGGATTCAATGCCCTTTTAACATCTTTCAGCTCATCCATCATTGCTTTGTCTATCTGTTAAACATTATGAAAATAGAATATATTCCAGTGAAATCCTAAACTGATTAGTGATGACCAAACAGAGAGTTAAAGGGCATATTTTGTAACTCTCTAGAAGACCACACAAGCAAAGAAAGTATTAACCTGAAGCCTTCCCGCAGTGTCTACTATGACCACGTCTATGTTCTTCTTTTTGGCCTCCTCTAAACCTTTCCTAGCTATTTCTGAAGGTTTAACATCAGTTCCTTCAGTATAAACAGACACACCTACCTGTCAAAAGCCACAACTACATATAAGAACAATGATTAATATCCAAAAATCACAAAGATATATAATGAAAGCAAAACAACTAACTCATATAACCACAGTAACTTAACAAATATGGAAGTTTGTTCACATCAAGTTAGTGAGAAACATCATATTTAGTACTCCATCTTGGAGTACAAAAAAAGAATAACTGTTGTCTTTCCTGTCAAAATCAAAATAAAAAAAAGTAGGCAAATGCCTAAAACAGCAAACAACAGCATTAATCCAGTGCTCATATAACCACAGTAACTTAACAAATATGGAAGTTTGTTCACATCAAGTTAGTGAGAAACATCATATTTAGTACTCCATCTTGGAGTACAAAAAAAGAATAACTGTTGTCTTTCCTGTCAAAATCAAAATAAAAAAAAGTAGGCAAATGCCTAAAACAGCAAACAACAGCATTAATCCAGTGCTCTTCCCTTAGATACACTAAAGTAATTTTTTTGACACTCAGAATTCAATACCTGTTCACCCAAAATAACAAGTTGATCAATGGCAGCAGGTCTGTACACATCTCCTGCAACAAGCATGCAAGACTTCCCCTGTGGTTGACATCACATACTAGTGTCAGCAACATAATTAAGCATAACACAAATCTTATCAAAGCAAACTACAAACACTACACAAGCCCACGAGAAAATGATAGAAGTTGTTGCTTTCAAAAGGTACCTGTTTCTTAAGATAATTAGCTAACTTTGCACAAATAGTTGTCTTCCCAACTCCTTGTAGGCCAGCCAGTAATATTACAGTGGGACCAGATTTTGCAAAGACCAATTCAGATACCTCTCCACCCATCAATTTCACAAGCTCATCACGCACAATCTGCAAGAACCAAAGATTCATAATCACCAATTCAAACATGATAAAAGATTTTGTAGCTTTTCTCGACTTCCACATTAAAATCATGTACTCAATATTTGTAATGCATTGATAACATATTATCAATTTAGTGTGAGTGATGCCAACTGCCTTCTAAGAGCTTTTATTCATGCTGTGGGCTAGTTTCAGTTCAAATTAGAAAACAAAGACAATAATTTACAGAAACAGAAGAATAGAAGAATAAATCACCAGATGCGCCAACCAATGATAACAGCAAGTGAGCAAATACCACATCAAAAATTCACTGAAACTTAATAAAGTTCACAAACATAAAGAAGGAAATTTCACCGTTTTTTCACACACCAACCAGATTGTTTACATTTAGAAGTATTTAGTTTATAGAAATTTATACCTTGACTAATTGCTGATCAGGTTTCACTCCTCTTATGAGGCCAACACCAACAGCTTGGTCACCGACTGATTGCACAAACCTTCGAACCACAGGAAGGCTTACCTGTTAATATGCCAATAATATTCATTTTGTTTTGAAAAGGCATCAAAAGAAACTCAAATTCTAGTTTACAAATTCACTCACATCTGCTTCCAGTAGAGCTCTTCGTATATCCCTCATTGGCTCAGCAATATTCTCCTTAGTCAAAACCTCTACAACAAAAAGAAAAAACTTCAGCCATAAACAAAGGCCAAACATCAACAACCTGGCTACTTGAAATATTTTAATACAAAAAGAGAAAAGAAACCCACAGTTGCAATCCATCTACAGATGCCAAAATCAATGTTTTCCCTTTTTAGCTTGCGAAATCTGATGCACTTTAAATAACTAAAAACACATTAATTGATGCATAAAGTCGCTAACTTTTTTTAACAAAAAGACAAAATCAAGAACACTAATCGAAGTGCACAAAGACAGTAAGTAAGCTCAAACCTTCTCCTTTGAGCTTGTTCCAAGCAGATTCAAGGCCACTAGTTAACTGACCAAACATCTCTGCTTTGACCACACCACCCCCCATTTCTCTTCCCAAAGTAACAACACTCTTACAATTCACCCACGACCATATCTCTCTCTGTTCACCAAAAAAAAGCAACACCAATTTGCGCATTAAAAGATTAGAAAAAATTATTGAAATGGGTGTCCTTTTCGTTTCTTTCGTGAACTTACAGTGAATGAATTTCTTGAAGAAAGCGAGGTGACATTATTGCTTGAGCCAGTCCACGAAGAACAAGAAGATTTAGCTGAATTTCTCGAACAGCTTGAATAGCAAGAGAAACTCTTGTTGTTTCTCGCAAAAGAAGATGTAGTGAAATGGCGGGACGCAACGGTCGAGAACTGTACGGCCTCCATAGCCTAAAGGCTAAAGGTAACAGGCTCCCTGAGAGATTTTTTATCCGTTGAAAATATCTGTGTTCTATCTCCTTTTATCGGTTTGGTTGGTTGGTTTGGAGTTTGGACAACTCGCAGACTGTGGCTTTATGTTTATTCGTTAGATCAGAGCCGTCTAAATCTATGATGTGGATATATCATATCAAGAGTTATATATCATGTCGAAAGTTAAAGATATTTTTTAAAGAATTTTTTATTTAAAAATATATTAAAATATATATTTTATTTTAAAAAAATTATTTTTGATATTATCACAGGAAAATAATATGAAAATATCAAAAAAAAATACTTAAACAAAAAAAATAAATTTTTTGAATTTTTATTTTTTATTTTTCAAAAAAAAATAATTCATATGACTCCGAAACACCCCTTTAAAAAGGAAAAAATCACTCACTCTATATCATAGAGTTTACTTCGCAGAAGAAATATAAATAATCTCATCATTGCATTTTAATAATTTTGATATTAGGATTTTATCCTTAGAAAATCTTGTACATATTAAGCAATCCCTTAGGTTATTATATTAAAACATATTAATAATCTTTAATTGCTTTGAAATAAAAACTTGTGCAATAATATAACTAAAAACGTCATCTATATCACATATTACATATAGAGAGATATAAATCAAAATAATATTTTCAAAATATTAATAAACCTTTATAGGTTGTCACTCTTGGGTGATGATTAGAGGAAGTAAGAGCAACTTCAATGGCAACAGTTATTTTGGAAAGTCAAATCTCTAAAATGACTCTTTGAATAGTGTATATATGACTTTTTTGTTGATATGTGCTCCAATGATAAAATTCATTTTGAAGAGCCATTTTTTATATTATTTTAAGTATAATGCAATTATTTTGTATGTAGTTTAATTATACAATTAATAGAGATAGGTTATATAATTAAATAATTGCTTTTAAAAAACTCTCCAACAATATAATTATTAATTTTGTATATAATTTTTTACTCTCTTATTGAGGTATTTTTAAATAAAAATAAAAAACAAATATTTTTGATATAATTAAATTATTTATAATATATATATATATACACGCACGCGCGCGCTGAAACACACGCAGGAAGGTGCCCTAAAATTTTAGCTTCTCTACATGAGTTGCTACAAATAACAGCTCGTTCACAGGAAAGCCATTTTGACTATCAATATGGCTTTCCCAATAGAGTATAGAAAAATAAGTAAGCATGCCAAAAAAAATTATTTTTTTATTTTTGTCTCCTCACACGACACTCCCGTTGAAATTGTCCTAAGTTGATCGTTGCAAATTTATCTTCCTTTCAAATAACAATGATTAACAACAAAGATATTAATTGTAATAATAAATATTTTGACCTTAAACAATTGTCTTCTCTACTAGGGAATGTTATAAGAAAAGGAAATATTCATCGAGGTAACTTAGCAGTAAAAACTTAGAATTATTGAGTTTGTTCTTCATATGATTTTAAGTTTGAGTTTTGTAATTGTTAATATGATAATTATTGAAAATTTACATATTCGTTACCTTCAGAACTCATGAAATTAGTCGAGGTACATACAAGCTGATTCAAATATCTACACTAAGCATACAATAATTGAAAAACAAATTGATAATATTCTAATAAAAATTGATAACTTATTTAAGAACTATGCCAAAATAAAACTATAGTTTAAATATCATGCTAGATATTTTATTTGTAAACATATTTTACTAAAACAATAATAGAAAAAAATGTGTATAGGATTAAAGATTTGGCCCACGTGCTTTGCTTGGCATAGGAAAGCCCGACACATGTGGCAATGAAATAAAAAGAGGTAATTTTGGGAAATAATTATTTCTTAAGAAAACCAGATGGTCTTTTTGTTATTTTTTTATAGTTTTTTTTTTATAAATTAAACCCCATTTTAAATTCAAATCAGTACATCCAAAAAAGATCTCAAACACAAAAAATAATTCAATTTTAAGATTTCCAAATAACCTAGTTTGTACCTTGTAGTGTGATGTGATATCTCTACCCGCCCAAAACAACCGGAATATAGCCGTTCTCATCCCCTCTCATTCTCCATCGTTAAAACGGCTGCTTTCACCACCGTTCTTGTTATCTCCATCATGCAATGTCATGACTATGAAGACCAAACTGTACCACCACCTCCAATCAACCACAACAAAGAACCCACAATGGAACACCCTTTTAAGAGAAGCAGCGAACAAAACCCTTTTCACCAAAGCTCTCTCTATATACCTCCACATGCTCCGCTCTGGGGCATTTCCGAACGCCTTCACTTTCCCTTTCGCTATCAAATCCTGTGCCGCGCTTTCTCTCCCTATCACAGGAAAACAGCTCCATTGTCACGTCGTCAAATCCGGGTGCTTATTAGAACCTTTTGTACAAACCTCCTTGATTTCTATGTACGGTAAGTGCAGCTTGATCGATAATGCACGCCAAGTGTTTGATGAAAATCCTCAATCTAGAAAATTAACTGTTTGTTACAATTCTTTGTTGTCTGGTTATGCATTGAAATCTAGAGTTACAGATGTGGTCGTGTTGTTTTGTGAAATGAGGGGGTTGGGCGTGGAGATTAATGGGGTTACGATGTTGGGTTTGGTTCAGCCTTGTGGGATCCCAGGGAATTTGGGATTGGGGATGTGTGTTCATGGTTTTTGTGTGAAGTTTGGTTTGGATATGGATTCATCTGTTGGGAATTGTTTGCTTACAATGTATGTGAAAAGTGGGGAAATTGATTGTGGAAGGAAGCTGTTTAATGAGATGCCGCGGAAAGGGTTGATCACATGGAATGCAATGATTAATGGCTATGCTCAAAACGGGCTCGCTAATAATGTTTTGGAACTTTATAAGGAGATGGAATCGAAAGGGGTTTGTCCCGACCCTTTAACACTTGTTGGGGTTCTTTCATCTTGTGCTCATCTTGGTGCACTCAGTGCTGGTAAGGAGGTAGAGAAGAAAATGGAGATTTGTGGGTTTAGCTCGAATCCGTTTTTAAAGAATGCTTTGATTAATATGTATGCCAGATGTGGTAATTTGGAAAAGGCTAGGGATATATTTGATGGCATGCCAGTGAAAAGTGTAGTTTCATGGACAGCAATCATAGGTGGGTATGGAATGCATGGGCAAGGAGAGGTTGCGGTGCAGCTTTTCGATGAGATGATTAGGGGTGGAATTAGACCTGATGGCACAGCTTTTGTGAGTGTTTTGTCTGCATGTAGTCATGCAGGATTAACTAACAAAGGGTTAGATTATTTTGGAGTCATGGAGCGGAAGTATGGGTTGCGGCCTGGTGCAGAGCATTACTCTTGTATGGTGGATCTTTTAGGACGTGCAGGTCGGCTCAATGAGGCCCGGGAGCTCATTGAGTCTATGCAAGTGAGAGCCGATGGTGCATTATGGGGGGCCCTTTTGGGTGCTTGTAAAATCCACAGAAATGTAGAGTTAGCAGAGTTGGCTTTTGAGCGGGTAATTGAGCTTGAACCTACAAATACTGGCTACTATGTTTTGTTATCTAATGTATATACCGAGGCAGGGAATTTGGAGGGGATTCTGAGAGTTCGGATGTTGATGAGGGAGCGGAAGCTCAAAAAGGATCCAGGCTGTAGTTATGTAGAATTTAAAGGGAGAATCCACCTTTTCTTTGCTGGAGATAGAAACCATCCTCAAATAAATGAAATATACAAAAAGTTGAATGAGTTAGAAAATTTGGTGAAGGACCTTGATGGAAGTAAGAAGAACGATCGTGAGAGAAGAGAAGAATATCTTAATAGTATGGGTGTGCATAGTGAAAAGTTGGCTGTTGCATTTGCACTCTTAAACACCAGGAAAGAAACGGAGATTATTATAATAAAAAATCTAAGGATATGCGGAGATTGTCACTTGTTCATAAAAATGGTTAGCAAGATTGTGGATCGTCAATTTGTTGTCAGAGATGCAACCCGCTTTCACCATTTCAAGAATGGATTCTGTTCCTGCAAAGAGTACTGGTAATACTCGCTTGAGGTTTTTATATTTGTAGATCCAAGTCAAACACGGCAAAAACAAGAAGGGTTTTTCTGGCATAGGTTACAAGAACCCAACAACAGTTCTTCTACATAAACCAGGACAGTGTGCAATTAAAAAGGTCAGGGCTGGTTCGGTTTTGCAACATTAGATACTCAACATTAGGTTTGCTTGTCTGGTTGCTTGTACTATTTGCTCAAATATCTTCACCTGTCAGCCACAGGCTTTACGCTGGAAATTATCGTTGATGAAGGTTACTGAGATTGACTTCTTGAGACATTAGTCTGCATTCTGGTTAGTTATAACTAGCTAGAAGATGAGGTTCATTCATCGTTGATCGCAGTTTAATTGCTGGAACAAGGCTAGTTGCATTAATAGAGAATTTCAAATAGTTTGAAAGAGTACCCACAGGCAAGTGGCAGTGATGGGCATTGCTGTTAAAAAGAAGAGCGCGTGGCCCTCAACAGATGAGATGTCAGCTCAAACCACGGGTGCCTGGCAACATGCTCTCAATCCTAGCTAATCCACGTGCTCCAATGACGAGCTTTGATCAGCACTATTTCACTAATTCAAATTTCATGTAAATTTGGAGGTCGCGTTTGTAATGCTGCCAGGATTATTGGTGACCTTTGATCAGCACCTATTCAAATTTCTAATGTCAAGAGTGGCGGAAGTTAAAACTACTCTTTTTTTTCTTTTCTCACTGATCTTTCATTGTTGATTCCTGAGGATAGGAAGGTCAGGAATTCTGTGGCCTCTCTTGCTTTCATTTAATACTTTTAACATCTTGATAAGGATAGTCTCGGGAGCCTTGAATTTCCACTCTTCAGCATCAATTATTAGATAAAAAACTGGAGTTAATCCAGTTAGATGATTTTTACCTTTGACAAATGCAGTGAATGGAGGTGCTGCGCATACAATATATCATGCCACTATTATTGTCTAATCATTCTTCTACCGTCTCTTCACCTGTCGTCTACTCTCTTCTCTTCATCAGCATATAAGGTCTGACTAGAAGCAATTTCAACATTTCAAGGTTAATCAACTTGTTCCCATAATTCAGTTCCAAGAGTCATAGTAAACTCTTTCTAGTGTTGTGTCATGAAAAATCAGAATCTAAAGGTTGCCTCACATAACACACTTCTATACATTGGATAGGCGTCTGATGTAAAACATAGGTTATTAAGAACATAATTAGAGTACAAATTAAATGACTAAATAATGTACAAAAGATCAGTACAAATGTCTTGTATCTTTACTGCCTATGAAAGGTCACTAGTTTAGAAGCAAATAAAAAATTTTGCTTTTCGATTATGTAATATGCCACGGTGCGCATACAATTACAAGTAAAATAATAATAATAATAAGAGAAAAATGGAAGTATATGATCAAAATTGTTCGATCAAGCCTGCAATGGGTACTACTGCATCAGTTCCAGAAATGTACTCATCTTCAACAAATGGAATGGTTTTCCGTACAGTCAATCTTATCGGAACACTCATCCCAGCATCACTAGTTTTATCTTTTTCCATGCAAACAGCAGCATAATGAGAACTGACCAGTTCAAAGAGTCCAAATTGCCAGTTGTTTGTGAGCCTCTCAGGGTGATCGGAAGATTCAACAACTACTTCAGGTGCCTGATTGCAAAATTTGAAAGAACCATTAATCATTGGCTTGCCTAAGAAGATCACTGATACTGAAAAAAAAGGCAACAATAGATGTACAAACTAGAAGATCAGAAATATTAGGATAAAAGGGCAGATCCGTCTAATGTTGAGAGGCTCTGTTCTATTTTGTTTGAATAATCTGTTAAGGATTAGCATATTGACAGTGACCATATATGATAAACAACTAAAGGAGCTTCCATGAGGCCAAAAAAAGAAAAGAAAAGGAGCTTCCTATGCTATCTGCATTACAAGTAGAGCATCACTTTCCAGGTTTCTTTATTTGCTGCATAAAGCTCAAAGCTCAGAGATGAGCTCACTAAACTTGATAAGTAATTCATTTCCTTGACATTGGTCATCTGCTTACAAGCAAGAGTCCAGAGTCCAGCAATGTGTTCCCATGGACACGGGGGGCCTCCTGATAAAAGAAAAATTATATGATGCTCATGTTATAAGCACCTACCTGTGAGATAGACGCAAGGAGAGTAAATCACCGGACCTAGTAAAAGTGATAAAAATATCTCTCCTAAAAATTATTTGGAATTAAAAAGGAATAAATTTTGTGATAAATTTTTCTTATTACTTTTAATAGGTCTGGATGTGATTTTCTCTCTCCTTGCATTTATCTCTCTCCTATGCTCGTTGGTAGTTAAAGCTTGAGCACCGTAGAATTTCTCTTGATCGCACACTTCAAAATATGTTAATTTCTTTGCGTACATTCCAATATGCATCGGTGTTTTTTCAGAGAAACTTGGAATTTTATGGCATACCCCGGATTCTAAATCATCAGCATGATCAAAGCCCCTCCTGAAGCCATTCTTTATGCAAATGGTGAAAGTCTTGAAAGGTGCAGCAGAGAAGCCTCTTCCCAAAGCTTTCACATATGCCTCCTACAAATAAGATTCACCAATAAGAAGCTTGAAGAAGGTATAATTGGCCATTAATTTCAATGAGAAATTGTTTTTTGGCAGCATCTAGATCTTGTAGATTGAACATGAACTTGAAACAGAACGCATGCTGAACTCAGTCAAGCACTGATGTCACTTGCTTATATCTTTCTTTTTTATGAGAGATTTTAAATCAGGTTACATTGATACATACATATGGAATTGATTCATATAATAAAGGTTTCTACAGTTAAGTGGACAAGTCTATTTGATATCAATAATACGAGTGTAACTGTAGAGACTTGTAGCTAGTCTAGAGTTATGAAAGGACTGCATTCCATTATCTAACTGTTTAATTAATTTTCACACCCTTCTGTTAAACCAATTGAAACCTATTCATACTATCTGATAGGAAAAATGTTCATTGAATTGAACTGGTCATGGTAAACATAATTTTTGTATTTCTTTGGCATATATCTACATGCAAAAGGAGAACAGATGGATAAAAGAAAGGGAAAGTATGTTGGATCATTAGAAATCTTAATATCTTTGGTCCTGATAAAGTGGCATGGAGGCAGATTTTACTGCCAGATTCGGAAGCAGGGACAAAACAGTAATGAAGTTTAACAAAGAATCATGCATAAATCTAATAAAGATAAAAAAAAAAAAAAAACATATTCATGCATCTTGGCAATTTCAATTTTGATAAGTATCATAGATACTCACAATGATCTTGCAGAATATTGTAACAATTCAAGAATGCATTCTAGCAGTTTCTACATGACAATAGCCAAATGATGGATAAAATATGTCAGGTTTATAGCTTTACATGTAAAATAACACACACTTTTAGAATGACATAGCACCACGCTCACCTTGAGAGTCCATAATTTCATAAATTCCTGGCGCTGAACTTCAGAGTCTGAAATAGCACTTAAATGTTCCACTTCATGGAGAGAGAAGTATCGCCGTGCAAAAGCTAAGATATTGTTTTTAATATTTCGTTGCTTCTCTTCTATATCAATTCCAATCTAGAAATTACAAATTAATATAGGCTCTGATCAATTTATTACGAACCAGCAGAAACTTGGATGGGAGCAGCCAGGTCACCTTGGGCATTGCATTTACTGAAAATTTACTTTAGAAAATAAAAATAATAAGAGTACACACCGATGAATTCACAGTCACTCCACAAGCTATCAAAGACGAAGTATGTGAGATATTGAAGTGTAATGGTGAAGGACATTGACCACCATCACTTTCCCACTCTAGCTACACCGTGAAAGCCAGTAAGTAGTATAAGAAGTGAAAATCAGCTTCAAAAAAATAAAAAGTAAATGAAAACTAACCTCAGGCTTTCCATGAACATTCCTCTTGAACTTCAAAGATCTTGGATCAACAACACGATTATTTATCTGATCTAGAAATAAAACAACATCATTAAAAAAGAACAACGTAACCTTTTTTCTACCAATTGCATAGTGCAAAATATACATCATGGTAAAATATGTCATGGAGGTTTTAAAACTGCACCCTCCTACAGAAGATTTCCAAAGTTTAATGAGAATTGTGAGTGAGATGATCCCCCACCACCATCACTCACTGTTCTAAGATATTTCATGGTCCCTCGCCTAATTTTTGACTTAATTGCTGCAGGATTTGCCCAGATCCAGACCAACCATGTTATTATCTGAAATGGGTCCGTTGCAAGAACACACAATCAGATCAGGTCCCTACGAAATGCTGCATTTGTGACCCTATAATGCCATAAGAAGCATAAATGCTACAAACAGTGTAGCCCTGCCACATTTTCAGATAATCAAGCCTAGCAATGAGATGTTTTCGATTGTTTTAGCTTGACTCTGAATTGAATCCTTGAGATTTTTATTCATGATTTAATGAGATTCATAAGAATAGATCATTCCAGTTCTTGGACTCGTTATTTATTTTCTTTTCAAACCAAATCAAATTAGATTGCCTATCTGCAGAATCAAGAACACTAAACTGCCAGACAAACATATCTGTTTTACTACAACTACAATGAATTCTAAAAATTGCTCAATTACTACATCCAGCAAAATCACATCTGCTTTTAAGATGTGCATTAGATAAAATGTTAAAATGCTGCAGCGAGCAAGAGTTTTGCAAGTACAATTCATATTTCATCAGATTTTCTTGAATCTACAGAAGCAACCGGCAAAAAGTAGCATCAATGCAAACAACATAGTCACCAGCAAACCAATTAAAAATTTGAAAGATTCGTTTCATCAAACACCTATCGAAATCACCACTAAATCCAAATTCCAAAACCCATTTATCCATTCATTTACATAACATTAATGAAAAATCAAAACTTTAAAGTAAGGAAAAGGGTAGAGGTCAAATATGTAAAATTGAACTAAAAGAGGAATAGCTGACTTAAAACTTACATCTTGCAATGGTAGTGCGAACCAAAGTACGAGCAAGCAAGGCTTGTTTCTGGAGCTGCTCTCCACGCATACTCAAAACATTTTCTTTCTCACATGGAGATAGAAGTTCCATGTACTGATTCAAAAGAGACACGCTCTTGAATTCATCAGGTACAACAAACCAAAGATGGGTCTCCCTAAAAGAATAAAACAACAACATAAGCAATCATTAAGTTCAAATGGGCATCTAGGGAGAACTAAAAAGACAATAAAATATGTGACAACTTACATTGGAGATGGAAGCTGTAAGGGAAGTATGGGGAAGGGGGAAACAGAGAAACTCCTTTGAAAGCTAAGCATCTTTTGGATAAAAGGGAACATGCGAGCTAATTTTTGGCTAGCTTGTGTACTATGGTACTATCGTTTTTCAAGATTCAAAATTTATAGATAGAGAACGTCTCTGTTGTCTGTTACGGTTGCTGGAAGGAACCAGTCCAGAATGTTTGGTACTATGGTGGTGACGCGACGGTGAAAACAAAAGAAAGGAAAAATTCATGAGTAGTAACCATCGAATTCGAAGGGCGATTTTGAATAAAAAGATTGATTTATAACAGTTTATTGCTGCAGTAAAAAAGAAATATTTTTTTTGAAAAATATATATAAAAATAATATTTTTAAGGTGTTATCTTCGAGGTTTGGCTGTAAGAGACAACAACGAGGTCAGACGTTAAAGATCCATTAATGCGATCAATGAATTCTTTAGGAGTTTGTTGTTGTATAGATTTTGAGCGAGAATAGAAAGAAGTTTTTCATTTATTATTATCTATATATCTAAAAGACATCGGCCAAATGAACAGTAGATTATACTGTTCATTGGCCATTTTTTCTTTGTACTCCGCGGGAGTACATATGCCTTTCTTTTTTTTTTTTTAAATTTTGTTTTTTTTTTAATTCTTTTTCTTTTTATTTTGTTTTTTTTTAATTCTTTTTTTTTCTAAATTTCGTTTTTTTTTAAATCCTTTTTTTGTTACAAATTTCGTTTTTTTTCTTTCTTTTTTTTTAAATTTTTCTAAATTTCTTTTTTTTTCTTTCTTTTTTTTTAAAAAATTTGTTTTTTTCTTTTTAAATTCTTTTTTTTCCTAAATTTCATTTTTTTCTTTTTAAATTCTCTTTCTACAAATTTCGTTTTTTTTCTTTCTTTTTTTTTATTTTCGTTTTTTTTCTTTTTAAATTCTTTTTTTCCTAAATTTCGTTTTTTTCTTTATAAATTCTTTTTCTATAAATTTCGTTTTTTCTTTTTAAATTCTTTTTTTTCCTAAATTTTATTTTTTTTCTTTTCAAATTATTTTTCTTTTCTAAATTTCGTTTTTTTCTTTTTAAATCCTTTTTTTCTTCTAAATTTTGTTTTTTTTCTTTTTAAATTCTTTTTTTTTCCTAAATTTCGTTTTTTCTTTTTAAATTCTTTTTCTTTTCTAAATTTCGTTTTTAAATTCTTTTTCTATAAATTTCGTTTTTTTCTTTTTAATTTTTTTTCCTGAATTTCGTTTTTTTTCTTTTTTTTAAATCCTTTTTTTTTCTTACAAATTTTGTTTTTTTTCTTTTAAAATTCTTTTTTTTTCTAAATTTCGTTTTTTTTCTTTTTAAATCCTTTTTTCTTCTAAATTTTGTTTTTTTTCTTTTTAAATTCTTTTTTTTTCTAAATTTTTTTTTTTTTTAATTTTTAATTATTTTTTTTTTCTAAATTTCGTTTTTTTCTTTTTAAATTCTTTTTTTCCTAAATTTCGTTTTTTTTTAAATTCTTTTTCTTTTCTAAATTTCGTTTTTTCCTTTTTAAATTCTTTTTTTCCTAAATTTCATTTTTTTCTTTTTAAATTCTTTTTTTCTAAATTTTGTTTTTTTCTTTTAAATCCTTTTCTTTCTTCTAAATTTTGTTTTTTTCTTTTTCAAATCTTTTTTTCCTAAATTTCGTTGTTTTTCTTTTAAATTCCTTTTCTTTTCTAAATTTCGTTTTTTTCTTTTAAATTCTTTTGTTTTTCTAAATTTTGTTTTTTTCTTTTAAATCCTTTTTTTCCTAAATTTCATTTTTTTAATTCTTATTTTGGAAAGTGTTGCTTTTCGTTTGTTTTTTTTTGGATTTTTTAAATCCTAATTTTAGAAAATTACTCTGTAAAAGTTGTTTTCGTTTGTTTGTTTTTAACTTGGATATTAATGACAGACTTATGCGTATCATGATTAATCTCAGGATCTATTTTTTTTCCTTTTTTTTCCACTTCTATATTTTTTCCCCTTTTTTTCCACTTATATTTTTTCCCCATGATCGGGATGTCCGAGTTATTTTATGCGCAGCATGATTTTTTTTTCATATTACTGTTTAAAAAAGTGTTTTCCCCTTGCATTGTTCTTTTTAATAACCATGCTTTTTTTAATAATAATGTTCACAGTTCAATACTGTGTGAAGAGGTGTTTTTGTTTTTTTAATTTTAATCGGGCTTTTTATTTTCTTTTAGACCTAGGTATCCGTTACAGCTTATGCACATCGACTAATCTCTGAATCCATTTATTATTATTATTATTTTTTATTATCACTTACATATTTTTTTCCATGACCGGGATCTCCGGATTAATTAACGCGCATCATGATATTTATATGTTTTTTTTATTTATTTTTGTTAAAGTTTCTAGGATATTTTTAATCTTTCATTAATTATATGTTCTGATATTTATTGGATATTATCTCATACGAATATATATAGGGATAAAAAAACATGACCTTGGATTTTTTGAATAAAAAAAATTAATATCAGTATTCTTAAATACATTTACTATAATCATATAATTAATAAATCGACTAACATAAAAAAAAATTGTCTTCGAATTTTAATTTTGTACTTAACACAATAACAATAACAATAATAATTTAATTGTTTTTCTTGCTTACTCTTTTGTTATTGTTTTTTTCTCTCCATATAATCTAATAATTTTTATTATTTTGACAGTGATGACAATGATATTTTTTTTAATTTTCTTAAATTTTCTAGGATAATTTTAGTCTTTCATTAATTATATGTTCTAATATTTATTGGATGTTATATATATATATATATATATATATATATATATATATATAGGGAAAAGAAAACATGACCTAGGTTTTTTGGAATAAAAACATTAATATCATTTTAAAATTAATATTGAAATTTGGTACTCTTTTGTTTAGATTTATTTCTTAAAAACAAATTTATAATATTTTCATTTTTAATATTTTAAATATAATATTGCTGGGGAAAAGATAAACTAAAAAAAAAATATTTACGTAGGTTATCTGCAATTACAAAATATACACGTCACTTTCCATTTTCATTACATAAATTTTATCAATTATAACTATACTAAATAAATATTAAACTAATAAAATATAATATATATAAAAACAATAAATTTTTTACATAGATAAAAAAACCGCCGCATCGCGCGGGTATACCGCTCGTCTATATATCTAAAAGACATCGGCCAAATGAACAGTAGATTATACTGTTCATTGGCCATTTTTTCTTTGTACTCCGCGGGAGTACATATGCCTTTCTTTTTTTTTTTAACTTTTGTTTTTTAATTCTTTTTCTTTTATTTTGTTTTTTTAATTCTTTTTTTCTAAATTTCGTTTTTTTAAATCCTTTTTTTGTTACAAATTTCGTTTTTTTTCTTTCTTTTTTTTTAAATTTTTCTAAATTTCTTTTTTTTCTTTCTTTTTTTTTAAAATTTGTTTTTTTCTTTTTAAATTCTTTTTTTTCCTAAATTTCATTTTTTTCTTTTTAAATTCTCTTTCTACAAAATTCGTTTTTTCTTTCTTTTTTTTATTTTCGTTTTTTTCTTTTAAATTCTTTTTTCCTAAATTTCGTTTTTCTTTATAAATTCTTTTTCTATAAATTTCGTTTTTTCTTTTTAAATTCTTTTTTTTTCTATTTTTTTCTTACAAATTTCGTTTTTTTTTCTTTTTAAATTCTTTTTTTTCCTAAATTTTATTTTTTTTTCTTTTCAAATTATTTTTCTTTTAAATCCTTTTTCTTCTAAATTTTGTTTTTTCTTTTTAAATTCTTTTTTTCCTAAATTTCGTTTTTCTTTTCAAATTCTTTTTCTTTTCTAAATTTCGCTTTTAAATTCTTTTTCTATAAATTTCGTTTTTTCTTACAAATTTTGTTTTTTCTTTTAAAATTCTTTTTTTTTCTTCTAAATTTCGTTTTTTCCTTTTTAAATTATTTTCTTTTCTAAATTTCGTTTTTTCTTTTTAAATCCTTTTTCTTCTAAATTTTGTTTTTTCTTTTTAAATTCTTTTTTTCTAAATTTCGTTTTTTCTTTTGAAATTTTTTTAAATTCTTTTTCTTTTCTAAATTTCGTTTTTCCTTTTTAAATTCTTTTTTCCTAAATTTCGTTTTTTTCTTTTTAAATTCTTTTTCTTTTCTAAATTTTGTTTTTTTCTTTTTAAATCCTTTTCTTTCTTCTAAATTTTGTTTTTTTTCTTTTTAAATTCTTTTTGTTTTTCTGAATTTCGTTTTTTTCCTTTTTAAATTCGTTTTCTTTTCTAAATTTCGTTTTTTTTCTTTTTAAATCCTTTGTTTCTTCTAAATTTTGTTTTTTTCTTTTTAAATCCTTTTTTTCCTAAATTTCATTTTTTTTAATTCTTATTTTGGATTTTTAAATCCTAATTTTAGAAAATTACTCTGTAAAAGTTGTTTTCGTTTGTTTGTTTTTTAACTTGGATATTAATGACAGACTTATGCGTATCATGATTAATCTCGGGATCTATTTTTTTCCTTTTTTTCCACTTCTATATTTTTTCCCCTTTTTTCCACTTATATTTTTCCCCATGATCGGGATGTCCGGAGTTATTTTATGCAGTGACATGATTTTTTTCATATTACTGTTTAAAAGGTGTTTTCCCTTGCATTGTTCTTTTTAATAACCATGCTTTTTTAATAATAATGTTCATGAGTTCAATACTGTGTGAAGAGGTGTTTTTGTTTTTAATTTTAATCGGACTTTTTATTTTCTTTTAGACCTAGGTATCCGTTATGACTTATGCACATCGACTAATCTCGAATCCATTTATTATTATTATTATTTTTTATTATCACTTACATATTTTTTCCATGACCGGATCTCCGGATTAGTTAACGCAGCATCATGATATTTATATGTTTTTTTATTTATTTTTGTTAAAGTTTCTAGGATATTTTTAATCTTTCATTAATTATATGTTCTGATATTTATTGGATATTATCTCATACGAATATATATAGGGATAAAAAAACATGACCTTGGATTTTTTGAATAAAAAAAATTAATATCAGTATTCTTAAATACATTTACTATAATCATATAATTAATAAATCGACTAACATAAAAAAAAATTGTCTTCGAATTTTAATTTTGTACTTAACACAATAACAATAACAATAATAATTTAATTGTTTTTCTTGCTTACTCTTTTGTTATTGTTTTTTTCTCTCCATATAATCTAATAATTTTTATTATTTTGACAGTGATGACAATGATATTTTTTTTAATTTTCTTAAATTTTCTAGGATAATTTTAGTCTTTCATTAATTATATGTTCTAATATTTATTGGATGTTATATATATATATATATATATATATATATAGGGAAAAGAAAACATGACCTAGGTTTTTTGGAATAAAAACATTAATATCATTTTAAAATTAATATTGAAATTTGGTACTCTTTTGTTTAGATTTATTTCTTAAAAACAAATTTATAATATTTTCATTTTTAATATTTTAAATATAATATTGCTGGGGAAAAGATAAACTAAAAAAAAAATATTTACGTAGGTTATCTGCAATTACAAAATATACACGTCACTTTCCATTTTCATTACATAAATTTTATCAATTATAACTATACTAAATAAATATTAAACTAATAAAATATAATATATATAAAAACAATAAATTTTTTACATAGATAAAAAAACCGCCGCATCGCGCGGGTATACCGCTCGTTAATATAACTAAAAGGCATCGGCCAAATCCACAGTAAGTTACTGTGGATTGGCAATTTTTCACATGTACTCCGCGGGAGTACATGTGCCTGCCTTTTTTTTTTTTAATTTCGTTTTTTTTTTAAATTCTTTTTTTTCTTCTGAATTTCGTTTTTTCTTTTTAAATTCTTTTTTTTCTAAATTTCGTTTTTTTCTTTTTTTTAAATCCTTTTTTTCATCTGCCCTTTTTTTTTTTAAATTTCGTTTTTTTTTAAATTCTTTTTTTTTCTAAATTTCGTTTTTTTTTTTAAATTCTTTTTTTTTTTTTAAATTTCGTTTTTTTCTTTTTTTTTAAATCCTTTTTTTTCTTACAAATTTCATTTTTTTCTTTTTAAATTCTTTTTTTTTAATTCGTTTTTTCTTTTTTTTTCCTAAATTTTGTTTTTTTTCTTTTTTTTAAATCCTTTTTTTCCGTACAAATTTCTTTTTTTTTTCTTTTTAAATTCTTTTTTTTTTAAATTAGTTTTTTTTTCTTTTTAAATTATTTTTCTTTTCTAGATTTCGTTTTTTTTCTTTTTAAATCTTTTTTTCTTCTAAATTTTGTTTTTTTTCTTTTTAAATTCTTTTTTTTACTAAATTTCGTTTTTTTCTTTTTAAATTCTTTTTTTTTCTAAATTTTGTTTTTTTTCTTTTTAAATTCTTTTTCTTTTCTAAATTTCGTTTTTTTCTTTTTAAATTCTTTTTCTTTTCTTTTTAAATTCTTTTTTTTACTAAATTTCGTTTTTTTCTTTTTAAATTCTTTTTTTTTCTAAATTTCGTTTTTTTCTTTTTTTTAAATCCTTTTTTTTCTTACAAATTTCATTTTTTTTCTTTTTAAATTATTTTTTTAATTCGTTTTTTTCTTTTTAAATTCTTTTTTGTCCTAAATTCTGTTTTTTTCTTTTTAAATCCTTTTTTCTTACAAATTTCATTTTTTCTTTTTAAATTCTTTTTTTCTTCTAAATTTAGTTTTTTTTTCTTTTTAAATTCTTTTTCTTTTCTAAATTTCGTTTTTTTTCTTTTTAAATCTTTTTTTCTTCTAAATTTTGTTTTTTTTTTCTTTTTAAATTCTTTTTTTTGCTAAATTTCGTTTTTTTCTTTTTAAATTCTTTTTTTTTCTAAATTTTGTTTTTTTTCTTTTTAAATTCTTTTTTTCTAAATTTCGTTTTTTTTCTTTTTAAATTCTTTTTCTTTTCTAAATTTCGTTTTTTTTTCTTTTTAAATTCTTTTTTTTTCTAAATTTCGTTTTTTTTCTTCTAAATTTTGTTTTTTTCTTTTTAAATCCTTTTTTTTTCCTAAATTTCATTTTTTTTAATCCTTATTTTGGAAAGTGTTGCTTTTCGTTTGTTTTTTTTGGGATTTTTTAAATCCTAATTTTAGAAAATTACTCTGTAAAAGTTGTTTTCGTTTGTTTATTTTTAACTTGGATATTAATGACGACTTACGCGTATCATGATTAATCTCCGGATCTATTTTTTTTCCTTTTTTTGTTTTCACTTCTATATTTTTTCCCCTTTTTTTCCACTTATATTTTTTCCCCATGACCGGGGTGTCGGAGTTATTTTATGCGCAGTTTAAAAAGGTGTTTTTCCCTTGCATTGTTTATTTTAATAACCATGCTTTTTTTTAATAATAATGTTCACAGTTCAATACTATGTGAAGAGGTGTTTCTATTTTTTTATTTTAATCGGGCTTTTTATTTTCTTTTAGACACGGGTATCCGTTCATGACTTATGCGCACCGACTAATCTCTGAATCCATTTATTATTATTATTATTATTATCACTTACATATTTTTTTCATGACCGGGATCTCCGGATTAGTTAACGCGCATCATGATATTTATATGTTTTTTTATTTATTTTTGTTAAAGTTTCTAGGATATTTTTAATCTTTCATTAATTATATGTTCTGATATTTATTGGATATTATCTCATACGAATATATATAGGGATAAAAAAACATGACCTTGGATTTTTTGAATAAAAAAAATTAATATCAGTATTCTTAAATACATTTACTATAATCGTATAATGAATAAATCGAATAACATAAAAAAAAATTGTCTTCAAATTTTAATTTTGTACTTAACACAATAACAATACCAATAATAATTTAATTGTTTTTCTTGCTTACTCTTTTGTTATTGTTTTTTTCTCTCCATATAATCTAATAATTTTTATTATTTTGACAGTGATGACAATGATATTTTTTTAATTTTCTTAAATTTTCTAGGATAATTTTAGTCTTTCATTAATTATATGTTCTAATATTTATTGGATGTTATATATATATATATATATATATATATATATATATATATATATATATATATATATATATATATATATATATATATATATATATATAGGGAAAAGAAAACATGACCTAGGTTTTTTGGAATAAAAACATTAATATCATTTTAAAATTAATATTGAAATTTGGTACTCTTTTGTTTAGATTTATTTCTTAAAAACAAATTTATAATATTTTCATTTTTAATATTTTAAATATAATATTGTTGGGGAAAAATAAACTAAAAAAGTATTTACGTAGGTTATCTCGCAATTACAAAATATACGCGTCACTTTCCATTTTGATTACATAAATTTTATCAATTATAACTATACTAAATAAATATTAAACTAATAAAATACAATACATATAAAAACAATAAATTTTTTACATAGATAAAAAAAAACCGCCGCATCGCGCGGGTATACCGCTCGTGTTTGCTATTTCCACTCATGGCTTGTGGTTATTGTAAGAAAATAAACGAGGTTTTGCTTTCTTAGTGTCTGAGAAAGGATGTGACATGGGTTTTGATGTGGTGATTAGGGGCATGAAGAATCTCCTTGGAGGCGAGGAAAGCGGCGAGAGACTTTGGATTAAAACCCAAACATTACGAATTAAACACCTCACTTTCCCTTTATTTCTCTTCACTATATAGAACAGTCTGTTTTATTTTTATTTTACTTTTAGCTTCTTTGAATTCTACTTTTAGCCACTGCATTCCATTAATTTACAATTCGAGTTTTGCAACCAAGAAATTATTGTAACCCAATTGCAACTCACTCTGCCACCAAGGCATCAAAGATGATGTTAATCCCTGTCCACTGAAGCTGTACTGTGAAAAGACTTCAGTATTGTTGTAATGGGGTGATTCGGTTGGGATTCTACCACTTGCAAAGCTACTGAACAAGGCAGCTCAGGGCTGGAAATGTTCAAGATAGTAGAACAGGGAATGTCAATTTGATCAGAAGCTTTACTATGAAAAGACTATGTTAGAACCGGTCAAGGAAATATAAACATGAAGCAGCAAAAGGTTAATGAAAACCCAGAAACACTCGCAAAAGCACACAGGAAATCACACAAGACATTTCTAAAGGAAAGCACACAACAATGCCAACTTGTTTCATTGATCGCCAAACTCCCCCAGCCTCCAGCACAAGCTGGCAGCCCGGTACAGAATCTACACCCTTCAGCGCCAAGCTTCAAACAGTTCCGTCCTTGGATTTATTTGGTCGACGATACCAGTTCCCTTGCCCTTCTCTACAGGTCCAGCTGCTCTAACTATTGGCTGCTCCTTCACCTTTTTGGACCCTCTTTTGAGACTTGAATTACTCGATTGACCAGTTTTGCTCTTGCAACTTCTTCCTTGGACCCCTCCAGTTATATATGTATGCCCACCCTCATGGTGTTCGTTTTTCAAGGCATTCACTTGAGATACAACTTCACAGGGACAGTTATCAACCAGAGACCGCCTTCCGCCAGGAATGTTCTCGATAGAACTTAAGAAACTACCAGATCCATCCATGGTACTAGAATCATCTTGACTAGGTGGAGAAGGGCTCTCAAAAGCAGGTTCTTCAGCAATAAATGCTTTCTCCCATTCATTTTCCTGGGTGGCTTCTTCATCCTCATCACAAGATGGTTGAGAAGCACTCTGGTTCCCATTTCCATCATTAGGCTCAAGGCGGGAAACAGGAACTGAATCGATCAAAGATTCGTCTCTTTCTCTAAGCATCCTAATGATTAGATACTTGAGAAAATTCATCACTTGAACAGCGTACATAAGAGCTGTTAAGGGATCAGACATCTGCAGGTAATGAAGCGAACTGTCATTGCACTATAAATTTACCAAGGCTACCCTTTATTTGAGAATATTTGACAACTAGACCAAAAGAAAATAGAGTATTTCATAAACACGTGCTATGGACCAAAGAGTATTCAACGAGAAACTTGATTGAAAAAATATAACTGCTGCAGTTTTCTGACAGAGGAGTTTGGCATCGGTCTGGAATAGCAGATGAGTAAACTATTTTGTCCCTGCATATTGTAATTCTACTTGTATATTTTTAATGAATCTATAAGTTTTCTAATTAGAGGACAAGTGCATGCCTATCCTTTGAGGAAGATGGTGAATGCATATATCACCAACAAAGCCTTGCACGAGTTGTCTAGCACAGGCTAAAATTCACAATGTATTGCATGGAGTTGGCTATTGGTATTTCCATTTTTGAAAATATAAAATATTTACTCACTTGAGTCATGTTTGGTGCAAACACCATAGCAACATTACGCGCATTCATCTTGTTCATATGTTCCATTTGCGCAACATCAGCCATTAGGTTAATTGCCCAATCAAGTAAAGCGGCTTCTGTTGGGGGAAGGAGCCCTGCAAGCCGGGCACATTCCTCTTCAGACTGACATTGCATTACCTGCTCTGGTGAAAGAGAGTCCAGGACACTTGTTGGAAGTTCTCTAAACCAAGCCTACAGAATCACCAATGCTTAGAATTAGTGCAGAATATCAACTGTGGAGGATAAACTGATTGGCATTGGAAAAACAAAAATACCAAGTGTATATAAAAATAAAATCAAAATCAGGTAAGAAGAGTAGAATCGGTAGGTGGCAAATTTGTGATTGCATGCTTGCATGGAAAATGATCTCATAGAACGAAAGTGAAAAACAAAATGCCACATTGTACCTTTATAAGGCCTGCCAAGCAGTGCGCATCAACGCCATCTGGGATAACTCCCCTGTTTAATTGGTCCCTGACATACTCCTCCTGGCTGTTACCTGCAGTAATTCTGAAAATCCCTTCTGCCTGCACAATCCAGTTTGAGGATTTAATACCTGTTGAATTCAGTTTACATGGACATCCAATTTTCATACCATCTACAAACCAAAAACTGTGCCCAGAAGATGAGAAGCTACACCAGTCAAATTATGCTATATTTGCACCTGGGAGATAGTTGGTTTAAACTATAATTCATTTGGCACAGATGGAACTGGAAGAAAGGAAATGTACCTGCAAGCCTCCTTGGGCATACAACTGTCTCTGCATCATCAAGAGTATTGTAGGCACACTGTTCCCTCTAGAGTCATATGACAGCTGCATGGACTCTGTTGAAACCCCAAAAACAGTTGCACTACAGATAAAAGATGCATAGTCAATATTCAAACATTATCTTAGACAATGTCACAACATCAAAAAAGAGAAACTAGTGTCTATATATCTGGAATAATTATGAAGATGGAGAACAAAGTCCATAAACCTTAATTGTTTCGTGACTTTTGTCATAACAATACATAGATGCAAGTTGAGATTACTTATCTAGATGGATATACTGCAATTATATAAAAATAAGTTCTTGTTATATTGGGATGAGAAAATGATGGAATAAGCTGACAACTAGCAATCAAACAGGCAATAGCTAGAAACTAATCTGTTGCAGAATAACCTGAATACATGAACTGCAACATATAAAGTCCTAGGCATAAAGCTGCTTTTCAAGTTAGCCTGGGAACTTGATAAAGATTCAACTTAAGTCATCAGCTGCAGTTGTCAATCATTTTCATGTTGGCAAACATTAGCCAATCACCTATATCAACGAAATAAGCAGATTAACTTTTGGCTTTAAAATCCTATGGAATAACTAAGCGATTGAGAATATATCATAATAGTAGATGAAATATTTTGTAAATAGAGTATGGCTTATAGGTCGTTAATGAATCCACAAGACATGGTTGGAACACTGTCAAGACTCAAAACTCCATAGGCTCTGCCAACAATTTTGCTGGCACAGATTTTCAGTGGCCAATTTCAAATGGTCAACACAAAGACAACGTCAGTATGAAATGCTAAGATTTGTGGAAATGAGTTCTGAGACCAAGGAAAAGAAGAATATTCTGTTCGTCTACCAAATATATAGAAAAACAGTGCAATGCGTATAACTACATAAGGCTTGCAAGGAGAGACAATATTCAAACTCAATGGTAGATGTATACAGAACTCTAGGTATGACATGCATCAGACTCCACCAATTGAACGTTGACATATTCCACCAATGCTCATCCAGTTCAACCTCATGATTCAAAGAGTCAAACATTGTGCACATGTAGATGTAGTAGCTCAAAAAAAAAAAAGACATTCACAAAAAAATAATACTGGCTACAGAGGCAAAACTAGAAGCAAAAATTTCCCCTATGTTAAGCTAAAACAATTAGAGGGGTTTTCTATAATTAATTCTGTTTCGCAAATGTTGTGTCTACATTGCTTTTCTTATTTTTTTATGGATAAAGATGGGATTGACACCAAACATCAGGCAGACCAGAAAGGATTGATACCAAACATTAGACAAACCAGAAAGGATTGATACCAAACATTAGACAAACCAGAAATTTTTGCTTTGAAAAATTCAATAGTAAACTGTAAGACTAGAGATCTCTGCAATGTCTAAGAGCCTAAGAAAAATAATCCTTCATAAAATATGCTTACAGTAGAGATATTCATATGATGTAATTATCTTTGAAAGGTTCAAATACAATTTGACTTGTTTTGCCACCGTTAAACATGAGTTGTTCTCTGCTGGTTATTTGAATCAAGTCCACCCGAAATTCCAAATAATCTTACTAAATTTACTTTTCCTAGCTATATGAATTTCTGCAGAATCCAGGGTTTTTTCTTCCGAGAAAATAAACATTTTCTAAAAACTTTTGAAACCCACATCAAAAGTTCCTCTAAAAATTAATCATCTACAAACAGCATAAGATCAAACATCACTAGAAGTTTATATCGACTACAAGTCTAAAACCCGAAACAAATCCCAAAAGACATTCAAACCAAGTAAGCAACCAAATAATTTAGCATTAAGGAAAGAAACCCAACAAATTTAATTTCAAAACTAACCTGGCACTAGGCGCTCTCCGGGGAACCTCAGGTTCAAACTCAACAGGCAAACCAAGAAACCCATTAAACCTATCAAAAGTAACATGAGCAACATGCCTGACATTAGTTGGCACCCCAATCTCCATTTTACAAAGCTCTTTACTCACAGTGCTAGCAGTCACACTACAACCAACAATAGACCTCCTAAAAGCAGCCACCAAAAGTTCCACAATTGACACTTGATCGCCCTCTCTCTCCCTCTCTTTGCTCTCCTCTTCTTGGTCTAATATTTCATGGGGTCTATTATGCGTGTGCTGCTGCTGCTGTTGGTGTTGGTTTGGGATATCAACATCATTGGTACTGACAACACATGGTGAAGAAGTGGAGCTTGAAGGAGAAGGGAAGTGATGAGGAGGAGATGATTGGATCACTTCAGTCATTGTTGTTTTTTTTTTGAGAAAAAAAGTCTGATTTTTTTTCTTAAAAGAATTAAGAAACAAGAAAGAGGGCCAGCACTCGGGTTTTTTTGTCTATGGGATTTATTTTTAGCAGGTTTTTCTTTGAATTTTAGTATTTATGAGGGGTCACGCAATTAGTTTTTTGTGGGTATGTTGTAGAGTTGGATTGAAGGAAGGTTTTGGTGCTGTATTGTTGTAAGGTAAGACGTGCCTATCATCACTTTTGGAGTTTTCTGTATTCTCTCTTTCTAATCTCTGCTAGGCTGGCCCTTCGGTATTTTGAGGTTTGAAGAAGCAACAGAAACTGTATAAACTTGCAACCTATTCTTGAGAGAGAGAGGAGTTGTGGCTAGAGAGAGAAAGTATGTCACTTTAGACCCAAGTCCTCTTGTACAAGCAAAACTGAAGTGCATCACCACAACGGTATCATTCACAAAGTTGTATAAAATAGTGCCACCTCATTAGCATGTGAAATCAAATCATGCATCCACTGAACTCCAATAATATATTGGTTCAGAGTATCATCGTGGTAATGAGGGGGGAAATAAAATAAAATCGATTATGGGGATCGATTTGAAGAACATCGTGAATAAATTCAGTGGCTTGTAAGAAAACCAAACAGGTCATTAGTTGGAGGTTCTGAGGAATGACAGGTAATCTCACCTGGGCATCTCTGTAAAGAATGCTTAACTAGTCCTGACAGATGTGAGACCAAAGTAAGGAAAGGACCACCTAGTCCTAGTAATGGACTCCTTAGCCTTAATCTCTTTACTATATGTTATTCTAGTTATGTCAGCATTTGGGTCCCACCAGCTACATGACGTGAAACACCACCAAGGTTTTACCAACTCAAAGCTCATTCCCCGTTTAAGAAAAAAAAAAAAAGAGTAATTAAGGAGATTTTTGTTGTTCTGATTATCATAGTTTTTTTTTATTTAGAGTTTAATTGAAAGAATATTTTCTTAAAATTATTTTTTATATTAAAATAATTTAAAACATGAAAATAAATAAATTTTAACCAAACTGTTTGGACTGCAATATGAAGACTAAGAGGCTGTTTGGCACGGCATTTCAGCCGCCGTGCCGCAGAAATTTGAATTTTTTTTCATTTAAAATGAATATATTTTGGTGTTTTTAGATTATTTTGATGTGTTGATGTCAAAAATTATTTTTAAAAAATAAAAAAATATATCATATTGATGTATTTCAGCACAAAAAGCACTTTAAAAAACTATTACAACCGCCCTCTCAAACAAACCCTAAAAGTTGTAAGCTGTTTTTTAAAGTTTTTCCATATATTAAAATATCTTTTTATATAAAAAGATTTATCTTTAACATCAATATATCAAAACCAACTGAAAACACTAACAAAATAATTTAAATGTTAAGTTTGATATCATCATCACTTTCATAATTGGTTAAGCTTGTGTTTATCATCTACTTGTTTGAAAATATAATTGAGAATATTTTTTAAAGTGTTTTTTGTTTAATAAAAATAATTTAAAAACACTAAAAATATTTAAATTAAATTAAAAATAAATCAAAAATACTTTTGAAACAAAAGTGTAAAACACACACTTATAAGTAAAAGGTAATAGTGTAACTAAATGCTTTTCATCTGCTAATGATCATCTTCACAAATCAGACCATGTTTTTCCACCCTGCAGTAATCATGCATCTGAATTTAAATCATAAGGTACTTGCTTTATAAAACACCAATGTTTGGACACGACGATACATGGATCTCAACGTAGTTGAATGAAACATACCCTAATCATGTGCCCGCAAAAGAATAGTGTCTTTAATCAACCCTGGTGTCGAGTTTCTTCAATCATGAAAGCACTCAACAACTTAATAATAACATATAGATATAGATATAGATATAGATATATATGCACACAGTGGTTGCCATTATTAAGGTTCCTTCTACATTCTACCTCCATGTCCCTTTTGCAAGAAAGTACACTGAAATATCATGAAGAGAGTAGAAAGAAAGCACTGAGAGACAAGGAGAAAAGCGGGAGTGTTGCTTAAGCAAAATAATGCTGTCGTCGAAACCCTAATCTCAATTCTCATGTCTCCACCACACACATTTTGCCATTTTCAAGTTTCGACTGATACATAATTATTGTCCGATGGAACTCAAGCAATTTGATTAGTGGGAATGGAAAATCCCATCTTAGGGACGTTGGATGAGTTGCGTGTACCAAAAGCTTTGTGATTATTCCTACCAAACATAGCATGTTTTCTAGGGAATGTATTCCAGCCCCAGAATTGCCAGGAAAAAGCAGAGAGAGAGCACACAGACGAGCTGAGGCTGATGTAACATTGCACAAAGAAAGAAACTTTCCAGGGATTATGCCGTTGGGATGCTGTGAATCGTACATATAAAGTCACTGTTTCAAATTCAAACTCAATTTAGCGGGCAGCTGGTTGTCATCTGACCCGAGACATCGAAACGGGAGGAAAGGAAAAAACTTTTCACGGTGGGCGAAACCCCACACTGAAAAATTATATCGGGAAGGAGAAAGGACCACTACGGGTGAGAATCCCATGAAAATACTGGGTAGCAGAATTCAAAATCAGACGCCATTCAAGCCCTCATGCTTGCAAACCACCACACCAAGAACTGGAAAAGTAAAAGGAATTAAATCCCAAGATGAATATATATACATATACATATATATATATATAACAAATGATAGCCTGTCAAAATGCTTTGCCCCTTGTGGTATTCAATGCGCAAGAATTTAACATCAGAAAAAGGAGTCTTGAGTTCCTGGCTTCAAAATCAGACCAGCCACGCAAAACACTGGATGGTAACTCTTATCCTAAGGATGTCAACTTGCGATTAGCCCCTGAAAGCATCAGGGCAGGGCATATCGATAACATTATAACTCAAATCAATAATAACTGTCTAAACCCACTTGCTTAAAAACTAGAAAATAAATAATGGCCCGCCTCAAAGGATGAAAAAGGAAAGCAAGAATTGCTGGTAGAATAAACGATTCATATAACCTTGATGCAGCAGAAATTATTAAACAACTTGATCTCATACAAGTGTAGCCATCCGAGTCAAATTACATATGTTGAAGCCAGCCTAAATCAGTACAAGTACACAGCCATTCATCACTGTGATCTGTTTACAGGTTCCAATGCTTCAACTGTGACAACACTATTGCCTCTGATCACCTGCAGCAAGAAAGCAATACCAATTTAAAAAAGCTAATAATTGGAGAATAATTCTTAAGTGATGATTTAACTAATACTGAGCAAGGAAAAATAGTGGAAAGATGACTCACCACCATGCCTATATCAGTTTTCTCATCACCATTCACCTCCACAGTGTTGTCAATAACCAAATTCATGAACTGGTCAAACCCACGAAGTGTTCCAACCACCATCCTATTTGCATTCAGCTTGACTGCATTAAAAAGAAAGAAAAAACTCATCAACAACTTCAACTATTGTCAACAAAGTAAAACACAGGAAACTAGAGTATCAATAGGTGACTTAAAGAGCCAGAAAACAAGTTGGAAAATAATCTGATTGAAGATGGAAAATTTGAACTGACCACAGTGCTGTTTCATCTGAATACAACAGTAGTTTAGTAACAAAATTTGCACAAGGTCTCATCAATGTGCTTTATTCCATTTTACACCAATGTCAAATTCCTGGCTGAGTGGAATGTCAAATTGGAAAAGATTCAAGTAGCCCTGAAACTTGCTTAAAACCACGATTGCCCAAGCAATTCAAGATGTGAAGCTCGGATTTTAAGATTATTTGTTTAATTCTACATGCAATTTTACATTTGCGCTTCGGCTTTTCATACTTTCAAGTATTGAAAACAGGAGTCAAAAAATTAGGACCCCAGAAGTTCTAATGTTCTACCATGAACGTTCAGATAGTCTCCAATGAATCACCATAAAACTTCCCTTAAGAAACTCCCATAACATCAGTTTATCAATCAGGTTGAAACACATGAATAGTACTGGTGCAGCACGTATACCTGCTCCCATATCCTGATACTTCCTCTTCTTCTTGAATCAATTCCAAATTTTAATCCAATTCCAAAACCCTTTGAACTTTAAAAGTCCAGCCAAAAACACCTTGAAGCTTATTTCACCTCTATGCTAGTCTTATGGATCATTCTAATTAAAATAAGTGGCAAATAAATATTTATAACAATTTACAAAAATTAACCACAACAAGAAAAAGAAGAGAAAAAAACAGCCACTCGAATCAGACTTTGGCCACATGTCAATTAAGTACACTGACTCTGAATACAAAACCAACTTCTTTGAGTCTAACAAAGCTGTGAATTTTACACCACATTGAACAAAAACATCAATTCAAGACAGAAACAGAAAAATCAACAAAAAGAATGGTTGTAACAAAGAGAATCCACCAAAAACAAGCTCACAAAAACATAAGAATAAATAAAATTATTTTACACGACGACCTACTGAATACTTCTATACAGATATTTTTACAATACTGTGACAAAAAACACAAATAAATAAAAAGCAGATATATAGATATCACACGTAATACTATCAAACCCAGAACTCTCCATCTTCTTTTATTACTTCCATGATTTTCCAGTGACTAAACAGTTATGAAATAAATAAATAATACAGGAAAAGAAAAGGGAATTCAAGAGAGCTTACTTTGAAGCTTCTTATCCATATACCTGTAAAACCGAAACAAAAAATTAAAAAAAAAAAGAGAGAGATATAAGCACAACTTCGCAAGAGAAAAGAAATGAAAGCAAAGACAATTGCGACAATAAAAGAGGGAAAAAAAAGATTACTTCTTGAGATCTGGTGGCTGACCCGATCGGCTCATGACAGAAACGATGACTGAAAGATTTTCCGAGTGTGATTGTCGAGAGAGAGCGAGCAACAAAATGAGCGTCGGACTAGAGGTTTACAACCCTTGTGAAACCCTATGTCTGTCTGTGGGATGGAGACATAAAAAGGTTATACTAATTAACATTTTAAAATAGTTAAGGGGTGTTGCGAGAATCGAACTCGCGACCTCTCGCACCCGAAGCGAGAATCATACCACTAGACCAAACACCCTGCTCGGTCCACGATGAAACATATACAACAATTAATTTTATCTATATAGTACTTCAAGAAAAGGTGAACGATTTAAAACGAGCAAGTTTGTATGTGTAGGGTAATGCTCAGTGCTGCGGGTTGAAATTCCAGAAGTTTTTTAATATTTGTCAGCTAAGAAAATCGAATATTATGAGTTTTTGATAAATAGGTGTTTTTTGTTTTTTAATAATTTATTGTTCAATAAAATAATAATAATAATAATATATCATTCAATATAATTCATGTTTATTTCCATTACTAGATATAGCGCAACTCAACTCAATAGATTTTACCATTAAAAATGAGTAACTATATATACATATATTTATTTATTTGAGCCGAATTAATACAAATTATATTTAAATTAAGATGGTGTTTGTTTTTGCGATAAAATTATAATTTAGATATAGATATAGATATAGATATCTTTACTTTAGATTAATATTTTTGATATTTTAAAATCATTTTAATATATCAATATAAAAAATATGTTTATAAAAATAAGAAATATTTTAATTTATTTATAAAAAAAATAAAGAGAATTATTTTAAAAAATAATTAATGCTGCAATATAAAACAGTAAGAAAAAAATGAACTGGTGGATGCTGTTTAGGATTTGGATGATATGGCAATGACTGCACTCTTGTTTTTATATATTTACTGTATTCATATTTTATATGTGGCGTGTAGTTGTTGCCAAGTACTCACACGCGCGCGCACTTTATCAACTTATACCTAAAGTGCTGCACACGTTACAAACACATTGCAGTATAAAAACATTGTACATATTCTTTTTAAGTTAAAATAAAAAACAAATTATGTATATATATGATTAGATAAATAAATATTAATACATATTAATCAATAGAAAAAAAATAAAAATCAAGAAACAAATCAAAATTAAAATATTTAATATAGCAAGATAAGATATTTATCCGGTTATATTTGTTGCATTTTTAAATTCAATCAAATGATAATAAAAATTAGCATGCACATTGAGTTGATTGAATAAAATAGTTGCTTGATAAAATATATTAAAAAAACATTCTAAAAACCTTAAGAAAATTGAAACCGGCTCAAAACCAAAGCCTTCTAGAGCTCATATTTATATATTTTAAGCACTTTAAAGATATATAAAAGCACCTAAAGTCAACTCGTCTATCAAGTAAAATAAAATAGTTTGACACAAAATTGATTGTGTTTGATGCTTGAAATTGATGCAAACAATATCTTTTTCTCCTGCCACTAGAATCTAACATCCTCTTTCTTGTCTCCCATAACAAAGGATTAAAATATAACAAAAAATAATTTTTTATATTAAAATTAGGCATCGATCATGTTGAGATTTTAAAGTGTGAGGACTAAATTAAACTTTGTATGTGAACTTTGAAATCGCCGCCCATTTTATAATTAAAAAAAACAATCATCTTGAAAAAAAAAACATGAAATAAGATGTTGAGAAGTGAAATCGAAAATCAAAATCAAAATAAAAAAAGCAGCAAGAGCAAAACCAATAGTATTAAAAAAGATTAAATTGATACAAATACAAACTTGTATAACATATTTATTTTTTAGAAGAATGAAAATCATCTAAGTAATTTCATTTGTCTTCCACCAATACACTTCATATTTACTTGGAAGAGCTCGGTATGTCATTCACACATCATTGTAGAAATTGGTATTTGGATACTGAAAAACATCCCACACACTATTTTTAATTATATTTAATATTTATTAAAATATTAAATTGTTTCTCAATCAACTTGATTATAACTACAAAAACTTCCTTGCATAGTAGCTTCAAAATCTTCTTTTAAGAGTAATTTAGTCATTTTATATAGTTTTAAAGTGGTAAAAAATCAATTTATTTCCCATCAAACTAATTGTCGTATTTAATATATTTTGTACTTTTAATAATTTAAAGGTTTATTTCCTAAATGAAAAGGCTAACAAAAAATGAAAAATAATTATTAGCTAAAAATAATTATTTGATATAAAAATAAAAAAAATCAAAAAAAAAGAACAACGAAAAAAATATATAAATAAAAAAATAAAAAACAAATTATAAGCAGGAAAAAAATCCTTTCAAGGAAAAAAAATCGAAAATAAAAAGCATAATGAGGGGAAAATAAAAAGAACCATGCAATGCTCCAACAGGGTCGAAACCATTACTCCATGGTTGGTTAACAGGGGCTCTATCCACTGACCTACGGGGTCTTCTCCTTATTATTGTATGAAAAATAAAATTAAATATAAGTATATCATCGAACCAAACAAAAGGAAACACTATTATAATTGTCTCATAATAAACAGTAACCGAACCATGATCTAGTAATTTGTCTCATAATAAACAGTAACCGAACCATGATCTAGTGATTTGTCTCCTAATAAACAGTAACCGAACCATGATGTAGTGTATAGTATAATAGAAATTGAAAAGCAAAACTGTGGATAAAAGAAAAGTAGGAAACCTTCTGGATTCTGAGCTGACATTGACAAACGACAATGGCTTTTGAGTTTTGAGAATATTGCCGTGATTGGGCCGTTGAGATACAAATTTCGGTACAGCTGGGCCAATACCTATAAAGAGTTTTTTTTAAGAGTATAACTGAGGATATTTTAAAAAATATTTTTTGTATAAAAATATTTTAAAAAAATATTTTTTTTATCAACACATTAAATTATCTAAAATGCACATAAATAAATAAATAAATATTTTTCAAAAATACTTTTAAAATGCAACATCAAACAATAAAAAATATCAATAATGGTGTTGACGTAGTGATTTCTTAGAGTCAACATCTTCTAATTGTCTTGTTCAATAATTTACGATGTTTTGAAAAATATTTTTGAAATACATTGCTAAACATAAAAAAATATCAATAGTAGTATTGGTGTAATGATTTTTTTAGAATCAATATCTTTTAATTGTCCTAATCAATAATTTATGATGTTTTTAAAAAATACTTTTGAAATGTAATACTAAACAAGAAAAAAATGGAAATAATGGTGTTGATATAATGATTTCTCAGAGTCTACATCTTCTAATTGCCACGTTCAATAATCTATGATGTTTTGAAAAATATTTTTGAAATACAATACAAAATAAAAAATAGTAATAATAGTGTTGACATAATGATTTCTTAGAATCAACATCTTCCAATTGTCCTATTAATTTAAAAAATCATATCATTATATAAAAAATCACAGCATAAAAAATTAATTTAGATTATCTTCGTATACTGATCTCAAAAATAATTTTTTTAAAAAAAAATTATTTTAATATATTTATGAACGAAAAACAATTTAAAAAATAAACTCAAACACATTCCCAAATAATAATCTCTTATAATCGAGCTTGCGAGCTTGCTTTAAATTTTTTAATTTTATATATTAATCTTTATTTAAACATTTATAAACCCCGAACACGTTTGCTAGAATAGTATAGAAATTGAAAAGCAAACTGTGGAAAAAGAAAAGGAGGAAACCTTTTGGGTCCTGAGCTATACCAACCGACATTGACTTTTGAGCTAAACCCTGTTTTTTTTTATCTTGTTGCCGATGTCAGCCATACCAACTATCTGTATCCTCCGCCACCACACACTTGCCAAAGCCGGCCTCCTTTTCTCTCTACACGTCCCTGTTCATATGCCTTTCCTCTTCCCCCCTCCCACGTTGTCTCGAAAATATTCTTTGTTATTTTACTATTTTATTCTATTTCAAGCAAGAACAAGCGTATTAGAGCTATAATTTGGTTTATGAAACGACTAAAAACCAATTATATATCCACTTCATGCCAACCACCACCGTCAACGGCGCCGCCAGATCCCCCCTACTCGGTTTCAAGCGGTTTGGAAGAAGAAGAAGAAGAAGAAGAGTCTGAACTACTAGTGTTGATAAGACAAAATAAACGAGGCATTTCTTTTACGCAGTCAACTTGGAATATTTGATGTTAAATTTCAATATGTTTCTAGTGTTTTTGAATTGTTTTGATATAATAATATTAAAAATAATAAAAGCAAACTTATAATCAATTGATAAGTCAAAGGAGGGCCCATTCTAGAGACATTCTCCACCAGCTTTATTACAAATGCTCCCCCCACCCCACCCCACGCAACAGAGAGCCATAGACCGATTCTCCAACAGCTCTCCCACCATCTTTTATCTTTCTCCAATCTTTCGATCTCCTTCCCTTTTCTTCTTAGTAGATCAAGAACATCACAGCTAGAAAAAGAAAATGTCAGGCAAAAAGATCGGTTCTTTCAAGAGACTAGCCAAGAAGGTGAAAGATATCAGTAGAGATGAGTGCAAGCAATCGCACCGTGAATGCTTGCTAAGGGGTCAGAATTTTGATGATGCCGTCACACCACCGACGGGTTTTTTTGCTATATATGTAGGGGAGGACAGGGAGAGGTTTGTGGTGCCAACAAGCTGTCTCTCCCACCCACTCTTCAAAATGTTGCTGGAGAAGTCATACGACGAGTTTGGTTTCCAGCAAAGAAATGGGCTTGTGGTTCCATGCAATGTCTCCACATTTCAGGAGGTTCTCAACGCAGTTGAATGCTGTAACGGAGGGTTTGATTTTGGAAATTTGGTCGAGGAGTTTCTCTAGATGAGAGAAAAGGAGAGTAGAAATTAATTAATGCTTGTTGACTATATATACCAGGTGCCTATGAGCTCTGGGTTTGAGTTTGTCAATGTCCCTTGATGTAGTAGAATAGAAATTACATGTCGTAGATACTATACAGCTCTGCCCGACATGGCTGGGATATTTTTGATCCTGATAAATGAATCACAAAATATTACGAGTCTCTAGCGTGGCAATGAAGTTACAATTGTAGGGTTTATGGATAAAAAATCTTCATTCTGAGTTTCTGGATGTTGAATCAATGTAACAGTAGCAGTTGCACAAGAGATATTGCATCCTTTCCTTGAGTGGCATCCATAGCTAAACACCTTAAACAGTATAGGAAGAAGTGCCAGGCGATGTGATCTTTGCTGCCTGTTGATCTCTATAAATTACCCCCCGCAATCTCTGTCTATATATTCTCCACTTTGATTTCGGGTTTTTCTATCTTTTCTTCTCAGCCAATAATGGCCGATCTGCACTGTACGTATAGTGTTTTGAGTTTCAATTTTATCCTTCAAATCATTTTGTATGATTCTAATTTGGTGTTTCTTGTTTTGAATTTTGATTGTTTTTCTTCGGCATTTTTATCTAAATATTAAATTTTATCCTTCAAATTAAGTTCATAGCTTTTATTTTTTTCAACAATAATAATAGTAACAGTAACAGTAACAAGAGTAATTTTTATCCTTAAAATCCTTTTGTATGATTATTTTTTTTCTTTCAATTTCATATTTTAATAATTAATTTATTAGAAATTGTATTTCATGATTTTCTTAGATTTGATGTTTCAAATATAATAATTCGGGTAATATAGTTTTTTAAAAATTATAATTTTCTTTATATTTCTATCAGGTATAATTTGGAACGCGAGTTTGAAGGAGTACTTTCCCGCATTGAATTAGCTCTAATTAGCGTCATTACATATTTATCAGATTGAGGATGATGCTAGCTGCTTCTAAACTACGTGTGTTTGGTAAAATTCTGAATCTCTTGGTCACGAACAAAATGACAAGAATGCCAGGTCTATGCATTAAACAAGTGTACGTCTGAATTAAGTACATCAAACTCCACTAAATAATCATTATAAATGTCGAACAATTGCCTGTTTAATTTTTTTAAGGTGAATATGGCAGTAAACGATCCAAAGATTGGACAAGCAAGCAAGACATCAGAATTTCCGGGATGGCTAAAGCTGCAGTTATTAGAAGACTCATATCCAAAAATCTATCTTTTCATTCTTTTATTTTATTTTAGAGCACTCCAACGGAACAGAAAAACTATTTTAATAGGCAAAATAATTGTTCTGTAGTTGAGGTAAAGTATATTTTATTTATGTTGAAACATTGTCCGGTGTGATTAAATCACCCCAAACATGTTGCTTCACCAAAGCCGAACAAGGATCAATTTCTCCTTCAAGAGATTTGTAGATCCGAGAGTAAATTAAAAAGAAGAAGAAGAAGAAGAACCGATCTAAGAGTCAAGATACGAGCAAGAACGCACTGTTTCCATGCAAAAAAGTTTGTTGTCTAATCTTTTTCTGCAGGAACAGTCGGAAGACAAGTGGTCTCTAAATCCAATAGCTTGTCTGCAGAAAATACACGAATAATCTCCTTCAGACTCCACAGCAATTGTCTCTCTTTGGAAGAGACAAAACCAAAGCCATATGACAAGAAGAAGAAGAAGATCCAAATCTCTAGATCATTACCAGAATTGGTTGATTAATAATGGCAACCTCCACAGTAAAGAAGGGTGTGCTTCAAATTCTTCATTTCCATAAAAAAGATCACTTCTCCATTGATGTTGGCTAATGTATGGTCCGATCTTAATGGGGTGGTGTTGGTTTTCGGTTGTTTTCTCTGCTTGCTTTGTTGGGTTGTTTTACTGAGTTGGTGTGTGGCTATCTTTTTGTTTTTCTTGGCTGCCTTGCTGCTTGTTGTGGCTAGTTGTGTTTTGAGCTGTCTTGGCTTTTAGGAGTCCTTCTTCGTGTTGTTTGCTGGCAGCCGTCATCTACCTAGGTTGTGAGATTTGTAGTTTTTTTCTTGTAAATATTGTGTTTCTTTTAGTTCTTGTTTTTTTTGATTGTATCCTAGCCTGCCAACTTCTTAGTTGGATTGTGGGTGGACTCTATGCTTGTTATTTTGGTTGTTGCTATTTTGATTCTTTGACTTTGTTGTTCGCAACTTGTATTACTCTTTGATCTTTTATTCATACTTACATTTGATAAAAAAAAAAAAAGGTGTGCTTCAAATTGCCTCAACCGGTCTGGTCTTAAAACATGGTGCCGAAATGGAATGGTTTGCTAGGGTTTATTTTGCTCTCCGATGGCTGAATTAGGATTCCACTTCTTAAAGAGTGGTAGACAAGACAGGAGTGGTTGAATTTTCTTTTCTCTAAGGTAGAACGGTGGGGACATGTTAATCACGATGTTTATTTAATTTTAATCACTAAAATAATAATCGGTGTGGTTGGCATATGGTTGAATTCAAGCATCAAAATGATTTCTTAGCAATTTGTTGCCTGAAAATACACCACTGATGACTACAAAACCAATCCCTTGAAAGCTTTGTGGAATTCCATCGTTCATATTTCAGTCAAAGTCGTCGGAAGGCTCTGAAATACTACCATTGATAAGTCAAAATAAACGAGGCATTTCTTTTATACAGTCAACTTGGATTAGTTGATGTTGAATTTTAATATGTTTTTTTTTCTGTTAATATTATTTCTTTTGCTTCTAGTTAATTATTTTTAGTGTATTTGAATTGTTTTGATATAATAATATTAAAAATAAACAATACATTATTTAATTGTATTCCAAATTAATAACACAGTTTAAAAAAAATAATATAAACAAACTTATATTAATCGTATATGGTCAATAATTGATAAGTCAAAATGCAAAAGTGGGCCCATTCTAGAGACATTCCCCTCCACCTATAATACAGAATACAGATGCATGCTTTCCCACCCTCCTGCCCTTCGTCCCCACGCAACAGAGCCATATATAGACCGATTCTCCTACAGCTCCCACACCATCTTTTATCTTTCTCCAATCTCTCGATCTCCTTTCCTTTTCTTCATAGTAGATCAAGAGCATCACAGCTAGAAAAAGAAAATGTCAGGCAAGAAGAACGTTTCTTTCAAGAGACTAGCCAAGAAGGTGAAAGATATCGGTAGAGATGAGTGCAAGCAATCGCACCGTGAATGCTTGCTAAGGGGTCAGAATTTTGACGATGCCGTCACAACACCAACGGGTTTTTTTGCTATATATGTAGGGGAGGACAGGGAGAGGTTTGTGGTGCCAACAAGCTGTCTCTCCCACCCACTCTTCAAAATGTTGCTGGAGAAGTCATACGACGAGTTTGGTTTCCAGCAAAGAAATGGGCTTGTGGTTCCATGCAATGTCTCCACATTTCAGGAGGTTCTCAACGCTGTTGAATGCTGTAACGGAGGGTTTGATTTTGGAAATTTGGTCGAGGAGTTTCTATAGATGAGAGAAAAGAAGAGTAGAAATTAAATGCTTGTTGACTATATATATCATGTGCCGATGAGCTCTGGGTTTGAGTTTGTCAATGTCCCTTGATGTAGTAGAATAGAAATTACATGCCGTAGATGCTACACAGCTCTGCCCAGCATGGCTGTGATATTTTTGATCGTGATGAATGAATCACAAAATATTCTGAGTCTCTAGCGTGGCAATGAAGTTAGAATTGTAGGTTTCATGGATAAAAAACTTCATTCTGAGTTTCTGGATGTTGACTCAATGTAACAGTAGCAGTTGCACAACGATATTGCTTCCTTTCCCAGAGTAGCATCCATAGCTAAACACCTTAAACAGGATAGGAAGAGGTGCCAGGCGGCGATGTGATCTTTGCTGCCTGTTAATCTCTATAAATAAAGACTGCTGATGCTTCTCAGACTATCGATCTCAAATGATCCCACAAAAACTATTGCTACCAGTTAGCTGCAGAGCATTTAAAAACAGATAGATTTTTGTGTTTTATCTTAATGATTGAGGTTGTTTTCGAATTACAAGTAATTCTGCAATTACATTTTAGATAAATCGTGATATGATAATAATGAGCTTGCGATCTGTGGAGCAGATTTAATCCAAATCAGAATATCCCATTATTGGTCAAGATATTTATGAGCATTAAAATAACTAAAATACTCTCAAAAGATTAAAAAAAATAAAAATGAAAGGTTTCATGTAGGGGTATTTAAGTATTTTTGTTTCAAATAAACAACAAAGTTACACGCGTCCCCTTGAATCCCAAAAATCAATTCATTGAGGTTAGGAATATTAGAATCTTTTAGGTTTTAGCCTCAATTTGTTTTATTAATTGTTAGATTAGTCAAAGGTAAATATATAATTTACCATTAAAATAATATTTATAATTTGAAAATATTATTGCGCGTGCACAACACATGCGAACATGTTGGAGTCGCCGCCCACACATTTTAGGCTCCACGTGCGACGATTCCAGGTGCTCAAAATGAGCTTCTTCCATCCTCATGTTATATGTCTCATCGTCTCCTTTTCTGTTTGGACCTTTCCCCCCTTTATTTCTCTCCAGACTTGATAAATAAACTTTGATTCTTATTGTTTTTTGTAGTTCAAATCCAGACCTTTTAGTTTTAATTTCTGTATTTTAATCGTTTTTATTTTTATTCATGTTTTATTATTTTTCAATTTAACCATAGATTTTTAATTTGTATATATAATATTCTTTTTATTCAATCCTTCTACTTTTAATTTTTTATTTTAGTCATTTCTCATTTTTAAGATTGAGGACGAGGCTAGTTGCTTCTAAGCTACGTGTGTTTGGTAAAATTCTGAATCTCTTGGCCACGAACAAAATGGCAAGAATGCCAGGTTTATGCATTAAACAGGCGTCTGAATTAAGTGCATCAACTCCATTACATGATTATTTTTTAAAATAATTTTTCTTTCAAAAATAAATAAAAATACAAAAGTTTCAATTTTTTTTTTGAAAATCATTGCCAAATAGCTCCTAAAACCTCAAGGAGTCTGTTCAATTAGCAAGTAAACCCGTGATTGATGCATTAATAAGCAGTTTCTCAGGGTAATGAAATGACCTGCCCCAATGGCTATGATGGACAGAACCCATAAAAGTAAACAACACTGGTTCATCTCCAATGAGACTCTCACAGAAAGAAAATCTAGTTCTCACTCTCCACACTGCCACAACCATCAACAAGAATTCTCTTCATATCATCAATCAACTTCTGCATTTGATCCCTTGAATGCAGTGGTGATGGATACACACAAGCACAATCCAACCGTCCATCTCGTATGGTGTCAAATATGGCGACGGAAGGGCCCACGCCATGAACTGAAGAGCACCCCACATAATCCTCGACTCCCACTTTTTCATGCATTTCATTAGAATCATCCATGACAGGGTCCTCAAATACTGAAATGAAGGCAGTCCTCATTGATGATGATGGAGTTAAACCTGGATTTTCGATTGCCTTGCACATGAGGAAGTTCAGGTCACCCATGTCTGTGAAATGCTTGTTATTGTTCTTTGCATTCGTATAGGACATGTAGCACCTCTTTGCTAAATCCCATAGCATTTCACCTCCACTTACATCATGCGTATTTATAATGGCAGAGTGATAAAATCCTGCAATAATCAGGTTACTGATGTCAAGGCAAAAAATTTATCCTGTCATCAAAAAATTATTGTCCCTTGCTTGTATATCCAAATTCGCACCACCAATCTATAGTTAAGGAGAGCTTGAATCATACAAAACTAGGTCTAACTTTTTGAACGAGGAAAACATTGCAACAGCCATTTAACACACAACGAATGGACCCTCTTATTTCCCAGTATACACTTGAAAATATGAGGTACTGGTTGACCAGATGAATTAAAAGTCTGTTCACACAGTTAAGGAAATCTTATGTATAAACTATATTACTGAAAGTAAAAATGGCTTTTAAAGTGCGTTTGTATATAATATACAATGCTTACCGATGTGATCTCTACAGAGAACTGGGTCAAGAATGGAGCGGCAGTCAACGAGGGTTACAACAGCATACTTCTCCGTCTGATGATCAGGAAGGTCTTTAGTGGATTGTGCAGCAATTAAACCAGCGGCAGCCAAGGCTCCACTAAGTTTAATCCCTCTTGAGATGCAGCCCTGCAAAATAATAGTTCCAATGGTCATGCGAGGGTAACTTCTAAACCTTTGGTACTAGCTTGCAGTTCTTCTGCCTTGGGTGATTTAAGAGTGGTTAGGCCTTTCCATTTCAAGAGCTGATGTGCATCACCAATATAAGACTACATCTATCACATCTAAACTGTCTAGCTTATGTATCAGAGTTGTTTGTTTAAATTGTTCTCGGGGAATTGAAGGACTACGAAAACCACACTACCTTTAAGTATTTTCTGTTTTTGGATGGAGAAGAAAACTTTATTCCATCTAAAGTAATGATACACAACAAACAGGGTTGCTAGCTGCCAACAAAAACAGAACACCATATAATTTGATCTTGTTCACCTCTATTCTTAAAGATGGCTGTGACTGCTGGGTATTGCCAATTTATTACAGAAGAATATGATTTCAGCATTATTTTTACCATCCAAAGCTATACAGTCTCAATCTTGCAACAAAGATAGTTCTCCCTTTGAAAATGCTCCTCAGTATGAGAAAGATGGTTGTGGGTTCATCATTCCATACTACTTAGTCATACTTGATTTGATCAGCCCATGCTAACTTGGGAATTAAACACTTGAACTGTTTTCCTCTTCAATGTAGAAATAAGTTGGAACCGGTCATTCTAAGAATAAATGTGTAAGAACCAAACATAGTGTTAGAATGAACCTCCAAATCCTTCAGGAAAGATAACAATTGTAAGGCAAGTGGTCTCTAAATTCAATAGCTTGTCTGCATAACATGCACGAATAATCTCCTTAAGACTCCACAGCAACTGTCTTTGGAAGAGACAAAACCAAAGCCACAAGACAGTGTCTTGGAATAGATTAGGGGGTGGCTAATAAGACAAAACGGTTTTATCCAGGCAGGGGACCCCTAACAGGCTTCCTTGTTAAGATATAAACCACATTAAATTTCCATCAGATCATTAGACTAATTTCCCTATAACAGTTCTCCTTCCAGATAATATTGAACATTTTCTCATTTGACCTAGGCCAGCAACACACTCTCTGAGGGCCCAGCTCTAAATTAGAAGACCTAAAGGATGCTACATGCATGCCAAAGAAAAGCGGAGAGTCCATGCCAATGCAGACGCTTCAGGAAGTTCTACCTATATCTCTATTAAGTTTCAATATGGTTTTGACTAAAGCAATGTAACAGTCTTGAATTTGTAACCGTGGAATTGAGTTATAGAAATTGCAATTTCTTTATTGAAAGAACTGAATTGAAATTGCAATTACAAGAAATGAGAGTGCTGTTTAAAATTTGAACAGGCTATCCTTAGCTGGCAGAATCTAGGCCATTTGTCCAGAAGTGAGAGTCAACTATTAAAAAAATAGAAAAAAAATTGATGACCAATTAGAGGTGGTTGAGCCTCCAAAACTAGACTAAATACTTCAAAATTATGCCTACCACTTTAGTTTCCCAATCTTATTAAAATAGCCCTGGGAAGTTTAAAATTTGAACAGCCTATCCTTAGCTGGCAGAATCTAGACCATTTGTCCAGAAGTGAGAGTCAACTGTTTCCTATTCCCAACCTACATGTCAACCATAATTTCACTTCGGATTGTCCAATAAAACAAAATGTTTAGAGACTTTTTCAAATTGATGACCAAGGCCTCTATGGAGTTAGGAGAGGCTAAAGTAGATCTTAGTATTTCATCTTTTGACAAAGATCACATTGTCGGATGTATTCCTTTACATATGAGCTCATACCCGCTAAAATAATCCTTTTAGCTCTCTTAAAGTTTTTCTCATAGCCTAAATGGTAGCTATAAGACTTTCATGGATATATGTTATGATAGCTACCTTAAGAGAACATTCCTCACTAAAAAAGATTTCTTACAAAATAACCTCCCCCATATTATTTGAAATCTTAAGCTATTATAGTGTCTTTTTCATCAACGATAGAGTTCGTTGAACTTCTAGGTCCTCATCGTAACTTTTTTAAAGATCTTTCACCCACCCAACTAGTGGACTATTACTGCCCCTAACTCTATTTATTTTGATTTTATTTTTCTTGATAAAGCATTTGCCACTCTATTTTTCTTTCTAACATTATATTTTACAGAAATCATACCCTATTAACTTAGAGACCCATTTCAATAGAATAAAACTACCCACCTTTTGTTCAAATAAATACTCAAAGCTTTGTTGATCAATCTTAATGTTGAGAAATAGTCCTAAAAGATAAGACCTTCATTTATGGATGGCCATTACTATAGCAGGTAGTTTTTTCATAAATAGAAAAAACAATTTCCCTCTCCTTTAGAGTCTTTTTGCAGTAAGAAATAGGTTTGCTATCTTGCATGACTCCAGACGCATCACATTCCACAGCAAAAGATTTAGAAGAACTAGGCAAAAATACGATTGGTTGACAAGTGACTGTTTTCTTTAATTCTTAAAGGCATCTTCTGCCGACTTATCCCAACTAAACCCACATTTTTCAGGTAAGCTAGTTAAGGGTATAGCTATAGTCTGATGCCTTTTTACAAATCTCCCTGTCAAACCCAAAAAACCTCTTAAAGACTTGATATTACTAGGTCTGGACCATTTAACCATTGCCTTCACCTTACTAGGATGAACCTCAACCTTATCCCCAAAAACTAATACCTTAAATATTCAACCTCATTACAGGAACATTTACACTTTGATTTCTTAATATGAATCTTTTACTTAACTAAAGTTTCTAGTACAATCTTTATGTGTACTACATGTTCATTTAAACTACAACTATAAACCAATATATCATCAAATAAAACTACTACAAATTTTCTTATATATGGTTTAAATACCTCATTCAGTTCAGGAAATTACGTAAAGGTTGCCTTAAGTCTGAGTCTTATCCATCCTTTTCAAGTTGAGAACTTGAGCTTAGAGACAGGAGCCAGTATCTGTTGCCTTGAATGCGAGATGAACTACACAGGACATTTTTCCTAATTTCTTCGGATAACCGAGTCCGCTTGATTAAAAGCAATTGATAATTTCAGTGGTATGATATACATATAAGGTCTAAAGGCACCCGCAACTACCAAAGAGAATCGGCAATTAAAATATTTGGTTAATATTTTTAAGAAATGATTTTTTTTTAAAATATATATTTTAGTAATAAAATATGAATTAAGGTTTTTCGTTGTAATATTTTTCTTTTTAAGAGAAGAGGAAGATGATTCCTTTTTATTAGATGAAGTACATCTCGCATTTACATAACTAGATCAAATTTATTTCCAGACAAATTCAAAGAATATGAACAATGATGCAAGCATGTGAGTGCAATATATTATGTGAAAGGCATCACAAACAACCAATAATGAGCGGATGAATGCAATAATGCGAAGACAGAGTGGCCACTCACATCAAGAAGCTTTTGGGTATCGTCGGAGTCCAGTTGCAGCCTCGCTACTCTAGAGCCTCTGGGAGAATCAGCATCCACAAAATCCAAATTGGACAACCTAAATGAATTCAAAGAATATCCAAGCATGTCTATTCCACGCGCCCAAAAGGGCTTGTTACCCTTCCCCCTCGGAATATAATCTTCGATTCCCAAACTAACCTCCACTTCATTCTCATATTCCTCGGCTATCCCTCCTTGATTCTCGCCACCCATCAGAACCAGCAGTTCTCTCAACAAACCGACCGCCGCTGCACGGTCGCATGTTGACGTGTGCAGCCGGAGGACCACCGCCCAACGGTTTTCACTCAACGTGTAAAGAGTTATAAAAAACACGTTAGTTTCTGCGTCTGATGATTGGTCAAGATATGTTGACCACGAATTCTTGTTTAGTTCGTGCTCCAAAATAATGTGATACGGGTCTATGTTTTGGTCGCTGTTGGAGATTATGTCAGCCGTCGATGAAAGATCAACCGCCTGGATTCGGACGTGAGGAGCGGGTGGAGTGATAAAGGAGAAGGTGTTGGTGGCGGAATTGAAACGGAGCTTGGTACGGAGCAGAGGGCGGGAGTTCTGTAGTGTGTCGAGGGTCGTTTGGAGAAGACGGATGTTGGGTTGTTTTGATAAGAGGAGAGCTAGGACTGTAATGCCTGTGCCATGAGGGACTGATCTGCACCAACTGTACTCAGTGGCGCCAACTGGTCGAGCCTTGGGCTCTGGTGCTTGTGGAATCGGGTCTAATTGATCCTGGTCATGGTTAGGCATGTTGAATTAGCGGGGGCTGCTGGGTTTTGGTCGTGGATGGGGACGATGAGGTGGGAAATGGGAAAAGATCCATCCTCGGATATAAATTGGCTTAGGGTCTTGGTTATATACGGATATTCTGTTTCATTTGGAAAGTGTTTTTATAAAAAATTAATTTTTTTATTTTATTTTAAATTAAAAAAATTAGTATTTATAAATTATTGTGATGGGTTAATATTAAAAAATATAATAATTTCAAAAATAACAATTCGACTTACAAACAGACAAAAAGCCTGATGAAATTGAGTGTGCAAATTAAAACGTGTGATTATTTGATTGGCGGACCGGAATAAAGAAAATGATTTATGTTGTTATTGTACTTGTGAGTGGTATTCGGTACACTTCATTTGTGAGGAAAGAGATAAGAAATCTCATCTCCTGGATTTCCTCGAGGCTTGGATTGATATTTCCCTTTCTGTATAAAAAAATAAACATATAAAAAAGCTTTAATTAAAAAAATAATTAATTCTTTTATAAATGTTTAACGTTGTGGGGTCTGACAAGTTATGTCAGTCTATCTAACCCTTATTTATTTTTTTGCCTGCATGATTGGGTTTTTATTTTCTTACACATCTAGAACGAACTACATTTATCTGTGTCCCTCTTTTTAGGAAAAAAACAAACAATTCAATTATTAATTTTCAAAACATCATTTTGTAATGAAAATGACTTTAGTGTAATGCTTCTAATTATTCCTTTATAACAGCATGAATGAAATGTTTATTTTTTTATTGTAAATAAAATTGATGTTATCGTGTTGTGGTTTTACTGAATTTACATGCTGGGTAGATATAGAAGGGGGAAGACATTGTTTGATGCCGATAAAATCATCGATGATTATAAAATACGGATAAAATCAACAAAGAAATAAATTCGTCAACAAATTTAAAAAAAAAAATAGAAAAAAATGACCATGTCACTGACCATTACAGATAAAATCATGGTTGGACTAAGTTTGTGAAACCTATTATTCAAGAAAACCCGCCTTTTAGAAAGTATATTTTAAATATCTAAGTAAACGAGTAAAACCTTGACTGTTTCAAACTATTACAGGAGGTGCACGTTCTGAATCAAACTTAAAACTTAATGTATATGTCACAAGTTTTTTGTCATCACGTCACGTCTCTTGGGGACTTACATGATCATACCACTAACCATTACAGGTAGAATCATTAACGCACTAAGTGATTATTTGAGAGTATAGTTGTGGTTGTTATTAAAAATATTTTTCATTCGAAAATGCATCAAAATTATATTTTTTATTTATAAAAAAGTATTTTTTATATAAGCATATGAAAATTAACTAAAATATAAATGGCATGCCAAATTTATTGTACAATTTTCCACTATTCACATAGACATAAATTCAATGTGGATTGCTACAATAAAATTGTCATTTTACTCCAAGACAAAATAAAATTTAGCCCCTCGACCAAGAGTATTTTAGAGTTTTTCATGGGACATGGATGATATTTTTAAATTTTTTGCTTAGTAAAACTATAAAAATAGCTCCTGAGACAAAACATAGCCCCCGGGATTGGGGGGATTTTAGCAATTTCTAGGGGACATAAATAATATTTCTAAATTTATGCACAGTAAAATTACGAAATTAGTCTTCAAAAATGATAAAAAAAAAATTAACACCCGAAAACCGATGGTATTTCTTGATTTTCAACCCACATTGACCTTTAAAACCAACAACTCTTGTCATGAGCCCGAGATTAATATCATAGAAGGTAAAACTGTAAAAAGAAGTCTAATTTTTTTTTTATAAAAAAAATAGAATGAAAAAAAGGAAAAAACTAACACAACACGAACAAACCTTCTAGACATGATTTAATCTCTAAAACTAGCAACTCATAAAATTCTTAGGTTCATTCAAGAAGTTTAATTCCCAACCAACTAATTTTAAATGATAAAATCATAAAAAAACATCATTTTAAAAATTTATCAAGTAAGATAAGATAAAGTAAAATGAATAGCGATCAAGTTTGATAAAAGAGAAACTCATGGAAGATGAAAATGTAAAAAAAACACCTAAAAATGATATGAGACAAATTAATTAGGAATTTGTTAAGTGAAATGAATAGCTATCAAGATTGCACACACCTCTTTCTTTTCTATAGGACACCAAGACCTTTCAAACACTATATTGATATGAGACCCTTGCTGAATGCTTGAGAATGTGGTTGAGGTTGTTCTTAAAATTGTTTTTCATTCAAAAATATATTAAAATAATATTTTTTTAAATAATTTTTGATATCAACATTCAACACGTCAAAAATGATATAAAAACAACCAAATTTTTTAATTTAAAATAAAAATTTTATTCAAAAATACTTCCCAATCAGAATCCCAAACACCCCTTAACGACCAGAGAGACCCACATTTGTTGTCTGAACAGTGCGAGGGTAGTTTATATGTTTGCGTTCGACAACAATTTTATATATATTTAATTAACACATATGAGTTATGACAACAATGTTAGCAATTAGCTTTGAAATCTACGATGAAACCAATGCGAAAATTAATAATAAAAACTATCACGAGAGTTATATTGATTTTATTTTTAACAATATCACATTAATTTCACTGCTATGAAAAAGATTTAAAAAGAAAAAAACTCCTTTATAATAAACAATATTATTCTATTCCAAGATTAAATCACTCAACTTTTTTAGAATAAATAAAATCAATTTAACTCTGTATAATTTCTAAGAAGTAAAAATAACTACTTTTTTTCTCGATGCATAATTCAATTATTTTTTTTAAAATTTAATTATGTGCTCGTTTGGCACGACTGTTTTGCCACCATGCCACAAAAATTCAATTTTTTTTTATATTTTAAATAAATATATTTTGATGTTTTTAAATCATTTTGATATGTTGATGTCAAAAATATTTTTTTAAAAAATATCATTTTGATGTATTTCCGCACGATATGATAATCAAAGGGATCCTCCTATTTGAACGAATAATCAACAATGAAACTCCTGTAACAATATTCAACCATGTATCAACTTGTTGAGACAAAAGTGACTAAATTCTGAATCATCAAAGAAAAACCAGTTGAGTTCCTAGTTTACTCATTGGGTCAATCTAAGTTTTATAACTAAAATAGTATAGTATTATTATTTTTAACGCTAATATAAACTAAACTAAAAATAAATAATATCTACTTATTTAAAAAAAAACATAAGTTTAATAATAATATGTATTAATGGTATTTTTTTTAATATTTTTTATGTGTTGTCCACTGTTAATCAAACATGATAAAAAATAATAACTTTATATAATACTCCATAATTAAATAAAATCTCATCCTTTTATCTTTTATTCTATTATTTGTTTATTTTCATTTTTATTGTCTCCATGACACGATAATCAAATAATAATAAAAAATAACCAATAAAAAACACAAAGCCGAACAGCTACATAATTTTAATCAGGACAATAGCGTCCGATCCATTTCAAACCGTTGGATTTTAAAAGCGAGCGGGTCTTAAAATTCAAATCGCATCGGCGTCCCGCTCTCACTTCGCATTCTCACACGCACCAAAACAACACACAGACAGCGAGAAGGGAATAGAGAGAAGAGAGATCGATAAGGAGATCTAACAGTAGAAGCACCCGCGATTCTCTCTCCGTTCGCGGATTCACCAAGGAGAAGAAAGCAAAAAATGTCAGGTCGCCACGAGAAAGACAAAGGCGTTAACGTGCAAGTGCTTCTTCGTTGCAGGTACCTTTTTATTGGGGTTTTATGGACTCAAATTAGTCATTTCTTTGAATTTTTGTTACGATTTTTGGTGGTGATATGCCAGGCCGTTTAGCGAGGACGAATTGAGGAGCAATGCACCGCAGGTGGTGACTTGCAATGATTACCAGAGAGAAGTTGCGGTTTCGCAGAATATCGCTGGGAAACATATCGATAGGGTTTTCACTTTCGATAAGGTGAAATTGGGATTATTTCTGTTTATTTAAATACCTTTTAATTAACTTTTAAACTTGGATCCTGCATTAAGTTTGCGGTTGTTAGAGCATGTCCAAGGGAAAAAACTATTTAGAGAAGCTAAATTAGTAATATGGCTTTTTGAATAGTGTAAATATAATATTTTTTATATTCGCAATCCAATGAAAAAAGCCAATTCATCTAATTCCAAAGCCCTGTTTAATTGTATTGAATTTGGTAGGCTCTCTTTTTTGGGTTCCCTTTCATATGTTTTTGTGGTTTGCTTTCCTTGTTTGTAGAAAAATATGATAAATTTGTTAATGCTGGCTGAATGTAGGTTTTTGGTCCTTTAGCAGAGCAAAAGGATCTTTATGAACAAGCAGTGGTGCCGATTGTGAATGAAGTTTTAGAAGGGTTCAACTGTACCATTTTTGCATATGGCCAAACTGGTACAGGTAAAACTTACACCATGGAAGGCGAATGCAAAAGATCAAAGGTATTATTTATGGGATTATTCAATGGACATGTCGGTTTGATGTTTTAGATGTTCTCTCATGTAATTTTTGAGGAATGATTTATTCGTGTGATGTAAAATGTGATAGAGTGGACCTAATGGAGAGTTGCCTTCAGAAGCAGGGGTCATACCTAGAGCAGTTCAACAAATTTTCGATACCCTTGAAAGCCAAAATGCAGAATACAGCGTGAAGGTCACATTCTTAGAATTGTACAATGAAGAGATTACTGATTTGCTTGCTCCTGAGGAGATTTCTAGAATTGCTTTGGAGGAGAAGCAAAAGAAGCAGTTGCCTCTTATGGAGGATGGCAAAGGTGGGGTTCTTGTAAGAGGTTTAGAGGAGGAAATAGTAGCAAGTGCGACCGAGATATTCACACTTTTAGAAAGAGGATCTGCAAAGCGTCGAACTGCCGAAACTCTGTTGAACAAGCAATCGAGGTGATAATCATTTTTCTGTTTAATGATCAGGGGGTGCTTATAAAGTTCTTGCTATATAAAGAATCCATCTTTTTCACAGTCGGTCGCATTCTCTCTTTTCTATTACAATACATATCAAGGAAGCAACACCTGAAGGTGAAGAACTAATCAAATGTGGCAAGCTGAATTTGGTTGATCTAGCTGGTTCAGAAAACATTTCTCGCTCAGGTGCTAGGGAGGTATACATTCCTATACTGAAAGCATCTGTTATATATGATTTTTTTTCCGTCTGGGAATTGCCAAATTAAATTTAATTTTACAAGTATCTGATGCTGCTTTGTAATCCTTGTTGTTTAATAGGGTCGTGCAAGAGAAGCCGGTGAAATCAACAAAAGTCTACTTACTTTGGGGCGAGTCATTAATGCCCTTGTGGAGCATCTTGGGCATATCCCTTACAGGTTTATCTGCTACCCCAGCCATATCTTATGTTGACTTTCTTCGGACTTCTATTTACATGCTTGAATTGCTCCAGGGATAGCAAGCTAACCAGGCTACTTCGTGATTCACTCGGAGGAAGAACCAAAACATGCATCATAGCAACTGTATCACCAGCTGTTCATTGCCTGGAGGAGACCTTGAGTACATTGGATTATGCGTACAGGGCTAAGAATATAAAAAATAAACCGGAGGTTAGTAGCCCTGTATTATTCTAGTTATTTTGAATAGATTTGTTCGCTTTCCTCAAAGGTTTCTATTGCAGTAATATATGCACCCGACATGTAAAAGCTCATTATGACTTGATACTGTTTGGACTGGGAACTGTCTTGATAAAGTTTACTAGCTTTTGTTCATATCCAATGTTGGAAAATGTAATTCTCTAATGAAATCTTTGATGCTAAGATCTCAAGTGGCATGCATTTATGTCTCGTTTAGCTGTGCTAACATGGCTTTTTTCCTTTTCTTCCCCGTTTTGGTGATGGGAAGGTATATATATGTTATATATTTCTGTCTTGAAGACCTGTGGGATTGAGTTTAGAAATGGCAACTCTCTATTTTTGCCTCCTGCCTTTGTATATTATTAAACATTTAAATAGTTCAGAGTTTCTCTAGGGAGTTCATAAATTTTGCTGGGGCTGTTTGTAGGTTAACCAAAAAATGATGAAATCAACTCTTATCAAGGACCTTTATGGAGAAATTGAAAGACTTAAGGCAGGTGAGATGCTTTGAATCTGCAGGGGTAGTAAACAAAAACTTTCCATTGGTAACTCATGTTGCTTTATTTTGATGAATTGAGATAATCTTTGGCATTTTGTTTAGAGGTTTATGCTACCCGTGAAAAAAATGGTGTTTATATACCGAAGGAGCGATACTATCAGGAGGAAAGTGAAAGAAAGGTATTGCTTCATTCCTAATTTTTATGCATAAGCTTTAATGCTGCAATTATACTTATACGTGCATCAGGCTATTAAATGTCTTTAATACTACTAGATTTTTTGCTCATGTCTTGTCTTTATTGTGATCAGGCCATGGCAGATCAGATAGAACAAATGGGAGTTCTTATAGAAACCCATCAGAAGGTTAGTATTTGTGGCAATTTTTCTACAGAAGCTGTGGATTTATTATTTTCGTTGGTATGAAAGTGAAATTCTCATGATTAATCCATGGCATGCTACAAACAGCAATCTGAGGAGTGGCGAGAAAGGCACGACGCCCGGGTTCGACAATGTTCTGATTTGAGCAGCAAGCTTAGTGCCACTGAGGTGAGTTGGGTTGGTTTATTGTTTAGAACGGTTCTTATGTTTGAATCAACTTTTTTGAAATGGGTGAAATGTGCAGCAAAATCTCAATCAAACTATCAAACTGCTCACATGTACTGAAGAAGAATTGACAAAGTGTCGATATGGTTTGAAAGAGAGGGATTTTATCATATCAGAGCAGAGAAAAGCAGGCATGATTGACTATTATTCTACTGAACTTTTACTTGTATATTTTATATGTATTAATTATGCTGATGAATTTTCAAAATAGAGAATGCTCTGGCTCATCAAACTTGTGTTTTGCGGTCTGACTTGGAGAAAGCACTTCAGGACAATGCTTCTTTGTTTCAGAAGATTGGTGTGTAGTCCTTGACTTGGTTTTAAACAGTCAACTTTATTGTTATGCAACTGAGAGTTGTAACTACCTACAAAATACTTTGCAGGTAGAGAAGATAAACTGAGTTCTGATAACAGATCAGTGGTTAACAATTTTAGAGGGCAGCTCTCCCAACAGATTGTTTCTCTATGTAACTTGGTATCTACATCTATATCACAGCAAAATGAACATCTTCAGTGCGTTCAGGAACTTGGTCATTCCTTCTTAGACGTGCATCATAAGGTATTGGATAGGTTTTGGTTACCATTTTATTATTCTTACTGATCTCGTTATCTGTTGTTACACTACTTTTGATTTAATTGCGTCCATATCATTTTTTACTGTGTATTCGTCGTAACCCCCCCTACATGCTTGATATCTTGTTTCAGTCACTCAAGGAATTGAAGAAGAAGTTATCGGCTTCGAGGGCGGTGTATGCTTCTCACATTGAGGCAATGCAAAATGTTGTCAGTTTGCACAACGCAAGCTCTATTGCCGGCTTAGAGGAAATTTCTTCTTTGGCTTCTTCCAGCACACAGTCTATTAAGGATGTAGGTTTCAATCATTTGGATGGGTTGTTTTACCATTATGTCTTTCCTTAGACATTCCACGTACATCCATGTATTTGTTTGATTTGCCTTTTGAAATCTGTTTCTATCATCGGAGATCTTTATGTAATCCTTGATTTTTTTTTCAAATCAGTATCTAGAATCAGAGGCTGGTCAAGCAGCTTCGATATTTGATGACCTCCAGAGTAGTCTTTCAACTCACCAGGGAGAAGTAGCTCTTTTTGCCAGGGAAATGCGTCAGGTTTGATCATTGATCTTATCTTGTATTTCCACTGCTAATTTTATTAAGACTTGCTATATGCAGTTTTCTCTCTCTCAATATTATCCCTTAAACATTGAAATTCATTTGTAACTTGCTTTTATACTTTCTTTATTAGATGCTATTAACCCCATTTAATGTCTTCCAAATGTAAACATGTAGTTTGGTGCTTTAGTTTGGTACTTCTACCCACCCTAGTCAGATTTATTCTCCTGGCTGATCTTTCAATTTATTCCTCTTGTTTAAATTCCTTGTATCTTTTGCTGTTTCTTATTTTGTTACTTTGTTTTCATTTTGGTTGAACAGCGATTCCTTGTCAGTAGCGAGAAAAGAAAGGAGGTTTCTGAATACATGAGTGGATTTCTTGATAAGATTTTGGAACAATGCAAAAGTCTGGAAAATCATGCAGTGCAAGCTGATGCCATTCAAATGAAAAATATTACCGATTTTCAGGAAGCTTACGAGGTAAGGCATGGTAAAGAAATTAAACACATGGGCGAATATGTCCTGTTCTGCATTACCAACTGAAAGCTTGAACTTTGCAGGAGCAATCAAAATCCAATGCTGAGAAGCTTGTTGCTGATATCAATAATCTGGTTTCCAACCATCTTCTGCTTCAAAAAGAGCTGGTTTGGCACATTATTCTCATCTATAGCTTCCTGTTTGTTTGATTGTCAAGACTCTGATGATTAAGTCAATAGGTGGATGCAAGGCTTGTTGATCTTAGAGAAACTGCTACTGGAAACAAGGCATTCTTGGATGTACATGTTAGCTCAATGGAGTGTGTGTCAACAGATGCAAAACGAAAATGGCAGGAATTTTCCATGCAGGCAGACGACGGTGCTAAGGATATTGCTGACTATTCTGCTGCCAAACATTGTAGGCTGGAGTCGCTCTTACAGCAATGGTATGTAAAGTCTTCTGCATGTGGTAGTTGAACTCAATATCTTTTATTCTTTTTGTTGATTGGCTCCATATTGTTTTCTTTAGTGGAAGTACCGCTGGATCAGCTTTCGAGCATTGGCAGAAGACGCATGACTCTGTGAATAAGATGGGAAACAACCATGTTTCTGAATTGGTATTCCTTACAAGGTAGAAATCCCACATTCTCTTAACATTTTTGATATGTACTTAATCTAGACATCCACTGTCTCCTATAACCCTCAAGTGCATCTTTACCTGAGAATTCACCTCCATTTAGTATGGATCAGGTTATGGTTTCGCTCTTGTCATGGAGTGCACAGGCCAAGCTATGATTGTACCCTTTCATTGTTTCATCTCACTTTCACAGTTTTCTCATTAAGTCAATTCATCATTTTGTTTAAATTCATCCTTTTTTCCTTTCAATGCCTTGGTGCAGAAATTTATCCGAAAGCATCGAGCAACATGATGCCGAGGTTGACTCTGCGCGAGTTACAGCTGAGCAAGATGTGGCAAAGAATAGTGAAGATATCCTCGAGCGCATTGACAGTAATTTATTTTTTATCTTCCCTTTTCTTTTGCTTGTTTTTTAATAATAATCACGGCCTTTCACATCGTTTTAAATTTCACTGAAAAACCAGATGATAGGTAGATAGACTGCATAAGGAATACTCTTGGTAAATTCATGGAGAATGTTAAAACGATTTTGAATGGCTTACATTATAATGTTTTAACCTCCAATAACTCTTTTGTTTTTTCACAATTTTCTAGTCCCCACACTTGCAGTCAATGTAGAAGCATAATTTTGGAATCATCAGAAATAGTTTGGGGAACAATGATTGCATGTTTATTGTAGTTAGTCTACAAGTTAATTTGTCTTCGAAGAGAATTCTGGCTTGTTTTAGCTGGGGTTTTATCACGTGCAATTAGATTTAGGTATGCATACTAGTTGAGGATCAGCGTAAATTGACACACTTTCACAGTGCACTCGTTACTTTATGATAGGGGATGTAGGATTAATGTTGACGTGGGTGTGTTTACAGGTGTGTCAGATGTGGAGCGAGGATCTGTATTTAAGATCTTGGATGCTGTTAAAGCTCATGCAAATGTACTGGAGACTTTCAGAGAGGATCACTCTGGCAAATCTGCAGCTATCGAAGATAGAGCGCAGGAAACATTTGAGCAGCGATATATGGTAAGATGATTTGGTTTGCCACACCTAACCTCTGATCACGTAGTGGGGATGGGTGGTGTATGATTTTGCTTTGAAACTCGTTGAAATTTTGACAAATCTATATTGGAATTGTTGGATGTGCTGTTTCGAATTCTTAAATTACGTCCTCTAATCTCAAAACATGCCGAGTTGCTCTAGTGGGCCTGGTCATGCAAATATACTTGCTATCAGGTTTCAAATAACTAAATATAAGCTCATTTAGATGCAATATGTATTAGTCATGTTATGGGCCTACCTATTGTGTTAGTGGTGTGTGCTGTTAAGCGGGATAGATTGACGGGTGAAAGGGTCTGTTGTCGAGAGACGTAATACATGCACCCAATGTATGGAACAGTTCTTGAAATATTTTGTTTCGAATAACGGGGTGGGGTTAAAGCTATTTAAAGATGGAGAGAGTTATCTTGATATAGTTTACATCTTGTTTTTTAAGCTTCTGTTTAGCAGTCTGATGTGCAATATGGATTTTGGCCTCCTACAAAATATAATCACAGTCGCTTGACAATATGTGATCTAACGTGCAGGATTACGAGTCTACAGGCACAACTCCAGTGAGAATTGAGCCGGATGTTCCTAGCAAGGGGACCATCGAATCACTTCGAGCAACTCCAATGGAAAATCTTCTCGAGGAATTTCGAGAAAATAATTCATATGAATCAATGGAGGTGAAAGAACTGAAACCATCTCTAATACCACGGTCACCCCTTGTTCAACTGAATCAGCAATAGCATGGATGTGTTTCATTTGTCTCCGTAATGACTGCCTATTTGTTCCCGAGTTATTATTGAAAACTGCAAGGCTGAAGGAAAGGGTGTGATAGATGATTATGGTGTTTAGGTTAATAAATCCCATCACGGGATTTAGTAATTTGTTGGTTCACACAATGAAAGTGAATTGAGGCCCAAATCTACTCATTTGGGGTTCAAGCGCATGGTGGTCGTTCCTTTCAGTTCTGCTTATGTAATGTAACGTATGCCATTCTTTAATCACTCCCCGGCAAAAATTGAAGTTTTGCCGATTAGTTTATCCGAATCCTTTTGGTTCCGAATGCCAATTTTCCCTGGTGATTTTGTTGCTGGATTTCATCCTACTTTTCAACGTTTTCTGACTGCCCCAAGTAGTTAACATCTTAAACGAAAAACTTGGTATTTTAGAGCCAAGGTGTGAGTGTTGATTCTGCAGCAGGAGAAGTTTTCCGATAGGATGGAACAGGAGAATGTGGTTTCGTGGATGCAGTGATCGGGGCTTATGGTTGCCATGAACAAGCCAGGGAAGCTCTTGATTTGTTGACTAATGGTTGCCATTCTGCAGGTTTTATTTCTGCCTCTAGCATCCCTTTAATTTAGATTCTACTACTGTTTTTACCCGCACGATGCGGGCTGAAAATCTATTTTTATTTAATTTTGTTGTTATCAATGTTTTTTTACTGTAAAATCATATAATTAGAATGAGTTTGTTTGCTATCTATATCTTTGTAGTTAGAATCACTATTGGAATCATGCTTTTGTTAAAGTTGTGTAATTTTATAAATATATTTTTGATGAATGGTATTTTGCCATAATTTGTATTTTTTTAAATCCTCTTTCTCATTATCTTGGATTTGAAATTAATATATTTTCTTATCCCAACTATTTAAGAGCTGTGAAGGTAGCTGCTAATCCCATAGCATTGAATCTGAAGCATTCAATTTCGCACACAAATACGTCACTTCTATAATATACCACTGTCGGTTCTGTTAATTTAATAATATATCCATTAAATTCCTTCGCAACAGCAATAGCAGAATATTGTGTTTGGATTGTAGAACATGAGAAATTAATTTAAAAACACCAAATGTTTTCAATCTAAAGTAAAAAATATATAAATATATATTTTTTAATTTTTTTAAATATTTTAAAATACATTATCAAACAGGGCATTAATATTTAATTAATTTTGCAAAATTTTTACTTCTGTCACTGTTCAGGCTAGAACCACCACAAGCTCATGAATTAAAAATCTCTCACAACGACGGTGAACTCCTAAAATAGTCTGTTCAAGGTCTTCCAAATTCGCAAGCAAGTTCTGATTTTTATTTTATTTTATTTTTAAAAAAGAAGTGATGTTACTGTTAACGTCTCATTTTCTGACCGATTCAACTAGTGTAATTTCCACATCGATGCATCTCCTCGTACGTAAGAGGGAAGTAAACCTCTTCCTTAGCCAAGCAAAGCAACCATGTCTGTGGGCCATGCTCTTTGTTTTCCCAAACTAAGCATTTGATTTCATCGGTTGTTTCCTTATCTTGTAATTACATGAGAGACCCCTTCAGCTTCAAAATCAAATCCATATACAGTTTTCTACTGAAGCAAACCCTAATCATGCAGTATGCTTCTCCCAGTCAGTATTTTATAAAAAATATATATAAAGAAGAAGATACAAGTGTAGGGCCAAGACAGAGATGCAAGATCAGGGACGTGGTCAGGAAATCACACGCATCAACTAGAGAAGATGAATGTCAAAAAAGCCAGCAGACAGCTAGTTCAACACCATTAAAAAACAATAAAAAATGAAGTTAATAAAGTATTTCGTCGACATTTAAAATGGGTCCAGTGGATCCACCAAAATACTTACTATTTTTCATGAAGCAATGCTCGTTTCCACAGGTCGACGAAAGCTCAATGTCATTTACAAACATAAACTGGGGGACTACTTTGCTGATAAAATTTCTGGCCAAATTAATTGATAATTACTACTTCCATTAGGTCACCGGATATCAGTATTTCCCGAGACCACATGGGTCTGGTCTCCATCTTTGTTTACACACACACACCTATTCCCTTTTATCACTGTGCTCCCACGGTTTTATAGGATACTTAAAGAAGACAAGACCATACAAGTAGCTTGCTTTTACCAGTCAAATCATGACACGATAAAAAAGATTGTGATTTATATGATAAATTTTAAATTCAAGTCATTTCATGCATCATATTTATAAGAATTTAGAATAAACATGCAATTGGTTTTTATCTCATTTTCATCGTTCTTCCCATTAGGGCTGTGAAACTATTATTACTACTACTTCCGTAAACCCGCAAATGGGGTTAAAAACATGCAATTGGTTTTTTATCTCATTTTCATCGTTCTTCCCACTAGGGTTATGAAATTATTCTCAGCCATCGGCCCGGCCATGAACAGAAGTAGCAGATCCTTGGCAATTTGTTGCCCGAACCTTTCCCTCAGTTTTATTTTCTACTTTTTTCTAAAATTTCATGTCAAATCTCCATAATTTAGCAACTTTTGTAGGTTTTTCCATCACTTTCATGCCCGGGATCTATGGTCTCCATAGAAGTTCATATCTGATTTCAAATCCCACGTCTCTCTCTCTCTCTCTTGCCGACCACAACCAATGACCTTTAATGTTTTTGAAATCCAGCCGGGTCATGATTGAGTTCGTTCGGGTTGACTGAGTCCAACTTCACCAAAGTCTTAGATCATAAATGGAACTAGACTTTGAACATGGTTCAACGTTTTTAGATACGTGGATAGAATTCGACGCCTAATCCCAGGTTATCTCGAGATGGGATGATCCGTTTAAATAATGTTTCTTTTTAAAAAATTATTTTTGATATTATAAAAATAATCTAAAAATACTAAAAATAATTTTTTAAATTTCAAAATAAAAAAAATAAATTAAAGAGGGGAAATTAATTAAGAGAAAAAGATGAGAATTAATATTGATAATTATCGTAATTAATTCTAGACGAGTTTTGTTTTTTAAAAAAATCAATATAATAAAACAAGATATTTTGCTTCTTCCCGCATATTCGTACAAGAATGCTAGAAGGACAGGGAGATTTTACACCACTCGTGACCTGACACCGAACAAGATCAGCAAATCAATACTCTACCATTTACAGAAAAGATTCCTTCACAGAAGAAAACAAAAGGTCACGAGGAGTAAAAACAAACATTTTAATTACTTTGATATTTGTTATCCCTTTTAATATACCTATAAAACAAGGATTTTAATTTTAATTTTTTTTTATTATTAGACGAGATTATGACTCATCAATGTTTAAGGAAAAGAAATCCCATGTACAAAAGCTATGTTTTAAACGAAATTTGCAATATCATTGCCTACCTTTATATATATATATATGTGTGTGTGTGTGTGTTATTTTTCAAAATGATTTTCATTTGAAAAATATTAAAATAATATATTTTTTTTATTTTTATAAAATATTTCTGATATCAATATATCAGAAGAATATAAATATACTAAAAAACTTAATTTAAAATAAAAATATTATATTATATTTTGTCAAAAATATTCTTAAATCAAGCTTACATTCGCTGGGATCTTGACAATTGATTCCGAGGATTCAAAGCAAATTATGCAAAGACTTTCTAATTTTGATTTACCAATTAACTGCTTGATTCATAGCCTTAATTTGAGCCAATATTATGGATTTTTTTTTTAATTTTTCTCATCCTCCCATTTATCTGTATAATTTCCTAATTTACTCTACAATTCATAATTAGATTGGTTTTCAGTTTATTTACGCAAAAAAATAAAATAAAATTGAATTACTACATACAATGAAATGACTAATAAGCTCTAGCCCATAACATTTCAAAAACATCATGGTTTCATCAAATTTAACTAAAACTTAATTAGACTCCTCACTCCCATCTATTGCCACGTGCGGTTTTAAGATTTCATCTAATTTCCACACGTTTCTTAAATGCTTGAATCCAAAATGCCAAACCGAGTCCTCCGGTGCCCTGATGATAACCACTTCAGTGACAGATCATAAATGTTTTTTCCTCTTTCTGAAAAGAGATAGGGGGCAGATGGTGCAGAGAAAAACTCTTGGTCGACTATGAAAAAAGAATTAATTTTGATGTTAATAAATTGAATTGATCCATAATTTTTTCGATTTTAAATTAATTTTTAGTTTTGATGATGTTTATAAAAATACTTTATGATTTTTAGATAAAAAAACAAATGACATGTCGCTTGTTTTTTATTTTGAATAAAAAATTCAAGTTGCATGTCCTGTAATAAGCCAAAGAGTAAACCTAAACATGTGTTGTCATGTAGTTTCATTTATTATTGATTGTTTTATTTTATTTTTTTATTTTGAAATTCTTAATAAATTCTTGTGATGTTTCTTTGATAGAATATGATTTACGTACAGGGCATGAATTCTTTTTTTTTTATGCCCTATACATAAATCATAGCTCTACTTTTATTATTCTTACCTGGTTAGTTAGGATGACTAAGATTATTTATTTATTTATTTTTATTATTATTCAAAGTTAGGAGGCAATCTTATCATCTAGCTCTACTTATATATATTGTTTTTCCTCTTTAATTTTATTTAATCCCTTCTCTACGCGTATTTCTTCTTCTTTTTCTAGTATAACGCTCGTTCCAAGAAACAATATAATTAAATAAAATATAGTATAGGGCACCGTTTCCAGATCTGATGTCTGTGGCCATATCTATCTTTCAACTTTCAAATGCATCTCTGGTTAAATTACGATGTAATTCACGGCAGATCAGGGTCAACGGTAGGTGGTGGTGGTGGTGGTAGGGCTAACCGGCTGGCATGTATCCGGGAAGTTTCAGATAAAAACGAGAATGTTAAAACATGAGCACCAAATAGAAAACCTGTCGAACCAAAACTGATGACCGCCAATAAGTCAGCAATTTAGCAGGAAAAGTTTATCCAAAAAACAATCCTTTTCAGTAAATTTCAAAGTCTAAATTATAAACACCTTTTCCTTTTCAGACTCCATCAGAGAAAGCTTATATATATATATATATCCACTCTTCGTGCAAGAAATCTCTACAAAATAATCTCTCTCCCTCTCCCTCTCCCTCTCCCTCCGTGGTACCTCCTTCGCAGTGATGGCTTTGCCAAAGTTTCTCTCAGTTTTGGCATTGTTTGCTTTGCTTCTTGTGCTTAGCAACAATGGAGTTGAGGCTTCTCATAAGATTTATCACCGCTATCAGAGCCTTAGTGTTGACAAGGTGAAGCAAACCCACAGAACCGGGTATCACTTTCAGCCTCCTAAGAACTGGATCAACGGTACACAATCCTTTTCCCCGCAGACTGCAAATAGTCTCTGTGTTTTTTTTTAAATAAATAAATAAATTATAGCGTTTCTCCTTGCTGTTTAGATTCTTAGATTCCATATCTATATAGTTTCCACATGCAATCCTTAAGAGATATTTTGCAGAACTGCTAGTGAAGATTTCAACCTTGCTTGCAACTTCTTCTGTTTAATTTTTTATCAAGAATTATCAGTTCATTACTAAGAGAATATTCAACACTGTTGCTCATGTATTTCATTAGCGCGGGCAGTAGGGCACAGAGCTGTATGATGCGATCTTCTTTTTGTTGTCATTTCTTTTCGGTGTATGAGATGACAACTCGGATTTAGACACTAAAAGATGAAAGCTAATGGCTGCTAAAAATAGCATTATTAGCACTTGCGGTGCATTTCAACTGTGGCTACCAAAAGTATCGACAAGAAACCTTTCATATAACCATCGTGGTCTAGGTTTGATTAGTAGGCTGTCTGGTTTTGAATTTTATAATTATTAATACCATATTTATCGGAACTAGATACATATAAATTGACCACCGAATAGCCTCGATAATCAAAAAAATAAACCTTCGGTGTCTCACGTCCCTTGAGTGCTTGAACAGGAGGGGGCATCTCTGTATTGCCTGGTAGGTATTGAAAGCCACTGTTGCAGTGAAGTAGACCAAACCCAATATTTACAATCATGCCCTCTTTGTTTCTGTGTAATGATTTTAATGGCTGCATACGAGTGGCGGTCTTCTCTGGACCTGAAAAATATCTGGCTGGCTGGCTGGCACCATTAATAGAGACAAAATGAATAAATTTCTCGGTAGCTTGTTTCTTACATTTCCTTCAGTCAATTATGTGAACTCTGTTAATTTGTTTTATATACGTATCCTGTCATAGTTAATTATAGTTGGTCGGCAGAGGTTGTCTGAGCCTCTGTTACCGTGTTTTTCTACCTTGATTTGGTTGTGGCCGAGGATGTTATTCATCGGGAAAAAAAGGTTTTGAGGCTGTAATTCCGAGACCCTTTGATTTATTTCTTATAATTTCACTGAAAACTCTCTAATAACAACTAAATTAATCAGAGTCAGGGTCACAATTAATGGGTTTTATGTTTTAATTTAAAAGGACCCTAAATTCGTCCGGGACAATATGGCTGGAGAGCACTAAGCCTTCTAAACAGTGGTCACAAACCCATTTGAACTGACCTTTCAAACTCGGATAACGTTCACCACCGAAGGGTGGTCGCAGCTCGATCCTTCACCAAGCACAAGACTTTGTTACCTGCTAAGCATATGGCGAGATAGTGGCAATTGATTCTGCGAATCCTTACAAGGACAGCACCTTTTTCTTTTCTCCATATTGATGTTCTGAGGACTGGATACGTTTTTAGATTTGCTCTGGTGCTCATGCAGTCTTGAAGGGATAGAATCTTTTGTTCTTATCATGATGGTTTTTTCATCTTTGAAAAGAGATGGCGAAACCCACCTTCTCATCGCTTTATGTTCTGACATTTCTCACATTACTCTTTACTGATATAGTTTATTTACGGTGCTCACATCTTAGGACAGTGAGATCCAGATTTACTTCACCCCCTGAAATGTCAAACAGGAAATGAAGATAAGTAGGGGTGCTCACATCTTAGGACAGTGAGATCCAGATTTACTTCACCCCCTGAAATGTCAAACAGGAAATGAAGATAAGTAGGGGACCTTGGGGGTGGGGGATATTCCAGCGCATTATTCATTAGATTTCAATGGCAGGACCTAAAGATTTGGTGTTAGAGTTTGACCTGAGGAAAGATTGCACCCTCTACTTGTTGGGAACTTTCCGCTCTAGTTCAGCCGAGTTGTTGCGTCAGCTTTAATTTTTTGAGTGAAAATTGACTTCAACAATGATGGCTAACTTTTGTTCTGTCTTTTTTGATGATGTCCCATGCCGCTTTTTGGCACGGCTCGAATTGATCGGAACAAATTAATCAACTGCAGATCCTAATGGTAAGCCAATTCAACCAAAAAATTTCCATGTCTTTCTAGCCTCTGGTTTTCGAATCAATCCTAATCCCGCACGTGTCATGCATGCCAGGACCTCTGTACTACAAGGGGCTTTACCATCTATTCTACCAATACAACCCCGAAGGTGCAGTCTGGGGCAACATTGTCTGGGCTCATTCAGTTTCGAAGGATTTGATCAACTGGGAATCCCTTGAGCATGCAATCTATCCTTCTAAATGGTTTGATAACCATGGATGTTGGTCTGGATCCGCAACAATTCTCCCAAATGGCGAGCCTGTTATATTCTACACGGGTATTGTCGATAAAAAAAACACCCAGGTTCAAAACTATGCTGTCCCTGCAAACTCGTCAGACCCATATCTTCGTAAATGGGTTAAACCCGATGATAACCCAATAGTGTATCCCGATAGTAGTGTAAACGCCACCGCATTCCGTGACCCGACCACTGCTTGGCTGGTTGATGGGTACTGGAGAATTTTGATCGGCAGCAGGAGGAGAGACAGAGGGGTTGCATATTTGTATAGGAGCTGGGATTTTAAAAAATGGGTCAAGGCAAAACACCCGTTACATTCGGTTCAGGGCACCGGCATGTGGGAATGTCCAGATTTTTTTCCTGTTTCAATGTCCAGAGAAGAAGGGTTGGATACTTCAGTTGGGGGACCAAACGTAAGACATGTGTTGAAGGTTAGCTTGGACCTGACAAGATATGAATACTATACGATAGGGACTTATGATAAGAAGAAGGATAGGTATTATCCTGACAAAGCCCTAGTTGATGGTTGGGCAGGGCTTAGATACGATTATGGAAACTTTTATGCTTCCAAGACATTTTTCGATCCAAGCACAAACAGAAGAATTTTGTGGGGTTGGGCTAACGAGTCTGATGCTGTACAGCAAGACAAGAACAAAGGATGGGCAGGAATTCAGGTAATCCTTGGTGGAATCCTGAATTCTTGGCAATTGTTATTAGCTTGTTTTAAACTCATTTTTTGTTGGTTAATGACATTTTAATTACATTCTTTTTAGTTGATTCCAAGGAGGGTGTGGCTCGATCCCAGTGGAAAGCAATTGCTGCAATGGCCTGTCGCAGAACTGGAGAAACTAAGAAGCCACAATGTTCAAATGAGCAATCAAAAGCTTCACAGAGGATATCAAGTTGAAGTTAAAGGCATCACTGCTGCTCAGGTTTGTTTGTTTTCTTTTCCATTTCTCTCTTTCATTTACTGAACATTTGATCTTGGATGAAATGAAGTGAAGCCTGGGTTAACTGCTACCCCCATATATTTTACAGGTTGATGTCGACGTCACCTTCTCTTTCCCAAGCTTGGACAAAGCTGAGCCCTTCGATCCTAAATGGGCTAAGCTTGATGCACTTGACGTGTGCGCCCAAAAGGGTTCCAAAGCTCAGGGCGGGCTCGGGCCATTCGGACTGTTGACATTAGCTTCAGAAAAGCTCGAAGAATTCACTCCCGTCTTCTTCAGAGTCTTTAAAGATTCAGACAAGCACAAAGTTCTCCTGTGCTCTGACGCAAGGAGGTTTGCTCTCTAAGTTTTCTTCTCGAGACATATGTTCCCATCTCTGTTCTTCCTGTCGACCTGTGTAATAATTAATACCTGGTTTCTTTTGAGCAGCTCTTCCCTGGGAATTGGACTCTATAAACCACCTTTTGCTGGATTTGTTGATGTTGATTTAACCGACAAGAAACTCAAACTCAGGAGTCTGGTATACCCTTTTCATTATCTCGGTCGGAAATTGTGTTTGTTCTCCTTCTATTCTCAGTTTTCTCAACCATCTTCGGCCATGGCTCTTTCCTTTGCAGATTGATCATTCCGTTGTTGAGAGTTTTGGAGCTGGAGGAAGAACCGTCATCACATCTAGGGTTTATCCAACTATTGCAGTCTTCGACAAGGCTCACTTGTTTGTGTTCAACAATGGAAGCGAAGCCATCACTGTAGAGAATCTTAATGCTTGGAGCATGAAAATGCCGGTGATGAATGTCCCTCTAAAGAGCTGAAAAGGGGGAATTTATTTATTTGTTTTTATCTATTTAAGTGGACGGTAATAAATAAGGAAATGGAATTGAGCTAATAATAAAAGTAATTATTTTAGGAATTCTCATTTAACTTTGTTTTTGACGCCGTATAGCTTGCACATCTAATTATTTGGATGGTGTCTTGTGGTGTGTCCTTCAAATTGTCTTGCATCTTACATTTTGATTTTTTTTTATTTCATATAAAATTAGTAAAAATTATTTTTTAAAGTGTTTTAATTTAAAAATACATTAAAATAATATATATATATATATATATATATATATATATATATTTAAAAATCATTTTCACATCGGCATATTAAAAGCAATTGGAAAACACAAAAAGACTAATATATAATAAAAGATAAAAATGTTTTTTTTTTATAAATGCTTTTGAAATCCATCCCCAAACAT
>CM063593.1:15453165-15621030 GCA_032356905.1 Salix exigua | reverse complement strand
CTCTCTTATTCTCTCTCGGCTCCTCTCATCTCTGAAATCATCCTCTCCCTGTCGATGGTAATCTCGTCGTCGATCTGTAAGCTCATCTCTTCTCCTCTCATCTCTCTCTCGGTTTGGATTTGGGGTATTGTTAAAGGAGAATATTGTGAGGGCTGGCTTCGTGGTTGGTTTTATTTTTGGTTTTTGCAAGGTTTTTTGAGTGTTGTTCTGCTGAATTCTAACATCTCAGAGCATCGACGGGGCTTTTATTTTTGGGTTTTGCAAGGGTTTTTTAGTGTTATTTTTGGGTTCTACGTTGAAAAATTGTAAAGATAAATTGACAGAAATTAATTTCGAGTTCTTCAATTGTGAATGAAGATGTATGTTGTGCGTGTTTTGGGTGTTTTAATGGCTGAACAGTGATTCCAACTGGAAAAAAAAGTATTATGCCACCTCTTTCGTCTCTGCCATATATAGCAGCTCAATCAACCAAAGCTAATTTTAGCTGCATGTATACCGCTGGAGCGTATACAGTAGTAAAAAAGAGCTAAAAATATATTATTTTATTTATACCTCCCCATTTGACACTCCCGCTGGAGATGCTCTTAGAGTGTTAAGTAAAATCATATGCTTATAATTTGGGGACTAGATAAGTCGACTCCCCAAGACCGGACCTCTCAATTATGATTACTTAAGTTTGGGGACTAGATAGACTAATCTAGAAACGTAAGGGACTATACAAATCTCAATGACACAAATATATATAAAACAGGCGACAACCAAGTCTGTGCTCCAGTGTCTGCTGCGATCAGATCATAAAAAGAAAAATCCCTAGCAATCAATTCAGCAGCTCGCCGGTTTTGTCACCGTGATGGCCGGAGAAACAGAGGAGGCGGTAAAGACGTTTGCGGATTTGGGGATATGCGAACAATTGGTGGAAGCATGTGAAAGATTAGGATGGAAAAACCCTACAAAAATTCAGGTAGAAACCATCCCTCATGCACTTCAAGGCAAAGACTTAATTGCTCTTGCACAAACTGGCTCTGGCAAAACAGCTGCTTTCGCTCTTCCAACTCTCCAAGCCCTTCTTCAAGCTTCAGTCACTTCTGTTCCAGCCTTCTACGCTTGCATCCTCTCCCCTACCAGGTTAGCTTCTATATCTTACAAGAACAAACAAGTTTCCAACCTTTTTAGTTCTGCATTATTATTCTATTTTATGTTTCTTGTAGGGAGCTGGCAATTCAGATAGCTGAACAGTTTGAAGCTTTAGGTTCCGATATCGGGTTGAGATGTGCTGTTGTAAGTTTCCAATTCCATCAGTTTTTGGTCTTTCATATACTTTATTATGTGGGTTAACTATCCTTTTCTTCCTTTAACAGCTTGTTGGAGGGGTGGATATGGGGCTACAGACAATTGCCCTTGCAAAGCGGCCTCATATTGTTGTAAGTGTTTATTTTGCTGGCATGATAATACTTCTGACTTTTCTTAACTTGCAAAAGGAGAGGTTGGCTTGTTTGTGTGAGATTGGTGCCCAGTTAAAGGAGTAGTATTTGGGAATACTTCAGTTTTGAATTCTGAAGAGAGAGAGTGATGTTACGAGTTTCCCATGTTTATGGAAGTCATTTAAATACATTATTGTTCCCTGTTTGAGTTTTAAATTGTTAAACTATAGTGCTGTTCTTTTTATAATAATTAAACACATGGCCTATGGGGAACATTCTGTTTGTCTCAGGGTGACATGAAAGCATTGTGCACGTCTTTTTATATGCTTAAAAAACTTGCTTTTTAGTTAAGGCATGCCTGATTTTTAAATAGACTGTAAACTTCAAACTCTCTCTCTCTCTCTCTCTCTCTCTCTAAATATAAATAGACACACACACATAGTTAGCTAGTTATTCTACTGTTGCTCCTTGTATGTGCTCACATGATTATTTGTGTGTCTCGGTTTACATGATTATTTGAGCATGGAATTTCTAAATTTCCAGGGTTTCTTGAATATAAGTGAAAATGAAATTGCTGATGGTGCATTTTATGAATTGAGTGATGTACATCTTTCGTAGGTTGCTACACCTGGGCGCCTTTTGGATCATTTGTCGAATACAAAAGGATTTTCTCTACGTACGCTGAAATACTTGGTATGATCTCTGTAATGTTATAGTGCATAAAATTAGTTTCTCTAGAAACTATGCTCACATTCAGCTATTCACAAATTGATTCTGTACATTACAAGTGCTACATACATAGTTATGCATGTGTACTAACATGCATTGGAAAAATGTTTATGCATCTAGGTTTATTTTTGTCATCAATCATGCTTCCTGAGATGCGTGTTAGTTTCCTTCATATTTTAATTTCTTGAATGTAATATACTGAATTGAGATCCATACAGAAGCATAACTATGTTACTAATATCTTCAGCAAAGCTAAATAAGTTTATGGGTGGAAAAACTTAAACATCTTGTTGCTTTGATTCAGAAGTAAAACTTAAAAAGAGATAGAGAGACTCAAGTTTCACAGCCTTCAAGCTAGACCAAAATAGCCCATAATTAAGAAGTCTTAAGTATTACATGAATAGGTCCTCCTTCTGTAGTCTCTTCTAATATAAGTAGGAAATACAAATTCAAATATGAATAAAAATTTCTAATACCTAAATAAAAATAACAGTAAAATGTATCAGGGTATTTTTATTATTAGTCAAAACACAAAGAGTTCTGAACAAATATTTCAGCGCAAGCAATCCCTAAACAAAATTGGGATTAGAAACTAGTCCTTCTGTCAAATGAAGTTAGGTTTCCATATAATTTGGGTTAAATAAAATCAATTATCTAGCACATGGCACCCTAGGCCACTTAAAGAAGGATCCAGGAATAATTTGTCCAGGGATTATTTGTGCTCTGGCTGATTGTATAGGGGGCTTGACACGTTTTACTTGAAAAAATTGGATGGAAACCTAACATCACTTGACAGGAGTAGTAGTATTTTTTATCACTATTTTTGTTTAGAGGCTGTTAGTGCTGAATAATTTATTTAGGGACTCTATTTGCTTTGATCAATAGTACAGGAGGCCTTGGGTACATTTTACTCTAATAGTAATCCATCATGGACACTCTGATATGCTTCAATAGCATCTCCCTTTGTCTTTCATTTCTTAGTTCAATCATCCAACATGTGAGGCAAGTAGTAAATTATTTTGAAGACTCATTGGCTAAGCAATGAGTGGAAAAAGATGTTCATCTCACTTGCATGGGTGTGACTTTCATCCCATTTTCCTCCAACCTTTTTATCTTGCTCTTTTTATTTCTGTTCCAGTTTCATAGTGTCATCCACTTGATGGCTTGGTTGCTGGTCTTTCTCTAATCAGTAAAGTATAATCTTGCTCTCGTCTTTCATCAAACAAAACAAAAAATAAATAAAAATATATAGTATGATTAGTAAATGCTATAAGACTCCCAGGTAAACTAAAATTCCTTTATAAACAACTTTTTTCTAAAAAAAAAAATAGAATTAAAGAATTCCTAATTCTCTCTCTTTTTGGCTGCATCAGTTAGTGTCCCCATTTTAGCAAAACCTTGAGAAGGGTGATGATAGCTTGTAATAGACTCCTGACAGTGCTGCTTCCAGTTCATGCCTTGATGTGTTGGAAGTGTTAATCTGTCGAAAAATGCTAAAAGTGAAAATGTTACTTATTATCCTTGGTACCTTGGGTACTGATTTTTTTTTTTGTGTCATGTGCCACATTTGACAGATCTTGGATGAGGCAGACAGGTTGCTAAATGAAGAGTTTGAGAAATCACTGGATGAAATTCTAACTGCTATTCCACAGGATCGGAAAACATATTTGTTTTCTGCAACTATGACAATGAAGGTTGAACCGTATGCATTGTAATTATAATTGACATTTGAATCTGCATGTTGTTTTTGTTTCCCATGAAGTATGAATGAATTCCTTGCAAATGAATGAAATAAGATTGGCAATTTTCTAGAATCTATTAAAAGCTAATTACAGTAGTTTAGTATGGCTGTAAAAGGCAGAAACTCAATACTTCTCTGTAAAGATGACTCTCAAGCTGGTTTTTCATGCTGGCACAAGTACGCGCTTGGCTGGAAAATAAGCATGAGGTTTCAAAAATAGCTGTGGCTGATATCTTTATTTGGAATTTTGAATTATTAAATGATTTCCATATTTTTGCAATGACATATATAAAGCTTAGTTGTAGAAGAAAAGAGCTGCTTGACAGTTAGAAATGAATTGTATTTATTGTACATTCGGATTATAGAAACTGAGGCCTATTCCATAGAGGCTGGCAGGAAAATTAAGAAAAGTTAATTAGTGGGCATTCAACAATTGAACAAATTGTTCTCTTGGTTTTCAGGTTCGAAAGCTCCAAAGGGCCTGTTTAAGAAATCCTGTGAAGGTTAGGCGATATGATTTTCACCGTTGTATTTATTTGCTGCTTTTTTTTTCATAACAGTTAACACAAATTGCAATTTCAATCAATTCAGATAGAAGTGGCTTCCAAGTATTCCGTTGTTGAGACATTGAGGCAGCAACTTCTCTTTTGTCCTGCTAAGTACAAGGTTTCTTCTTTTCCTATTGGTGGCATATCTTTGAAAATATTTTACAGAATGACTGGGCATTGAAGTATACAAGTAATGGTGATTGGCAGAGCAAATAGGGAAATCCAAAATTGATTATACTAATAAGGGAATTTATTCTAAGTAAACATGGAATTTAGGAATGAAACTTTAAATTGTATTTACGCAAGGCAGCTGATGAAAACCGGGTTAATGGTTTGAAATGCGTGCGTGGATCTTGCCATTCATGTTTTATCAAGGTTGTTTTCTAAAGAGGAGGCAATGCCCTTTTCTCAATATCCATAATGAGGGTGAACACACATCTTGTTGTTCTTTCCCATTCTTATCCATATCCTTTACTGCAAGATGTGATTGTACAATGTGGTCTAATGATCAGTCAATTGATTTATCATCTAAACCTTTCATCCATACCCTTCCAGAACTACAAATACTAGCTTCTTTATCATCTTTCTTGAACCTCAAATGCTCTATCTGATAGTAGAATATGATCTTCTGGCCAGTTGGGAGACTTATTTTTTAAAATCCTTTCTTCTGCATCCTTCCCCAATCCCAAATGCTCTACTTATCCTGTAGCTGATTTATCCATAAATCTAAGGTGACTTCCAGTGTTGACATTTTAGTTTAGTGTTCGTCATAAGATTAAAACTACAAAATTTGCTGCAGCTTAGATTTCCTGACAGGGCTATGCCTTGTGTTGTTTGCTACAGAACTGGGGAGTCTCATAATCATTCTTTGCTTTGTTGCCCTGTTGTTTGGTATTCGTGGATAGATATTGTTCTTCTGGTGTTGAGACTTTGTCATTATTCTCCTCAGTTTCTGGTACATTCTTCTCTTTCTAAAAGTGTCTGTTTCCTAAGACCTTATAAAAGAACAAACCAGGCTCATTAGTATGTCTGTTTTCGAATTGTTACTTGATTGTGTGATAAACTAGAGGTGAACTTTTATTTCTTTCTGATATCTAAGGGAAGTTTCAGGATCTGATTAAACATTTTGATTTTCTGTTAAGCATAGGTAATGGAGCATCTTGCATGGTTTAAAATAGTTAATTAAGAAATAATCCTTCATGTTAGTAATTGTTTTTTTTAAATAGTCAATTGCGAAATTCTTTTTTGTTTTATTATCATGAGGTTGAATCTTTGAATTTAATGGGCGAATGCTTTAAGCCATGTGAGATCAAATAAAAGTTTCCATCCAAGGTGACTATACCATGAAGTTAAGGCACACATCAGAATTGATATAAAAGAGTATTGCTTAATCCCATTATCTTGATCGAACAAGTCTTGCATGTTTCAGATCTGTCTTATCAAGCATTCACTGCAGTGGTGATAAAGAATAAATACTTAATAATGGGACTACATTATGCATATAACAATGGAGATAATAATTGTTGTTGAGTCTTGTGCTCCAATAAAGCTCAACAAGAAACTGCTTCCATTCATTTTCCTTTCACAGTTAAGGGTTCTCTTAGGCTGATTTGCATTCTTTATGCCTGTAGGAATGCTATCTTGTATATGCTCTGACTCTGAAATCTGGAGCTTCTACCATGGTTTTCACACGGACATGTGATGCAACTCATTTTTTGGCTTTGGTTCTTCGAAATCTTGGTCTAAGGGCCATCCCCATTAATGGCCATATGAGTCAAGTAAAACTTATTTAATCATTTTTTTTTCTTGATTTTGCTTTATATATATATATATATATATTCTTTTGATCTTCTTGCTTTTGTTGCCTCAGTTATCTTGTTCATTAGAAATTGTCTCACTTTGTCTGTGGAATATTTTTGACAGTGTAAGAGGCTTGGAGCCTTAAACAAGTTCAAAGCTGGCGAGTGCAATATTCTCATATGCACTGATGTCGCAAGTAGAGGACTTGATATCCCATCTGTGGATATGGTTGTTAATTATGATATCCCCACCAACTCTAAGGTAGCCTACTATTTTCCAGTGTACATGCTGGAGTAGACCAAGGATACCATAATTTGAACCTTCTTCTTCGCCTTTGTCGGGGCCTTAAGTACTCTTGCCAGACTGTAGTTGATGATTCTTTTCTATCTAATTTGTCAATTTTCCTATTGATTAGTGCTATGCCCTAGATAAATTGGAGGCTGACTAATTAGGAACCAAGAATTAGATTTAATATTCCAGTCTTGGAATGGCCCTTGATTGCTACAGTAAAACAATTTAGCCTGTTTTTATTGCATGAGAGATGACCCAAAAATCCATAATCCAGAGGTAGAATACCTGTATATTCATTCATATGCATGTACGTTGCCTTTTCTTCTTTCTGAAAAATCTGGATTAATTTCTACAACTTCAAAATCGGGTGCTTCATTCTCAATGCTTTATTTGCATAAATGAAAAATTACTCCCAAAGGAGAGGAAGGGATGCTGCCTTGGATCTCAGGGCTGCCTATGCTTATTTTTCTCCCTCTTATGGAGTTTTGAACTGTGGTTAATTGTTTCTCCTTTTCTTATCCTGGCATTTTACCCTGCATTCTCATTTCTTTGTCCGACATTCTTGCAATTCCTAGTTTGTAATTACAAGTATGATCTTGGAAACTACACTATATGCCAAACATTGCTGTTCGTTTAGATGACAAGGAACTTGTTTGGTTGTGTGAGAGTATTTTGCCTATTTTAACTTCTCTTCTGATTTTCTGTGGGTTGCAGGATTATATTCATCGTGTTGGGAGAACTGCTCGTGCAGGAAGATCTGGGTTGGCAGTATCACTAGTTAATCAAAATGAAATTGGGTGGTTTAAACAAATAGAGGATCTCATTGGTAGGTTGAACATTCGATGAGGCTCTTGAAAGCAATGTGTTTTATGTACTAAGCTGTGTACTATGTTTCAGGTATTAGGATGTCAGATATTCGTCCTCATCAAGAGGAAATCATGCTATTGCTGGAGCGTGTCACAGAAGCCAAAAGAATTTCACAGAAGGTATTTTAAATACATTACTAAATTTATCTTTGTTATACTGTATGTGGAAAGTAATAAAGATAAAAGATAAGCCTGTGATGGTATGGAGTTGCTGGTGTTGTTTCTAAAGTTCTTCATTTGTCAGCATATACTTTATTGGAAGTTCAAATACTGCTGTCAGGCTTTCTAGTGGTTATTTAGGTGTTCATATGTAGTATAAACTTGAAAATGGTCAAGAACCAATAGAGGAGGTCAAAAACCTTTTCGAAGTTGGATTTTCCTGAAGTTGTATTTTCAGCTAATTCTAAGAATTTTTTAGTTACAGAACATTTTACTTTTGTTTGGTTGTTGACTGATAAAAACTCCTACAATTGACACAAATTTTACACCTTCTTTTTATATTTATCCTCAAAAAATTTAATTCTCTAATCTTCAAGTATTTATTTTGACCACTCAGTCGGTTATTACAAAAAAAAAAAAAAAACAATGGTTATTTTTATTAGTTGTGTCCTCAGTGTAAAAAGTCCTCTAAGTTTCTTGTATTTAACCGAATTCCTCAATTGAACCCTGGTTGAGCTTCCGATTCTGATCTCGTCTCTTTGGTTTACTAGCGTGTCTTAAAACACCAATTATTGCTACAAGTCTTGCCATTGGCTATGTTATTTATCTTATTTGTTTGCTATATCATGTTCTGAATTTCTGGTCACAATCTTTTGTTTTAACTTCCATAGCAAATTAAAGAACCTGGAGGTCAGAAAAGAAAGGGCAGAGGAGACGAGGACGAGGAAGAAATTGAAAAATATATGAGCAGGAAGGATAGAAAATTCAAGAAGAAGAACAAAGGATGAATGATACCAGCAGCTTCTCAGTTCAAGTGTTTCTAACATACTAGAATATTTATGCAATTTTTGGAGCATAACATCCGTACATGAAGCCCTGATAATCCACTGATAGAACAGGACGAGACTTCTGGTTTTAGGCTATTCTTTTTTATCCATTCCTCTTTTGGATGATACTGGTTTAGTTATCAATTTTGCTGATGAGAATGATGTTTATATTTTTCATTGCGAGAGAAATTTGGCACTTTGTCATATTATGAGCCTGAGAAGGTAACCATTGCTCTAACCTGTCTTTAATTTTTATATATATATATATATATTAATTTGTCTATTTTAATTAATCTGAGCTCGCTAGCACATGTATATTTAGTTAATTTAAATTAAAAAAATAAAGTTAAAAAAGTCATGTGGTTAGGTTCATTGACCTAACAACACACCTGTACATTAAAGAAAAGATCAGGTGTTCAAACCTGATTTTTTGTTTGATTTTATTATTATTATTATTATTATTTTAAAAAATAAAGGTAGATTACATGTCATTAATCTGAATAGTTTTCAACCATGTGGGAGGTGGTCCGAAAATCAAACTTTTTTTTCTTTAATTATTATTATTATTATTATTATTACCAGAAACTTTATTTTTCAACCTATTTCCACTAAAAAATACTTAAAAATGTCAATAAAACAATAAATCAACTCAAAACACCGCTACATTTGTCTAAAAATAGAAATTAAAATTAAAAATAAATTCCTTGCTCGACCTCGATCTATTTTTTACAGTAATATGAAAGGCAACAAAACCTTCAATGGAACCCTTCTCATCGTATAAAACTCGTTGATAACAGGAATGATTTTCTTCTTCTTCTTCTTTGTTGTTCTTTGGCAGATTCTCTCTGCTTTTCAGACGAGAAAGTAAAAAAATGAGAAAAATAAAGTTTTGGACTAAAACAAAACCTTCAAGAAGTAAAGGGACCGTGATAGAAGAAAAAGGGGAAATAGGACTAAAAAGATTCTTTTGTGAAAATAGCTAAGAATATACAAACCACATAATTGAAGGCCATACCAAATATTGCCTAAATTGTGAAGGTCTATAAGCATTGCCCCAACATGGATGGTGCAGAAGTAATCGGTATTACAACCGAAAGTTTTCAGTTGATATTTTGATTTTTCAACTAGAATAGAATGTTTTGATTTGGTATGCTGTTTCAGGTATATATATATATATATATATATATATATATATATATATATATATATATATATATATATAATTTTATTTTTTTAGTTCATATTCAAAAAATAAAATTATTTAGAATTGTAATTTAATTTAAAAAAAAGACAATAAAATAATTTTTATGAACATGTATAATATTACAAGAATATCATCATAATCTCACAAGATCATTACATTATCATAATATATATATATATATATATATATATATATATGTCAAACTCCTCGTAAAATTTCATGTCAATCTAATAGTAAAATAAAAAGATATGAATGATATTATAAAATTATTCATTATTTAAAATAAATATTATTTGACCAAAACAAAAAAAAACTGAAACAATTCCAAAACATTTCAGCCAATTTTATGGCTAAAAAATCTAAAATAAGCCAGAATTTATAACAAAATAAAAACAACACTATTTCATCTTATTTTTTTAACTAGTAGGAAGCATTTCAGCATCCCTGCCGAAACAAAACAAAATTTACAACCATGGTTTTACTTGTTAATTTAGCCAGCCGCAAAGCATCACACCTCAGAAGAAAAGGTCCGGGGCTGAGCACAATGCTACAAGGGTGGGAATTCATATGACAACAACGAGTATCCTCGTCTACTCAACCAGTATAATCTTGTTCCATGATCAGGAAACGAGTCTTTGCTATGTCAGATCATATGTTAATTAGCCACCAACAATACCATGCACCAAAACAGTTCCATTTCCTCCACAAGGGCGTGTCCCCATTCCATTCATACAAACCGAGCATCGAATCTGTATTTTACAAGATATTATATAAAAGATGATTACACAAACTGGTTTCTCCAAGTCTAACTTGCCAGCTTCTTACATGACGCCTTTTGGTGCTTTTGGACGCTCTTTTGGCACCTTTCCCAATCCATTTGTCTGCGAGAAAGAATGTTTCCCCAAACAATTTCTTATTTTTTGATATATCTAGTCATAAGCAAGCTATAAAGTTAACTATTACATTTCTAAGTATGAAGCTGTTGGTCACCCTTAATCAAATGGATCAAATCGCGGGTCATGTTCGCTTGCCATCATCATCCCAGTGCACAGGCATGTAGGGCACATCACCTAAATTTACAATAGAAAATAACATTATAAACTTGGTAAGAATAGACTTGGTTTGGTGGGAGAAACGGTGAGTGAGAAAGAAGTAAAATCATAATACATCAAAATTAACAGCTACTTGCAGTCGTGACACATTATGTGCTCATGTACATGCACACAGCAGCGAGCAACATATAAATGTAGCAGTTGTACCTGCTGCTAACATTGGCAACAAATAAAAAGGCAACCGTGCCCAGAATTGAAATTTAATTTGCAATATTTGCTTGGTCACAATCTCTTCCCATGATCACTTTGTATGAGCTAGCCATAATCACAAGGTGATGGCTAATTACGCAAAACATAGCATAAAAGTATTGTCACCAAATCACTACTATATTCAAGAACAAGTTTGATGAAGTGAAGTATTTAAAATTAAAAATGCCACCGAATACTTCATTTATATGTAGCTCCTATTTTCCACAGAATTCTTTACCTTTCCTGCACCAGAGCAGTTTGGACACCTTTGAGTCGCGGGCACTTGTAATGGACGGTCAGAAGCACTAGATAGTGAAATGGGATCAATGCTCAGGCAAACACCACTAGCAGAACACCGAGCACAGGCCAAGTATCCTGTTCATAGAATGATGGAAAAAAAATCATAAAGAAGAAATGAAAAGACTTTCTTGTTTCCCCTTCTTATTTCAGGAAATGCTTTCAACATTTACGAGTAATAGAATAATTGACTATTCAATTAAGGTGTTGAAATCACTTCAACAAACCAAAAACATATCATTTATTCACTACTATATTCTGTCTGTATCCCTATCATAGTTTTCATCTCTTTGATTTACCCCTCATTCAAGTGTTAACAACAATCAGGGAAATAATATACTATTTAATTCAGCAGAGGAAATCCAAATTCTATTTGACACCAAAATCATATCCTCACAACAGCTTGATACATACCAGTTCCACAGCAATATTTACACCTTTTCTTCTCTTGTTGCTCAACATTGTTAACTTCAATTAACATCAACGATGAAATGACGCCCACTGCCCCACCTACAAATGATGCTACAATGGGATCTACCATACTGAACTCAGAAATCAAAAAGTTATGAGCGTGATCCAAAGAATTTTATCAAAACAAACATGTAGCTGACTGACACTACAGTTTTGTCTGCATTGAGTTTTAAATTTCTAATAGGGAAATGATACCTCAACTGCAATGGCAAATGCATGCTGCGTATGAAATCCTCGTATGAGGTGCCCCCGAGACCTAATTTTAGTTCCAACTGCCATGAAACATATTTCAGCACAAACAAGTCATCATGAAGACTTTGATAAACATCAAAGCAATTCAATATTCAGACTCACAATGTATAGAGAAAAATAAGTGTATGTAAATGACATCCACATATGAGATAACCATAGACTTCATTCAGATAATTAGTTAGGGTGGGTAAGAATAGAGAAGAAGACAATTTTCCAGTCCAAACCATGCATTCTAGCCAACTATCATTATTTTTTTGGTCAAATACACGTGTTATCACTCTCCAAATTCTTGTAACCCGCAACTTTGTGTTACTTAATACCGTGCACATCAGGCATACAACACCCTAACCATACAGCTATATGTTAATGTCAGCTTCTAATTTTTATCCTGGATAATCAAGCATTTTTCACAAACCTATCTTATAATGCCATCTTAGAGATGATCGTTGCAGAGATTTTGAGGTTGTTCTTCAGTATGCTAAAAGACTAAATCATGCATCAGCTCTTTAGATTTTATATCTGCCTTTAAACCAATTATCCAAAGTTAACAGATGCTCACACCAGGACTTAATCAAACACTTAAATGACTTGCGGCAACATGCATCTTGTTCCCATCTCACACTCACATCTATATGCACCAGACCCACCATTAAGCTATTCTAACTATGCAGTAATATAGGTTATCAAGAAAAAAGAAAGTTGTTTTTCAAAGTTTGCCTGGGCCACATATTCATATGAAAAAAAATTACATATCTCATGGGTGTAAATTGGAAAAAAATGTGATTCTTACAGCAACTTTTCGTGTTTTCAAGAGAAAGAACTTACAGTTGGAGCAATAAGGCCACCAAATAAAATAATTCCTGATATAAAAGAGAAGCTTGTCAGGTAAAGCTGCTTCAATGTCTTCGGTGTCTACTTCAAAACAAAAATACCAGTGGTTAGACAAAATCAAAAATTCAATTCTTCACTAAACATTGTAGTAAGAATGCGAATCAGTTAAAACACAAACATGGTTCTGTTCTCTTCTATAAGGAAATTATTGCCAGATACAATACTTTTCCGGTGTGTGCATCTATAGGGGTTGCTAGTATAGTATATGCTTCATTTATCAAAGTGCACGTCCAAAGCTAAAGGACACGGTATGTTTGAAACTGACCAAATGAGGAAGAAAAGGAATTGATGACGGCATATCAGGCATCTCATCGGCATATTCCTCGCCACTCTCATCGACCACTTTTAAACTCCTCATTCGCTGTTGCACCCTTAATCTCCTCACCTAACAAAATCAGATTTACACCAACAAAAATAATTACAGTACACAAAAATAAACCAAATCCAGAAGACAGGGTAATTCAATTCAGAACAAAATAAATAAAAAATATACATCAGAATTTAAGATAAAAAACTTTATAATAGAAGAAGAATCATAGATAAGAAATACCTCTTCCATGAGTAGAAATATCTTATTACGCCTACTCCTTATGTTGTCTTGAATCTCTTGCATCTGCATTTGAACAAAGTCCTGGACTGTCTCTGGTCCTTCTATAATGCAAAAATTGCTGCGAGAAACAAGAAAAATGACATAAACAAACAATTTAGCAAAAACCCTTAACTCGTTTCTTCTTCTTTTCTTTCAGTCAAAAGATTTCTGTAAAAAAAAACAACCAATAACATGCGTGTAGAATATGATAAAAAGAGAAATGAAATCAACCTGGAAGAGTTATCATTGGAAGGAAGAGAATCGGAGGAGTTAGGAGGAGAAGAGCGGGGAATTCGAGAAGGAGAGATGTTGTGTTTGGGTGATAAGAAGACGAGTCTTGGATTTCCATGTGAGAAAGATATGGTTTTTGTGGAATTGAGATTTTGAGAAAGAAAAGGATGGTGATAGGAGTGAAGAGAAAAGGTAGCCATTGTAGTGTTTGTTACCACCCTTGGATTAGCTCACTACAAAGATGGATTTTGGCAATTTAATAGTCCTCCTTTTGTTTTTCCTGTAATCGTCGGGGAGAAATCGAGTGGGTTTGGTGGCGGTGGAATCTAGCAAGTGGAAGAAATCCAGCTTCTACAACGAAATGAGACAAAACATAACTAACGTTAAGGACTCAAATGAACTTGTGATTTTTTTAGAAAACTTCAAATTAATCTATATTGTATTATCCAATCATCAATTAACTCCGAAAACAAAAACTTTATCAATTAGGCCCGAAATGTGTGTTTCAAAGTGGAGATGTTTATAAGTATAGTTTGGTCGGGTTTAAGCCTATGTTTGTATCCAATTTAACTTATGATTATATTTTATAAATTATAAACCTGACATGTACAATTGTTTTTAGATCCGAACTGGTTGGGTATATCCGATTAAGCTGAATTTATGTATGGATGTTATATATATATATAATTTTATACCTTGTACTACTATTATTAAATTCTAGTTGCTCCCTCTCCTCTCGATGTTGTTAGGTTTATTTTTTTGATAACCGGATGTCCGAGCAAGCTCATGCGCACTACAACTAATTCCTGACCCACTTAATATCCTGCAAGTCCAATGAATATGTAAAGCACCGCGGAGGTAATAAACATGACTAGCAAGGCTTGAACTCGGGATGAGAGAAAGGAGAAACCCTTCTTGACCACTAAGCCAAAACCTCGCTGGCTAGGTTTAATTTTTATAGCATATACGACAGGTATATCATAATTATTTATATATCTCCTTCAACGAAGAGACAAATTCCCTTTTGTTATGCTAAATAAATCTAATAAGAAAGTCACTAATAAAAACTTTAAAGTTGAAATATTTTTAAATAAAATAAAAATAAATATTCAATTCACAAACTATCAAATATTAAAATAAAAAGAAGTATAGGGTATACGAGTCGAGTTGGGTTGATTGGATTTCAAAAATCCTGACTCATCCATTGCATAAGTTTTTTGACCCATAAACATTTGTAATATTTATATTATTCAATTTTAATTTGCTGCATTGAATTAGATAAATCAAATAATACAAATGAGCTAATGTTTTAAAACACCACTATTTTCATGGGTTTTTTTTTATTGGTGTTGGATGGAATGGAGTGAAGATGAATAGGGAAGAATGTGAATAAGTAAAATCATTTGTCATTGTTTTGTAACATGGAATTGGAATACAAGTAACCTGGAAGCACTCTGAAAATGCATTTGATTTTTTCTTAAAGAAATTGTTTTTAGATTTTTTTGAATAGTTGATCTCAAAAATAACTTTTATTATAACCGCAACTACACTTCCAAACACTCTCTTATGAAAGTTTTTATACTGTTTTTATAAAATTAACTTAATTAATGTTTATATTAAGGATGGAAATAACTATATAGTAAGATGATTAAAAGTATCTCAAATTTTATGATTAATATGAGAATTCAATGAAGTCATCCTTGTGTAAAGAAAATCCTTTTTTGATTGACATTTTTCATTCTTGATTTATTAGTGCGCGTATTTCAAACCGTTAACTTGCAAAAAGATGCAAGAAGCTCGAGCAACACAAAACTAATGTTCGATAAATATTTCTAAACATTACTATTGTCTAAAATTGATTTTAACGATGTAATTATTAAAAAATCTCAAATCAATTAGCAAGTAGAGAAATATATATATAATCACACACATAATTTATCTAATTTGGTAGTTTACGTTTACCCACTATGTGCTTGTTTCACACTATATTTCAAAAAAGTTTTTGAAAAAAAATATTTTTTTTACTTTGAATTAAATTTTTTTGGTGTGTTTAGATCATTTTGATATGCTGATGTCAAAAATAATTTTTAAAATATATAAAAAAATATCATTCTGATACTTTTCTGAACAAAAAACACTTTGAAAAACAACATCAACCACGTTTCTAAACAGACTTTCATGGATGAGAAGATAAAAAAATCACAATAGAAAAAAATCAATATATCATACGAATCTCAAAAACCCAGAATTTATTCTCTCTCATCTTTCTAGTCATCAAATTGTAGAAAAAAAATACTCATAAATAAATTTTACTCTGAAATACAACAACTTTAAATTTCATATTAACTAAGTAATGGTTTTCTTCTTCTCAACACACAATATAATACAAACTCAATAATCAATATGGTTGTTATACGAGGAGCGCATGTAATAACAACAAGAAGAAAATAATAGCCAAGGCGAAAAACCACGAACCACAGTCCCTGTATTCTCTGTCAGGATCATCAGCCCAGTCCAGAGCCTCTTTGCTGTACTTTTTTCTTGGAGTCGAATCATTTCCTTCTTGTTCAGCTAATCTTATGTGAGATATTATATGAGGAAAAACTTTCTCATGAGATTTCTCTCCAATCAATAAATCTGAATGCCCAAAACCATCCACCACCACCCTTTCATGTCTAAAACCAGGTTGATGCAGCTTCATGTACTTGTTAGCAAGAAAAGAAGTCTCAGGGGTCACAAGGAGACTCCTCCCGCCAGAAATATATAGCGTTGAGATTGCCATTCTCTCTGGATGGATCAAGAACGAGCTGTTGCCATTGCTGTCTACAATATATCTGGAGTTGCAGATTCTTCTGAGGTGAGGAAATGCTGACATGGGGAGATTTGTTGCGCTCTGTGTAATCAACCATTGGTGCAGGGCAGGACTTACATTTTCATGCCAGAATGCATTTCCAAATATTCCAGAGAGCACCTCACACTCCTTGCACGAGCGTCTCTCATATCGTGGCAAACACCGAGCTATGAATTTCAAAAGCCTGTGTCGAGAACTTCCCTTTGATTTGTCCATGAGAGGTAGGATTTTCTTCTCGCCTAGTATAGCCATTGATACCTGCAGATTGAGTTCAGTTATAAAAGCGTCTGAGAATCAAGAAGAAAAGACTAGTATGGGCTCTTCTGAACCTTTTAAAATTGTTTAAATCCCTACTGGGGCAACTCAAGGTGATTATGTCAAGTGGATAGGCAAAGTTGAAGAGCTTACTGGGACCAGGGGAAGCCACATTTTGATTGTGGCCAAAGCCGTAAGCTTGAAGAACATTGAAGAATTGGTACAAGACAGGGAAGCTATATGGGTCGCAGAGACATGCCCTCCCATGAGAGCTATATGAATGGCCAAGCCTCCAGCACAGTGTGCCACTACATGAATCTTTGTGCTGGGCCCGTGAACTTCAAGGATCTTACCAATTGCTGCAAACATTAGGGTCAGCAAATGCTCACTGCAGAACGTAATGAATAAGTAAGAATCAAAATTCGTGATGTTCATTTTCTATACCAGCAGGGATATCATATTTTCCAATATCTTCAATAGTAGCGTTGTTTGCAGGATTCAGAGGGTGCAACCTAGTCTGCAACAGCCAAACTTCATGCCCTTCATCCAGCAAAGTTCTGACTAAATCTTGTGGTTCTGTTGGCAGCCAGTAACTCTCCATAGTATAACCATTGAGAAGGAGGATAGGACTTAGTGGTTTGTCCCTGTTAAGAAACGAGGGATTTCTCCAGTGCCTGCATCTAATGATAAATCCATCCGCTGCATGATATTGAAGCCAACATCATTGTATATGGAGAAATTAAAGCTCGAAAAATGATGTGTGTGAGATTCCAGTGTCCCATTCAGTTGTTTTTATGACGAGTTAATAAATCAGCAAATTTCAATTAATCTTAATTGACACCCCCGTGATCCTATTTTGCTTCTTTAATTTTAAGACTTGTGATTTCTGAATACCTGTTCTTATATCATCGACAGTGCTGCTTGGATAACTCTTATCGTATGAATCTGTAGCGGTGAAGTTCTCGTGAGTCCCTCGCGGTATTTGTAAGATGTAAGTCCGTACGAGTGTCTGTAAAAGAAGATGAATGAATCTTCCTCTCCCGTTTCCTTTAAGGCTAATAAAGCACTTCAGAAGCTCCAAGAAGGAAACTCTAAGCTCTCCTTTCAAATTCAGCGTTGTGTCTGTTGAGCCAATCGGAGCAACTTCATTGAATGTTACGTGCAGAGTTGTTGTCTCCCTCCAAGCGTACAACGCGAAATGGCAAGGATTCATTATCTTCTTTCCCTCGAGTATATATCTGCATCAAATTATATTTCATGAGTTCAATATAATTAAGGAAAAAAGGAAAATGGAAAAGAACTGACATTTTCAGGTACGAGTAAATAAACAAATTCTAACTTCATCCCACTTGGAACCAGAAGCAGCTGCAAGGAGAAGACGATAGCGCATATACTGCGTGTAAGGAGTTCTGCAATCCACCACACACAAATCCATTTCCCCATCAATGATATGTAATTTTTCCTTTTCAATGGCTCTGAACACCACATACCCACCAGCCTTTCCCCTCAGAAGAGGGTGAGGTTCTCCTGTAAACCAGTTCCGCTTATCAAAGCTCTTAAGATTCTGGGACTGCATTTTCATTTTTAGATGAACTGTGCATGGCATTCCCCCGACGTAGCCTCTCATGGTTTCTTTAATCATAACAGTTGATGCATTGTCATTCTCTATATTTTTAGCCGTGACAGAAAATTGATTCTGATCAGCAGCTGCAGAACCAGGACTAATTTTGTTTTTGTACTCGAGAATATCCTGCACAAGGTACCTGCTAGCATGTTCAGCGGCTGTTGCGATAGTAAGAGATGGGTTTATGCCAACAGAACATGGGATTAGAGAAGCATCACAAACGTAGAGGCCTGAATGCACCGCCGCAGGAGTTTTTGGGTCAAAAACCTGACCTTTATGGTTGCATACCCCACCTGAAGAATCTGATGATGCATTACAACCACCTAAAAGATGAACTACTGTGCTTCTGTACCTAGACATGAAAAGGATTCCCCCAAGTTTTTTGGTCAGCTTTTGAAAAGCTATGATTTTTCGTGGAAGTAAAGGATCCTGGGGAGGATGAAAGCAGATTTTGTCCGTGTCTTTATCTAACATAATTTTCCCATCACTTTCATCATATCCCATTGCATTGAGAATGATAGATTGGCTTAATCGAAGACCTAAGAAACGTTTCAGCCAATCGACAATCCCTTGAAAGAATCGATGACCAGTTGGCCAGGTATAAGTTGTAATCCCTTCAAACAACATATACGGATAAGCTCTTGGAAGAATAGCGCTCTGCAGTGGAAACGAGAATCAGAAGTGTTGGGAGACTCGTATGGGAGACATCAGCGACTCAGATTTTATTCTTGTTTTCATTCAGTCTTTTTTAGATTATACTTCAACATAAGGGCAGTCATTCAGCTTTAAAGAACATTATTTTGAAGTTGCTTTTTAACCATCCTGTGACTAGAATATATAAAACATCAATGGACATTTTAAAGTTTGAACTGAATCAAGTTTTTGCGCATAAAGAAAAGTTTTTAACCTGAATTGTAAAACCCAATGAAGAAGTGTGAGATGAAGAGATAGATGGACCTGGCCTATCTTGGTAAGGTATCTCTGCCAATTGTTTTCTGTTTAATCCATAACCATTCACGGGGGCGGCGCTTCCAGCAACGTAAGCGAGAGTATTGCCATTACAACTGAACCCAGATCCAAGAGTATCCGGAAGCCTCAATCCTCTCATCTGTGACTGGAAAAGCATCTCAGTTGTGCCCAAAACTCCAGCTGCGGGAAACAAGTTTTGAAATCGATAAATATAACAGCCAAGATTTACCGACTAAATCCAAAACTCTTATCGACTTTTTCCTACCTGACAGAATCACCCAATCGGATGTTATGTAGTCAATCTCATTTATGTAAACATGCCATCTTCTCTTTCTGCTAATTCCGCCTGGCTGGCAAGTTCCATGGGGATTCTTGATAACATACTGAGCTTGACATTTTGTTCTTATTGTGCATCCTGCCTGCAAAAACTAAATTATGATAAACCACAGATTTCCCTGAACCATATTGTTCTCAAACCTTGAAAATGTTATGGTAGGGTCTCAAGTTTTGAATCATATCTGCGCAATATTCATGAAAAAAATATTTATTGTCTAATTATTGATATAAATAGTGGGAAACATGCCTGTATTGCCGAGATGAGATAGTTTTTATCGGTGGAATTTTTGGCATTGTAAGGACACCCGGCAAGACAATTTCCACAGGCAAAGCAGCTACTACTCTGCTCGAGCTTTGGTGGATTAGAAGGAGGTTCTTCAGCATCAAACTTCACACTTAGCTTTACAGAGCTCTCAATACTTTCTTCAAACTCTCCTTCAGCTATTTCTCCCATGACTTTTGCTATAGGAAATTTGACTGAACTGCTTTGAATTCTCAGCATTGCTGCAGCAGAAGACTCACAAATATCCCAGTCCCTTTCCCATTCCTTTGGCCATTTCGGATTCCGTCTAGCACGAATTGGTGTTGGCACCATCACTCCAGCATTGACGAGGGAACCTCCACCAAGTCCACAAGCCACTGCTGCTAAGGAATCCTTCTGTTCATGTAACTAGAACTTTGTAAAGTCAGTGATCGAGTGAACTCAAAAGGAGATGGTAAAAAATGCTTTAATTGAGCTTCAGATTCCGCGTTTAGAATACTCTTACATTTCTTAATGGCCTGGAGGTACTTTTGGTGCAGATATACAAAAAATACGTCCAATTACATTGTTTTGTCATGTCTTTAGCACTTTTGACAAATGTTTTTTTATAGTATTTTAGGTCATTATTTTAAGATCTTGCAGCTATCAGTATATCGTATGACTTCAACTGCTAAGAGACCAAACCTAGATCTATTGACCTCATTCTCGTTTTAAGCAAATAAAATGCACACAAACCAGTACAGGTGACCCAAAATGAGAGAAAGGACAAGAGAATGACCTGAAATAAAGCATCTTGCGGTCCAAATCTGATGCCTAAGTTCCGGTTCTCATACCTCACAGCGGACATAATCTTCCATCTGTCAGTTGGGAAATCCTCTGCTTTCCATCTCCGGCCTTTCTCAAGCAGACAAACCTTTATTCCCGCCGTTGACATTCGACAAGCAGCAACAGAGCCACCATATCCAGACCCCACAACAACAGCGTCATAATCATCTCCTCTGTTTTCAGGCCTTAGTTCTATCCCTGCTTGTTTCTTCATTTATTATTTTGATTTTTATGTCAGAATAAGCAATCCAGGAGTAAATGGCAATATATGTCTTACTAACAAGAGAAAAAAAAAACAAGTACAAGAATCACTGGGAGAATTTCAGTTTCAGACAAATGCGTGTGCAAAAGAAACCCAGATTTATTCTCCGTGATGTTACATGGACATTCTTCATTAAAATTCTGAAGAAAAACAACTGTTTTCTTCTGTAAATAAAAGACAGTGGTACAAACACATTATCCAGGTTCCGCGGTTTCCGGCCACCTTGTCATCAATACACCAGCTCGTGCATTGTAATGCAAACAATGAGAACCTGGGACTATTCTGCTAGAGAATAAAATTCTTACAGAATTCATGGTGAATCAACTATACATTACATGAGGCCTGTCTGTCACCATAAACCCTTACAGCATTGTTGTTGAAACAAAGAGAACCACATGTTTCCCTTAGAGAACAAAACCTATAATAATCTCTAGGTCAAGAAACTATATAGTACACATAGACTAGGATCTTTTTCCAAAAACATTACGTAGTTTCATCACTGTACAAGATAAATTTCAACCACGTGTCATACATTTGCATCTCTAATAACAAACTAACTCAAACTGTAGCAATCTGAACCGATTTTTGGAGGGCTTGCAGAAGGCTCCTCATGATTCTGGGCTCACCAGGAGGTGATGCATCTTTTAACGGTCCATTTCTCACGGCTCGAAAAATCGGACCTGAATTGCTTGTAGCTGGGAAAACCAAGCAATCTATGTACACAAGGACCTCAGTCCTTCCATCTTCAATTGTTATGAAACCCAGCCTAGCTCCACCTGATATTTTATCTACCTGTTATATTAGATAACGTTATGCCATTAAGAGAAACATTTTCTTGATCCTCATATTCTTTATCCAAGTACAGTGGTGACTAAAGAACCTGCTAAAAGCAAATTATATCCAACACGAATACCAAGATTAGGAGCAAGACATTGAAATGAAAACATTTCCAGTGAGATTGATTATAGTAGTATAATCAAGACAGCAAGTTTATCTTCACGTGGGATTCTGGCCGAGATTGTTAGGAATAAGGTCAATTCGTGAGTCGTCTAAGCAGATATGGAGAATTCTAAAATTTTCGCCCACATGGATCAATACATGTTGCTGCAATTTTTTTTTATTCGAGGAAACTCATCTTGTCCTGACCGGAAACGATAGCTGCTGCAATGCAATCTAAAGCCAGGAATTGTCAAAGCACATTCCTAGGGTCAGTTAAATATATATTTCATATTCTGACAAGCCAGATATATAAGTTGAAATTGGTTGGAAAAGGCAATGGCAAATATAGAACTCTGGTCTTCATTACATTGCTAACCTTTACCTATTCATTCCAGCCCTTCAAGAGATCCAAAAGTGCTGGTGCATCTGTATCTTAGAAATCAAGAAATGAAGGGGAAAAAACTAGTAACCACCAACCTTTAATGGCATAGGAAGCGGCAGATTCGCTCCTTGGCAAAGACTGTTAGCCCACTGGCATTTCAAACAAAAAGGGAATCATAAAAAAAAACATATTTATTACTCAATTACATACATAAAATTTAACCACTATTTCACACCATTAAATTCCATCTTCCTTTATGATTTTATTCGCGTTTACGAAAGTGGGTGCAGTGAAAATAGCTAAGGTGAAGTGGACTACGTAAAGAGTAATGTATATTTAATCAACCTGGAAAAGCAAGGTTTCAAATCTCTGAAGATCAGTATTGCCAGGCAATTTGAAGGTGCCCAAAGAGACACCATCTTCTCCTTCGTTATCAGCAGCTACGATGCCGTCATTTTCAGGGCTGGATTTAGGGACTGGTAATATGTTCCGGTGGCTCTGAAGTTCAAGCAGTCTAGAGAAACGGGTTTTGCAGGCAGCAGAAGCAAGAGACGTTGGAGGAAGAAAAGGTAGAGGAGATGGAGAAGAGAGTGGTTTTAGATGGGAAGTGGCACAAGTTGAGAAGAGCATTAATGGTGTTATTGCAGAGGCCATTAGTAGTTATTGAAGAAATGAGATATATTAACAGAGTGGAGAATGAAAAGAAGTTGAAATAGTGGAGGGAGTGAATTGGATAAGGGGATACGATACCATAAAAGGAGTTGTGATGTTTTGAGGCAGGGAAGATGACATCCTGAAAATAGAGGTGAAAATATTATTTATTAAAAATAAATAGTTAATAGCAGTTCTGAGCATGTTTATTATTGTGTTTTAAAAATTTATTTATTATTTATTATTTTTACTTTTAATTCATTTTTTAATATTTTGAAATCATACAACTTCAACAGTATTTTCAAACTGGTTGTCAATGTTTTTAAAAATATATTATGCGATTCGCTGAGATATAAAAATATTAAAAATATAATTTATATTAAAAAATGTTTTTTTATGAAAACTGTTAAAACCCAACGCCCCCCGAGTAAAACACTAAAAGTGTAAAATTCCATTATTTTAGCCCAGCTCGTAAGAAAAGGCCTGGTCCATTAATGAGCCCAATATTGTACGGGCTCGTAGAGAATGAAATAATACCCAGATCTTAGGGGGTAGTGTTAGGGTTTACATGTAACTACCAAATATATAATCACCCCTTCGCCTCCCTTCATATCTTCCTTCGCCACTGCAACCGTGATAGCTAAGATCACAGGCAGGTGGCACTGAACAAGCAAGCATGGTGCACGTCTCCTTTTACCGAAACTGTAAGCTACCTTGCTTCATCTTCCATTTTCTTCTTCTTCCTTTTCAGTGTTAAAAGCAGTTACCCCCTTTTGATTTGCAATTTAGCTCTTGACATTTAGCTTTTTGTAATTTAAGCAGTTATCGAGCAAATAATTGAAAAAGGATTCATGATATTTTATATAGAATCTCGAGATTTAGCAGTAGTAGCACCTGGACATGTTTATGAGATATACCTTCAATGTTGATTTTGATTGAGATGTTTTGAACAGTAGAAGTGAATGCAGAATAAAAAAAGAGTGACAGTATTTGTTCAGTTGTTTTGATAACTAGTTATTATAGTCATAATGTTAGTTAGATATCACAAACTTATTTTTTAAAATACCTTTTCTTAAATAGTTTAAATAAATATTTATAGAAATTATAATATTTAAAATGATGAAGAATTAGCATGCAAAAATGGGATTCTTTGGTGGTAATATACTGATATTATATAAAAAAAATTGTTTTTTATTCTTCTGTTGTAGACACTAGAATAATTAAAAACAACAAAAAAGGAGAGTTTCAGGCCTAGTCCGATTTGGATATAGCATTTTAACCAGCCCAAAATATACCTGGACTTTTTTTTTGTGAGTTTTTGCTCATTTTTTATCTTCTTTTCTTTGAAACTATGAAGTTAACGAAACATGGAAAATTTTATCCACCTTATTTTATTTAGAAATTAGAAAATTCTGCTTTCATTTCTCTGTCCTCAATAGAGTTTAGTATCTGGGCTTTGCATTTTAATTTTGATTTGATGATTTGAATGTAGTTTGTGTACCAATAGAGTTTGGCTTCTGGATTTTGCACTTTAATTTTGATCTGATTGTGAATAATAAAAGGGACATATTTGTTTATTGTCTTACTATAGATGGGAAAACATTTAAGAAGCCAAGGCGTCCCTATGAGAAGGAACGTTTGGATGCTGAGCTGAAGCTTGTCGGAGAGTATGGACTCCGTGCCAAGAGGGAACTCTGGAGGGTTCAGTATGCATTGAGTCGTATTCGTAATGCTGCGAGAATGCTTCTGACCCTTGACGAGAAGAATTCACGCCGTATTTTCGAGGGTGAGGCGCTTTTGAGGAGGATGAACAGGTATGGGCTTTTGGAGGAGAGCCAGAACAAGCTCGATTATGTGTTGGCTCTCACCGTGGAAAACTTTCTGGAGCGCCGCCTCCAGACTCTTGTTTTCAAGGCTGGTATGGCCAAGTCCATCCACCATGCCAGAGTACTCATCAAACAGAGGCACATTAGGTATACACTGAGCTTTCTAACAATGCAAGTTAAAATCTTGGATTGAAGACAATACATTTGCAATTGAAGTTTTGCCGCTCTGATATGGCGTGTTTTTCCTGTTTGTCTGAACTTCGGGTGCTTTTCTTTCCCTTATTGGCTGTGAAATCTTATGACTTACCTTTATTCGGAATTAGCATCCACTCCAAGTGTCTGTGATTTCAGAACTTGAAATTCGCCTGCCACAATCTTCACCTCAAATGTAGTTATTATACTCTGTTTGATTCTATATTTTAAAGTTTCATCTCTGGACTGACATTTGTTTGGTCCTGCAGGGTTGGGAGGCAGGTGGTCAATATTCCATCCTTCATGGTGAGAGTTGACTCGCAGAAGCACATTGACTTCTCACTCACAAGCCCCTTCGGTGGTGGACGCCCTGGTAGAGTGAAGCGAAAGAACCAGAAGGCTGCTTCCAAAAAGGCTGCTGGTGGAGATGGAGACGAAGAAGACGAAGAATGAGGGTGTCATGCTCAGTGCTTGTGATTTTTGGTTAATGTTATAAATCGTGTTTAAGAGGTTGTCCCGTCGATCTTTCTCCTTCCTATCCATCAAAGAGAGGTTTAGGCGAATTTTTAAACTTATGGAGATACTATATCCTTGACACCTTAGGTTACTTTTGTTCTTGTCTTTGGAATATATGTTCACTTGATATTTTCGACAGCCTTGTTTTCATCCTTGAAGTGAATTTGCATCTGTCAGCTCCTGTTATCTTTAAAATTAAGGACATGATCGGTCTCGGGTTAGGTTTCAATTGTTTGAAATTACATTGGTGTTTTATCTTTTGAAAGTTTTTAATTTTTAAGACACAAGTTTAGATTGTTTTAATGCTGATGCCAAAATTATATATATTCAAGTTAAATATATTTTAAAAAAGAAATTTATAGATATAAATTGGGTGTGAAAAGTTAATTTGAGAGGTGCATTAGTGGCATGGTTGAACCTATTAAAACTATATAATTTATGTTAAAAAATCTAAAATGATATCTATATTTTTTTTATAAAAAAAAATGAAACATTAGGAGATTTGAGTTGTCATGTTAAATGTAATTTCTAAACTTGACTTGGGTGATAATTCGATTAAAATGTAATAGAAATAAATAATAGTTTTAATTAAATTTATATATATGATAATAAAAATAGATATTCATGAGAGATTAAATTATAAAGAAAAAAAATATTTTTTTCATGTTCTTATGCATATTTATTCATGTAAAAGAAGAACAACCAGTGGGCATAACACGGTTACATAGCTAGTGAAAACTAAATTTATTGGTTTATTGAGTGGATCTATTTTCTTTCTGTAGTTGTTTTTTAAAATATTTTCTGTTTAAAGATATTACAATAATATTTTTATTTAATTTATATTAATTTCAACATATAAAAATAATTTAAGAACATTAAATAAAAATAAAAGAAATGCAAAGCGTAGACAAATTTTCATTACGAAGCCTCGAGAATCAACTTTATTTAAAATGATTTAACAATGGATACGTAAACCAGCAGAGATATAAGACAAATTTATTAACATCTTTTAAATAATGTATTAATTTAATTCATTATTATATAGATAATACTTCAGTCCTGATTTATTTAGTTGTTTTGATAACTAGTTATTATAGTCATAATGATTGTAAGATATCACAATTTTATTTTAAAATACCTTTTCTTATAATAGTTATTTATAGAAATTATAATATTTAAAATAATGAAGAATTACCATGCAAAAATGGGATTCTTTGGTGGTAATATACTGATATTATAAAATAAAATAAAAACAATTGTTTTTTATTCCACTGTAGTAGACACTAGAATAATTAAAAACAACAAAAAAGGAGAAAGTTTCAGGCCTAGCCCGATTTGGCTGTACCATTTGAACCAGCCCAAAATATACAAAGAATTAGGGTTAGGTCTTTCATTTTCTTTAGACGGGGAGAAATCTTGTAAATATAAATATAGCAATTATAGTTCCCCATCGCCTCCTTAAACCTTAACTGAGTTTGACAGCGAACAGAATGGTTCACGTCTCCTTTTATCGGAACTGTGAGTTACCTCTCAAACTTTGTTCTTTGAACTCTTTCACTGCAATTTCAATATATTTTCCCTTCAGATCAATCCCTGGACTCTTTTTTTTGTGATTTTAGCTCATTTTTTATCTTCTTTTCTTTGTAAACTATGAAGTAAACGAAACATGGAAAATTTTACGCGCCTTATTTTATTTAGAATTAAGAAAATTCTGCTTCCATTTCTCTGTCCTCAATAGAGTTTAGTATCTGGGCTTTGCATTTTAATTTTGATTTGATGATTTGAATGTAGTTTGTGTACCAATAGAGTTTAGTATCTGGGCTTTGCATTTCAATTTTGATTTGATGATTTGAATGTAGTTTGTGTAGCAATAGAGTTTGGCTTCTGGATTTTGCACTTTAATTTTGATCTGATGATTTGAATAATAAAAGGGACATATTTGTTTATCGTCTTACTATAGATGGGAAAACATTTAAGAAGCCAAGGCGTCCCTATGAGAAGGAACGTTTGGATGCTGAGCTGAAGCTTGTCGGAGAGTATGGACTCCGTGCCAAGAGGGAACTCTGGAGGGTTCAGTATGCATTGAGTCGTATTCGTAATGCTGCGAGAATGCTTCTGACCCTTGACGAGAAGAATTCACGCCGTATTTTCGAGGGTGAGGCGCTTTTAAGGAGGATGAACAGGTATGGGCTTTTGGAGGAGAGCCAGAACAAGCTCGATTATGTGTTGGCTCTCACCGTGGAAAACTTTCTCGAACGCCGCCTCCAGACTCTTGTTTTCAAGGCTGGTATGGCCAAGTCCATCCACCATGCCAGAGTACTCATCAAACAGAGGCACATTAGGTATACACTATAAATGCTTAAGCTTACTGAGCTTTCAAACAATGCAAGTTAAAATCTTGGATTGAAGACAATACATTTGCAATTGAAGTTTTGCCGCTCTGATATGGCTTGTTTTTCCTGTTTGTCTGAACTTCGGGTGCTTTTTTTGGCTTATTGTCTGTGAAATCTTACGACTTCCCTTTATTCGGAATTAGCATCCACTCCAAGTGTCTGTGATTTCAGAACTTGAAATTCGCCTGCCACAATCTTCACCTCAAATGTAGTTATTACACTCTGTTAGATTCTATATTTTAAAGTTTCGTCTCTGGACTGACATTTGTTCGGTCCTGCAGGGTTGGGAGGCAGGTGGTGAATATTCCATCCTTCATGGTGAGAGTTGACTCGCAGAAGCACATTGACTTCTCACTCACAAGCCCCTTCGGTGGTGGACGCCCTGGTAGAGTGAAGCGAAAGAACCAGAAAGCTGCTTCCAAGAAGGCTTCTGGGGGAGATGGAGATGAAGAGGATGAAGAATGAGCTGGAACGTTCAGTGATAGTGATTTTTGGTTAATCTTATATATCGTGTTTAAGAGTTTGTATTGTTGATCGTTCAATTTGTTTCAGATGTTTGTGGATTTATAAAGTTATTGAGTTCTCTTTGCGATAGATATGTTGTTAGCTTTCCTGGTTTCATACTTGGAAGTAAATTGATAGTTTTTATCCGCCCCTAACCCCTTTGGGATTTTTTTAAGGTAGATTTCTTTTTAATCTTGTTTCCGGGGTTTCTTTACAGGCACATCTCGTTATAAATAAGGCGTTGAAAATAAATTGTTTTTGAGGTGGGGTTGGATTGAAAAATCAAATCAGGGCCGGTTCTTATTTTTGTAAAGATAGGTTTTTAATATAATTGTTCGTGGTAGCTAGAATTCTGTAACGAAGATAACCTTCTCTAGGACCACCAACCATAAAAGCTAACACAATACAACACGAGTGTAAATCTCAATGAGAAGAGAGGATCTGAAGCACAAGACATGGCCATTTTTCATGTTTGCTCTTAATGTGCCTTTCATTTCGTCTTAAATTTGTACAAATAAAAATTTGCAAAAGAGCCGTATCTTGTTCAACTACAGAATTGCAGCATTGCCAAAACTCGAAAGGTTTTACAAAGCAAGAGCTTGGCCCTACCATTCCTAAGAACGGAGAAAGTTAACAACTCACTTTTAGTATTCATTGTGTGGAACATGCTTCAAGTTTAGGAAGAAGACTTCTCCAAGCATCTGCAGTGCTATTTGCCAAGCGTGCTTGTCCTTTCGCAAATTCATGGAAAGCAATCCCCATATCCATTGTTTTCTGTTCTTGAAAGCGCACAATCTCTTCCTTCATCAGTCTCACAATTGTTTCAAAACCTCTTGTGGCTTCCTCATTTTCCGCTTTCAACTGCATGGAAACAAACTCTTGAGTCAGAGAACTAAGATTTCTGACGTGCAAATATTCTACCTGTAAGATAACTTGCCTCCTTGTACTCATGCTCCGCTTCTCCCATTTTGTAAGAACGTGTTAGCATGAGTTTGTCACTGCAGCAACAGATATGAATTAGAAACTCCAGAGATCATCTGGGCCAGCAGTCAAAACTGACTACCATGGAACAATGGGAAACAGCCAACAATAAGTGACAACTTCAGTGATGCAATGGGTTTTTCAAGTCTCAAGAATTCTGAGCTTGTTTTTTAGAATTCCCAGTGGAGAAACTTTGATTACCTTGGCAAGTCACGTGTATGAGAAAAATGTAACTATACATTGCATTACATGCTAAAAGGCTGTCTTTATTGCACTATCTAAATTCTGCATTGTTACCAATTGAAATGTGGTAAGAGAAATCTGTAAGCATGGAACCTAATCAAAAACTTTCAACACTGCTTCTTTGCTAGATGACACTTGTATTTACAAACTTAATTCAGGTTGCTAGAGAGATGTTGTAACTAAGTCATTACCAATAAAGACTCAGTATTAAAAATCAAGAGAAAAGTCAAGGTTCTGTATATTGCAATGTTCATGACAATTTCACATGGTACCATTGAAATCACAGATAAAATAAAGTTACAAGAAGGAAAGGAGCAACCAGGACATACAGATTTATCTCTTTCAACTTCATTGTTTCAGACAGTTCACACTGATGCCTGAAGACATTGGCCCTCTCAGCTATGGTAGCCTATCAGAATGCACAGAATAGCAAGATCAGCTTCAAAGAAAAATACAGTGTGTGCACGTACGGAAAGAAAATAAAGAAGAGGGTGAAGAGATAAGAAAAAGATGGAAGGAGGAGGCAAGCCAAACTCACCTTAATAGATTGAACAGCTCGGACATAATCTTTCAATGGTTCTTCAAAATTCATTAAGAGTAAATGGGCCTGGAAGTTCATAGAAATATGTCAATGATTTAAAAGAAGCTTATTAACTCCAAAAGACTAAAAAGACATGAGGGCATGCGCGCATGCGCCCACACCATAAAACAGAATGCTGAATCCGGTAACAGAAGGCACAATTGACTTTGAGCCTACCTCCTTCTGAAGCTTAACTGATAATGCCTCTGATTTAGTCCCAAGCTCAGAAAATGCCTTACCTAGGGCATCTCCTTCACAAGCACCAAGGAGTTTTACTGCCTTACTGAAATCTGATAGCGATTGTCCCAGTTCTGACAAAAAAAAAAATTATATATATATATATACAGGCAATCACATCACAAGAACTGACAGCATCATAATGAGTCCAAGGGATGTGGGATGTGAGATGAGAATTATCATGGGTTACATGTAACAACAACATAAACCACCATTACCTCTATGTCGCTTTACAAGACGATATGCATGGTTCTGAACTTCAGCCAAGTGGTTTTCAAGCTCAAAGATGTAATGTTTTAGCTTTTCATATTCAAGATCCGATTCTTCAACAGGTCTTTCCTTCCCAAGAACAATGTCACTCACTTTAGATTGTGCATCCTGCAAAACATTTGGACTGTGGTTGCTAGATCATACCATATTAACATACTGAAAACATGATTGTTTGAATGGCCTAATCTGTAAATTGCAGTGTACAGGTGGAATTGACTGCTGTCTCGTGTGCTATATACTTAACCAACAGGTAGTGACAGATTATTCGATGATAAGAGAGAATTTGATCTGAGAAACCAGTATTCTAAAAATTCCATGACTGGAGTAGTTAAACATCATCTTGAAGCATCCACACAACAGAAGCAAAGTATCATATCAAGTGAACTAAGAAGCAGTCATCCAACTTCAGCGATATTAGATAAGGACCTAACGTCTGATTAATTTGATAATGAACTTACAGTATAGGAGAATTCATAATGAGGAAAGAAGTGTTTAGATGTTGCATGACAGTGTTCAAGCACCAGAAAATTAGTGCAGAATTTCATGTGTCACAGAGAGGAAAGACACAGAGCTCATCATACCTTGAAAAATTGCATCAAATCAGCAGGTTTCGTCTTAAATATACCCGTCTCTTGAGATCTTAATCTTTCCATAGTCTGAAAACAGTAATAAAATAATATTGAAATAAAAGCTCACAGCTGTACTCTTCCATATAAAAAATACAGGAAAGAACAGGAATCACAAACAACCATCGTAGGCAATATACATGTTAATTTTTTAAACTACATGCTGAGAATGATATTATACGAATCCATACAGTTACATCTTCCTTATTAATGACTCTGAAAGGAATTCATAGGTCCAAATCATGTAAGAAATTGCATGAGAATGAATTGTCATCAATTGAATTTATAAAACTATCTCTCCGTGTTTAAAAAATAAAAATCCCATGACAGAACAGATTGCTTGCTAGTATTACATCTCTTGAGATAATTTGTGTGAAAATGCTATATATGGCCACAGTGTTTGCTCCTGGGAATGATAATGATGAAAAAAAAGAATCAAATATGCAGTCTCAGGCTCACTCCTAATGAAAACCACTATGACCTGCCAGTGGCAGTAGTCACCGGACAGATCTTAGGTAGTAAAGTTCTGGAAAGTAAAGTGTAAGGCATGGCAACCAGCCATATTCCACTTTACTTGTGCTTTTTATCCATTTTTTCACCCCTCTCTTTCGCCAAACATATCCAGAAATGTTTTATCAATGAGGGAGAAATTCACAGTAATAACAGATCCTCTTCACGGTAAAAGATAAATGACATTCACTGCGTGCTTGCTGCAAGATTATAGATAACTTATAACAAGTAGTTCATGAACTTATCCTTTGGGTTAACAAGAAAATAAGTGAAACGATAATAAACTTTCAGGTGCAGCACCAAAAGAAAGCAAATTATTAATACACTATATATAGATATAGACGACTCACCTCCTCGTCGGCCTGCAAAAAGTTCCTTAAATCTTCAGTACTCTGAAGCTCTTGATGCGAAGCTATCCTATTGACAAATATATCCAGCCCTTGTCTCCTCGTCTCAATAAATTCAGCACTATACCGAAACTTCTCTGCATTACAACCAATCAATAACTAGTCAAAATAAAATTCGAACTCACTGCTACAACCACTAGAATACAGAAAATTAGACCTGCCCCGTACCTACAGCGCTCTTTTCTGGAAGAGGAGGGATAAATACACCTTTGAACTTGTGGAAAAGCCGATCACGCAACCAAACAAAATCGCTGTAACGCCGAATCACAATCTTCTCGTGCCCTTGATATTCTGGTAAATTTGTCTACACGCCAAAACAATCAATCATAATCAAGAATTAAATCCCTAAAACCTCCATCAAATAAAACACAACCTTGGTGATAACGCGATAAGAGATGTAAGCCTGGACGCCATTCCCTAATTTTACAGGTTCAGTCACCGAAACCGATAAATAAGGCTGCGATGACTTTGGGCTTGTACTGCCTGATGAACTCCTCTGCAGTTGCTCCATTTGAAACAAGCAAACAAAATTTAATAAATTGTCAGCTGGTTTGAGTATTTGCTAATTGATTGAGCTAAAAGCAGATAGAGGATAGGAGATAAGGGAACCGGTAGATTTTGTAATTTACCGTGGAAAACATGGCCCTTATTTATTTATATTTATATTTATATTACATGCGGTATATATAGGAGTGTAGTTGCGATGAACTTTTTAAAGTTCTTTCATGTTAAAATATATCAAAATAATATTTTTTATTTTTAAAATCGATGACATCAAAATAATCTAAACACAATAAATTTTCTTTTTAAATAAAAAAAAAATGACCAAGTGCAGCAGCTGGCCAAACAGGTGCCCCAGTGATAGTACTTGTTGTGCTTTATTGATTTGGGTAAAACTGTATTTATTTTTATGTTATAAATAATTTTTAATGAATAAAAAATATTATCTTAATTAATTTTCAAATAAAAAATATTTTGAAAATTTAATTCACTCACGAAGACAACCTCTTCACGTGCTACAAGGAAAATGAGCCCTCGTTAAAAAAAAAAAGGAGAGAGAGAAATAATAATTAAACACAGCATGTTTTTCGCAAATTAAACGTGGCACACTCTCAATGAACAAAGCAACGGCTTCAAAAAGCTAAAATAAAAAAAATAAAAATAAATCTAACATGAAATAATTAGAAGGAAGATTCGAAACAATAAAATCTAATATAATTACATCAGCCACGTCATTCACGGAACTCTCTCTCTCCCCATCTCCCTCCTCTTCCAACTCTACCACTCCTCTACGCCACGTCAGTCCCCCACTAATAATTCATACTCCCCCTTGTACTCTCTTGTTTTTAATCCTGCATCTATCTCCTCTCCACACATAATTAATTCGCCAAAAATAAAAATAAATCAGATGGACTCTACCTCCCGTTACCGTTTACTTGGCATCCCCTCCTCCTCCGCCTCTTCCTACGTCACCGATGGAAATGGTGACAGTAACGGCAACGCAGATGAGCTTAACGAGGATGATATTTTCTGGACCAGCGATTCCACCGATCAAACCCAAAGCAATTCATCTTCGTCCTCTCCAACAACCGCCGCCAACAACCACCGCCATAATAAATTTAACCGCCACACAGCTTTCCCAAAGAACTCGGGGATTCTCGCTGCGTTGCCAGAATCCAACCACAACACGGTTCTTTACCGCAAGCCTTCACTCCCGTCGTCACCTTCTTCATCCTCGTCTAGAGCAATCCCATTAATTCCGAGGTCCCCACACGTGGCGGAACAGGCGTCGCAGTCGGTGCCGATACGAAAAATGAACCAATCGGCCCCGATGAATGTGCCGGTGTTGTCGATGGCGATGGCGAAAGAGAGGAATAGCAAGTTTAAGGAGGACGATGACGGGGAGTTTGATGGAGATGAAGAGATGCTGCCACCTCATGAGATTGTGGAACGAGGATCGAGGCAGTCGCCCAAGACAACGTTTTCTGTGCTTGAAGGGGTTGGGAGGACGTTGAAAGGAAGGGATCTGAGACAGGTTAGGAATGCTGTTTGGCATCAAATTGGGTTCCTTGATTGATTTTGATTATTCTTGCTGCTGCTGCTAATGTTAAATTTTTATTTTTACTATTATTATTTATTTTGGGGCAACGCTATTGTGGTGATAGGTTTTGAACTTTATTAATTGAAGCTGAATCTAGTTCTTAAAAGTACTAGCCTCTCCTTTTATTTATGGCTTGCAATACTTGTAGCAAAATTGGAATTTTATTGCTTTTTTTTGTTTAAGTTGATTTCCTTTTGTTTTCCTACAATGGAAATTGATCGTGATTGTTTAATTTTTTCAAATAAGTTTGCTTTCGGGTAGAATTATTATTGCCTTATGACTATGGACAGAAATACTGGATGAGATGAGAGTACTGGGTGGTAGTATTTTCCTATGCTTTCTTGGTTTCTCATTGCTCGCCCCGTCCCTATTTTCTAGTATATATTTAGAGTCAAAATGGTACTGGTAGGATTTTCCTTTTCCATTTTATTTTTCTTTTTATGTGCTTACTGCAATGCAAGAGAACAAAAGTCTTGGTCAGACATAGAATTCCACCACGATTTTCCTAGATAGGTGTGGTGTGAAACGTAGGGTGTCCGCACAAACAAACATGCTGCTGCCATTTTTAATCTTACATCGAGGAAATGCAAATAGGAGAAATCAGCTCAAATGAGCAGTCTTGGTCCCAAGGTCATCATGGGAAATGATTTGAAGTTAGTGGAGATTGACCATTGCTGCTGGCTGTTGAAACCCTTCAGTCCCAGCAGCAGGTATTATCATCTATCGAAGTCACTGCCCTTAATTTGTGTCCACATTTGATAACGTAAGGAAAACTATGATATTAGTCGGAATACAGCTCAAAGGACAAGAGATTGTTTTGCAATGGAGAAGCTAGTTTTTGAGAACAAAAAATGATGGTGAATTTGACGGAGATGAATAGAGCTTTCCGCCTCAGGAAATAGTGGCAAGAGGTTTGAGGCAGTGAAGGGGCAGGGAGTCCTTTAGAAGGGAGGGATCTGGGATAGGTTAGGAGTGCTTCATGAGACCGTAATGGGTTTTGATTGATTTTGATTACTGTTTTCTGTTAATCTAGTTTTGGGTTTTTCTTTTATTCAATCTGATAGGTGACAGATGAATCCCCAATCCTCGTGATTTTCATACACCAATATTAAGATATCATGGAATTGTGGTTTGTTTCCTAGCACATAATTCTCATGAGCAATGATTTTATTATCGTGAAAATCCACAACCGTATGAATTTAAATGGCAAATGAATAAACAAGTTGACCTAATAGCGATCCCGACAGGGGTCTTGCTGTAAACCAACCCATGAAAGCTCTGTAGTGCTGAAATCAAATCCATAGTATATCTTGCAGTTTAGCTTGCAATGCACCCTCTTGCGTGATAAGCATCTCGCATCAAAAATGCGTAAAAGTGGACGACAAAAGATACAACTGCGAATTGTCGGATTCTCAACCAGATTTTATCCTACGCTGCTGGATATCATTCATGTTAATCACACACTACTACTTCCAGCCGTCATTATCTTGTACCTTGAGAGGGGAGGCTCATCCTACTTGCACCAAAATATTAAAAACACCACAACCAATAACACGAAATGCTCGCAACATATTATACATGGAACTCAGATCCCACAAGTAAAATTCACTATCATTTAAGGTACATAAATACATGCGGTTCCTAAAGTTCTGCACACCTCGCAAACTTGGTGAATATCATAGTCATTCCAGAGACAGAAACCCACTTCATATTTTTACAAGTTTAACCTCTTCCATAAAAGGATCACGATCATAACACAACCATCCATATATGTACAGGAGATGATTGGGTAACAGCTTCAAACGTCCATGGATAGCACAAGAACTAGCTCGGCAAAAGCTCTCTCACAGATTGTGTCATCAAATAGATGCTTCAAGGAAGAGATACACCATTAAAAGACCAAAATAGCATTACCTGCAAAGTACACCTGCCACTATAAAACGAAACTGGAAGCTAAATGCGATAAGATAATTAGAGTTTCAGACATCCAAGGAAGGATAAAGCAGCATATGCTCTCAAGCCTGGCGAAGGCGAAAGCTCTTAGGCGGCCACTGCGAATGTTTTGAGAAACAAGCCTTCGAATAATCATCATCAACTCAGAATTAATGAAAAATAAAGTATTTTTTGATTCACATATCAGAAAATAGCGGCATGGGAGATGCATCAAAAAAAGTAATCACAGTAAACTGCCTCGCTGTACCACAATTGCATCAAATTAACGAATGTTGGTGCAACATTTGTGAAAACATTTAACAAAATCTCGAAATTTAAGGAGCTGCTAGCATTAAACTCACGCCAACTGCTCAGGTTCCTTTAATCGCATAACCCGTATGGTAACTATACTAAGATTGAATTGAGATCTCAGACATCCAAGGAAGGATAAAAGCAGCATACGCTCTCAAGCCTGGCGAAGGCGAAAGCACTTAGGCGGCCACTGCGAATGTTTTGAGAAACAAGCCTTCGAATTTATCATCATCGACCTCCAAAAACTTAAAAGCCGAATTAATTATTTGCAACGAGTAATTTCTAAAGAATAAGCAAATCAGACAATACAATGCCTCAAGTAAGTTGAGTTCAATATAGATTAAGCTCTATTCACACATCTAATTGATTCATCATCTTTGCCAATTTTATATATCTTTCAGCCAATTTGAGCTAAAATCAACCTCTCAGAAAACTTACGATGAACAAAAAGATAAAAAGGGTTTAATTGTCTCGCACCTAATAATGAAACATTCACAGAAATATCAGTGGATCTGTAGCTTCCATCGATTGAAACAGGCATAGGTAAGAAAGTTTTTTTAATACTTATACATACCTAGCAGTTCAAAAACCAGGAAAAGCAAACAGATCCAAAGAAAAAAATGCCTCATGAAGAAAATCAGGCGGGACTACAAGGAGAAACTCAATAGGAGAACCCTTTTGAACAACACCTAAAGAAAGTTCAATATTGCGCAGCAATGACTCAAAACGCTTCCATTTATATGGAAGGCGATCTTAAGGGCGGCGCTTAATCGAAGAAAAAACCCTAAATAGCCGGGTAGATTTTCAGGAGAGGGAAGAGTGAAACCCTAACCTGGAGAAAACTCCAGGGCTACCCGTGAGGACAGCAAGAGATGTTCATTGCTATTTATAACCGTCTCTTTCTGAGTGGTTTGTGGGCTTTGATCTTTATAGGCTCGAAACTCAAATGGGCCTATCCACTGACAATCTTAATGTATGAAAAGCAGTATTGGAGGTTGGCGTGCATCCTGTAAAGAATATAGGATATAGGATTTAAAAAAAAAAAAAAAACAATTACGAAGAGATGTACATTGTTATTTATAGCCGTCTCTTTCTGAGTGGTTTGTGGGCTTTAATCTTTATAGGCCCAAAACTCAAATGGGCCTACCCACTGACAATCTTAATGTATGAAAAGCAGTATTGGAGGTTGGCGTGCATCCTGTGAAGAATATAAGATTTAAAAAAAAACAATTACGAATAATTTAAACTTTTTAGTAGAATAATACTATTTTAAATTATTATTTTCTCTCTGAACCCCCTAAAACATCAAGATTAAATTCCTTTAAAGTAATTATTATTTTTAATAGAAGAATAGGATTTTATAAAATCAATTTGCGGTTGATGTTGTTTTTGAAAATGTTTTTTTGTTATATTTTTTATATATTTTTTAAAATTATTTTTGATATTAATATATGAAACCATGTAAAAACAAAAAACAAATCAGATTTTATTTAAAACCACACAACATGAAAAATGATATGGCAGAGGTGATGAGGTTTTGGGGGGGAAAGAAAAGTCAGCGACGCCTTGCAGAGGTGATGATATGACAGAGAGAGTTACAGGCGAGCCTGGCATGCATGACTTGGAAGCTGCGTTAGAAATGGTTTTGTGATTCCAGCTATCCACATGATGGGTTAACTTATTTTATTTTATAATCAAGGGTATCTGATCGCTGATCAGACTAATTTTTTTTGGATTAGGTGTCAAGTACTCTCCAAGAAATCGGCTACAGATAAAGAGAGGGCTCAAACCCCTAACATTGCAAGTGACGAGAGCACGCCAAACCGCTCCGCCAAGAAATCATGGGTTTTATTTAAGGGTTAGCTTTTGAATTAGAGTTAAGTTGACTCCGAAACAATAACTGTTAATCAAGCCTCATTCACGGTTAAATATTTATTATTTAAAAATAATCTGTTTTAAAAATTATTTCTTTTTCTTTTAACCCCAATCGTTTTAAGCTGGCAAGCACCGGATTCTATTGGCTTCACAGTTTCCCACATGATTATTCTTGTTTTACGCTGGGCGTGATTGTCTCCACGATCATTACTGGGGGCCAGGAATATTTTTTTGGGGGGATTATCTTATTAACCTAAACCTGTGAAATGTTTTAAAAAAGAAGTCGAGCAAGTTGCTTCGACTCTGAATGTGTTTTCTGTAGATAAGATTTGAGAAAAATACAAAATAACATAGAATAAAAAATAAAAGAATACATTTAAGAATAAAATCAGACAAACGATACATTTTAAGAAGCAAGAATTAAACCAAAAACATGTATAAATAGATCATGGATAATTTTGAGTTAAAATTAAAAATAAAAATTCTAGTCGCTCCCCTCACTATTCCCAGCCACCACAACATTGAAATTCACTTTCGTCGCCATTTACACCATTTAAAGTTAGCAACAAACAAATTTCAGAATTATTAAATAATAAAACTACTCAAACTACCCACCAATCATACAAGCCAAACTATAGAGGATACATTTACAAGAAAAAACATTTTAAATTTACATATAAATATCAAAAATATATATTCCCTAAATCAAACCCAAATATTTCATTGTCAACAATTTCATAGGGTTTTTTCTAATTTTTTGGCGGCATTTCATTAATCACCTACAAACATCAACATTTCCTATCAATGTTCATGATATTTAAACCTAAATTTAATATAAAGTCTCCACAACTTTATTATATATAAAAAATATATCTAAATTTATTATAGATACATATTCATTTTTTTTCACTATCTAGAATAATTAAATAAGGACAGCCACGTCGATTTGATATGGTAATTTCATTCTAGTTACAAGCAAGAAAAGGATTCTTAATTTCACATAGGAAGCGCTAACTCGGAAAATACAGCACTGTTTGTTTATTTATTTATTTATTATTATTATTATTGCCTTTAATTGCTAATAAACTCTTCTTGTTCAACTTTCAAGTCCAGTCATTGTCATGAATGGTGGACACGACTTCTTCTTCGTATTTAATTAACTCCACGTGGAAGCTATTGCTCAATAATGACGACCCTTTGTTTTTTCTTGTCGACTTCCTCTTACTTTAACTCTCTTATTTCTTTAATTGTATAATTTTAGAAATGGAAGAGGTACACTAACATAAATGACCAAGGCATGTAAAATTTGTTTGTATTCCGTTATTTTTTATAAAAAATTAGTTTTATTTTAAATTAAAAAAATTAGTGTTTTTATATTATTTTTATGATGCACAAAAAAATTATAATAAAAAAAATTATTATTTTAATGTATTTCTCGATAAAAAAATAATTTTAACCATACTTCTAAACACGCAAAAACTCACAATGTTATGAAAAAAAATAGCATTTACAAAAACTCAATTAACATAAAAAAAAAAAAAGTAGAAGGCTCTAAGACATATTAGAAAAATGCAAGGATCAAATTTAGGTAAAAAAAAACAATTTTTCATTCGCAAGCACTAATACATAGGCTAGCTTGTTTAGAAAGTGGAATGGTCAAACATAAATATAAATTCAAGAGTGTTTGAATATCTATTAGAAAGTTTAGGGTTTTATTACTCTATTAAAAATAACAATTGCCAAACTTAAAGGGTCGGTTTGGTGATTAAAAAGTTTTTCCACATTTCTCAAGTTTTGGGTTCAAACCTCGAGATTAATATTCAGAAAATTTTAATAAATTATTTTGATTACATTAAACAATTATGGGATGGTTTTGTTTTTTAAAATTAAAAAAAGAAAAACTAATCTCAGTTTGATGAATTTCTACAGTAGCTTTTTGTCTGACATGCCGACATAATCTGTCCGCGTAAATTCTGTGTTCGTTGATTTGAATTGTGTCTTCCACGTAGGCAATCAATTGAAGGGACATGGTCGCCAGTAAGACTTGACCCGATAATTGAAGGACTTGACCCGATAATTGAAGAATATTGAAGAAGGATCCTGTGTGTGATTGACCATCCCGTGTGTTAAAATACTGTTTTCAATTTCATCCTCTTGGTTCCACACATGAAGCCTCTCTTCTTCTTCTTCTTTATTCCGAGTCAGTACATCCTTTGACAATATTCCAAAAAACTGCACTTTGGTTGTTTGCATGAAAATTTCTGTCTTGTTTACATATATTGCGAACATTCCAGGAAGTACTCTTTTTGTTTTTTTTAATAATCAACAAGTTATATGCTTAAAAGAACTGCATACACTCTATAAATTAATACAAATGTCCTCTTTTTTATATTATTTCAAAAATATTTTTTTAAAAAAATATTTTTTAAAATTAATTATTTTTAGTATTTTCATGTGCTAATGTCAAAAATAAAAATAAAAAAATATATTTTATTACATTTTTGAATGAAAAGAACTTCCAAACCAAATAATCAAAAAATAAACAGCCCGTATTATATCCTAAAGAGGTAATAAAAAAATCAACATACTATCATTTCATTCTTGATTTAAATGACTTAGTACAATTCTATATCTTCATGCTAATCCTTATTTGAAACATAAATAAAACTAAAACTAGGTTTCGTCTGTCATTTGTTTCTTCTAGAATACTAGATACAGGGCCACAACTTTACTGAAAGGAAAGAAACCCAATTATATCATTCACACCGTAATTTACTCGCTAATGCAAAAAACAAAAGTTATTAAAAAGAAATTTAATCTAACCTTCCCCATGTTTTTAACATGTATTTTGAGTTTTATTACTTTAATTTAACCCGTGTGAATTTTGTCGGAAAGTTAATATCACTAGTATGTTTTTTATGGGAGAAAAAACAAAACCCTATTCCAATTTTATCACTCTCAACCCTTGAACCCAGCTTAAAGTCGAGTGATGGATTTGTCTAGTTTTCTAATTCTTTTCAACATATAATCGCATATTTTAATTCATTTTCTCGCCATTCAACGCAATTATTTCTCCTCCACCTATTTCATAACATTCCTTCATCAATAATAATGCAATGTTACATAAAATTCAAGCTTAACCAAGTATTTCCATTACAATCAAATATAATATTCTTATTTCTTTTCAATTCACTCTTCACATTTCAGCACATGTTGTGTTAGTATAATATAATTATATTATGAGGATTAACTTATAAGCTTGAGCTTTGAGATGAAATGATTTTTTAATATGGTATCAGAACTTTGTTGACTCAACGGTCACGAGTTCGAATCTCACCGCGTCCATTCTATTTGATAAAAAAAAAATCAAGCACAAGATAATGTGAGTCTGTGCAAGTTTCAAGTCCGAATAGCTTTCACTTGAGGGGAGTGTTAGAGCATAATATAATCATATTCTAGGATCTCACCTACAAACATAAACTTTTAGGTGAAATGATTTCGCTGTCATAACCATGACTAAACAATATCCATGTTTGTCTTTACATTTATTTTTCCAAATTTCTCTCCCTGTAGCCAACACCAATTTCTTCACGACACTAGCTAGGACTTTTCTCGTCAATCACTCATTATTTCAAGATGTTTTTACCCTTTTCCATTTTGATTTCATCAAACACGACAAATTTCTTATTTCCCAGAATTTTTCCCTAACTTAAAATCTACAATTTCAGCATCAATTCACAATCAAATTCAGCATAACTCACTCATAATCAAGTTTAAAACCCTTTACTTCCCGATGAGCTGAGCTTGAGCTTCGAACCTTAATCATTCAAAATCTTTTTTGGCACTGCCTGATTTCCCCACTTGGTTAGCCCTTTTCCACACAGTTTTCCTAATTATAAATTTTTTTCTCTTTTAATCCTTGTTTAGAAAATGGTTCTTTTACTGTTTAAGCAAAATCTTACTCAAATCCCTTCGGTTTTATCGTGTTTTCAAATGTAAAGTACATGGGACATATCCTTATTTTTTTCAATATTCTTCATTGTTTATTATTTTAGCAAGAGAAAAATCAAACGCTGTCCTAGTGATGAATCTAATATAAAACTCAAATCCAAAAACATTCTCTTGAGTTTATGTGTTCAATTTAATATTTATTTATATATTTATGGTTAAAAAATTGAGAGGTTATGCACGTGTATTAAAGTTTTTTTACTATACAAGTTTGAATTTTTCTTGTAAAAGAGTCAAGTCATTCTCAGCTTTACAAACGAGTCATTGTTTATGTATTTATCCAAATAATTATTAATTTAAAAAGGAGATTCATGATTAGATGTTACAAAATGGGTTTTATTTTTAAACTTTATAATCTCTCGAACATATTATAGCATAAGGTCCATTTCCAATGAATCTCTTGAACAAAACATGGGTCCGGGGCAACAGGAGGAAAATTTTCCAATGGAACACGGTTGCGTGGAAGATTCCAAGCAACCCCGGGTGCATTTGCCCCTCGGGGCCTTTAATCTCTCTCTCTCCCGTCTTCAATTCTCGTTATATATGGAGTAATAAACGGTGGAAGTGATTCTGGCCATAGATACCTAAGAGGTCTTGATTGTTAGCTATACCAGTAGAGAGAGAGAGAGAGAGAGAGAGAGAGAGAGAGAGAGAGATGGATATGATGCCACCAGGGTTTCGATTTTACCCAACAGAAGAAGAACTGGTCTCATTTTATCTGCATAACAAGCTTGAAGCAAGGAGAGAGGACCTGCTCCGGGTTATGGACCGCCTTATACCGGTCCTTGATATATATCGGTTCAGTCCATGGGAGCTTCCACGTAAAAATCTCATCTTCATTGACTTAATTATCAATCAATGCCCCTTTTTACTCACATTATTAGTCATTTTTCATCTTTCTCTTGATTAAGTTCAATCCCCACGTCGTTAATTTGATAGCTGTGATTAATGAAGGATATATATAGTTTCTCTTTCTGATCATTCAATCACTTTGATTATTCAGGATTTTCAGGAGATTTGTGCCATGGAGATACTGAAGAATGGTTTTTCTTCATTCGAATGCAAGAAGGCGAAGCCCGCGGAGGGAGGCCGAAGCGACTCACAAGCAATGGATACTGGAAAGCCACCGGCTCTCCTTGTCCTGTTTACTCTTCCAATAGTAATCGTTGCATTGGCGAGAAAAGAACCATGGTGTTCTACGAGGGAAGGGCTCCAAACGGACAAAAAACCGAGTGGAAAATGAACGAATTCAAGGCCATGGAAGAAGTAGAGGAAGAAGAAGAAGAAGAAGCAACGCTTTCAAATGGTGGACATACAAGGGTGCCAACTCTATACTGTATATTACGATCAATTTAGGTTAAAGGCTGGTTAATATCATATAAAACTTCATCTAATTAATAGAATATCTTGCTGAACTCTCTTATTAATTTATCTTCATGGAAAATAGAATATTTCTTCGATCTAAAACCTCAAGGATTTATTTATATATATATATATATATATATATATATATATATTATGAATTATGAAGGGCAAACCTTGTTAATTTATCTAAGACAAGAATGTCTTGATTATATTTTGCAGCTAAGGCAAGAATTCAGTTTGTGTCGGGTTTACAAGAACAAATTCGTGCGAGCATTTGATAGACGGCCAATAGGAGTGGAGATGGGCGAGATGAGAGCTCGAGCAACCCCCTTTAACGAGGTCACGTCATCTCATCAGAACCCATCAACGGTGGAGACAGCATGCTCGAATGGTATTTCATCCTCAGGACACCATGGTCAACCCTTCCAAACTGGAGAAGATAGTAACATGGCAAGTATCGATATCGATAATGAGCCTATCTGGGACTGGGAGCAATTTGATTGGTGCTAGAGATAGCAGGGCCAATATTAAAAAAAAAAAAACATCCAATCTGCATAGCCAAAGAAAAGGAATTAGTCTTCTATTATTTATTTGTGGACATCAAACAACACTTTCAAATGTAATTATTATCTTTATTAATTGCATTTCCATGTATACACGCGTATAGATTTGTGTTTTTTTCTTTCTTTTTTAAGGAAGTATTTCTTAATTATGCTGTATTTTTTTCTTTCTAATCGAAGAATTGTCGAGTGTTCTCTCGTACGTGCGGGGGTGTGTGTATAGCATTGTTTAGTATAGGTGTTTATATAGGTTTGTTCCCTGTGCCTCTTAGCAATATTTTTAAGTATAGGTGTTGCTATGAGTTTCCCCTAGCACCTAGAGATTTTTTAATATAAGACTTGTCTTTCTCGGGTTCCACTTGACCTTTTAGAAGAAGAAAATTATGTATAGGCTCTCACACGTTGATTCCTCTAACAATATAATTTTTTTTTCCAAGTATGGGCTTCTCCTTCTTGGGTTTCTCTATCTATCAAAAAAAAAAAAATTCTAAGCATGGATTTCTCTATGATCTCACCCCTATATCTTGGAAAATTTTCTAAGTATATGTACATACACGCGAGCTCTCTAGTTTTTAGCATATGGTTTCCACCCCTATTTTCATATGAATAAAATTCAACAAATTAATTTTACCATGTATTTTTACATAGTATTTGAGTATAAATATCAGAAGGGCTTAAAAGGTTATTAATATATTCAATTTCATCATCATTGGCTCATGGTCTCTAACTACATGCATGGATCTAACCCTCATTGGCTCATGGTCTCTAACTACATGCATGGATCTAACCCTCATTGGCTCAGCCTAGAGGAAGAGCTTGACTCCTGTAGGTTGACCTTATAAATTTTAGATCATACTCTCCTTTACACATTTAGGTGTATGAAAAGTCTCTCAATGACCTACTATATTCTCGTTTCATTAATATTTGTGTACAAGATATTTATACCTCATTAATGCATATGTAATTTATATTTATCTCTCATTAAATGATAACAAGGCAAAGTATCTCTTTAGCTCATTCTCAACAAAAAAAGAAGACTCTTGGACTGTATATATCCCATGAATCTTACAAAACTCTTGGTTCATAATCACCATTCATTATTATGTAAATATTTTGAGTATATTTTTTTAAAATATCATTATATTTTCTCTCCAAAAAATATTTATTTAAATATTTGAGAGTCTTTAAATCTATCAAAAATGATATTTTACAAATACCTTCTATCAACCACTTTGACTTCCAACTACAAGTCATTATTGCTTACCTTTTGAAAAATTAATCAGATTTGATTGTCCAACATATTCATTTTGGTGGACGTGAGCCCAAAGTAAATCACTGCTCTTACATTGGATTATTTTCTTCCTTGACAAATCAGTATAATACATTTGGACGTATAATCTGAAGAGGTTTGAAACTTGGGTTTGTGTGGAAATAATAATCTGCCTTCGTGTCGCTTAGCCGTCGTTGAAATAAGAAAAAAAACCACCGACCAAAAAAATCAAATCGATGCTTTAATCTTATCTCCTTTTTAATTAGTCAAGGCTCTCATTGACTCTCTTTTTTCCAACCTTGGACAGTCTTTTTTATATCTTTTCTTTTTCTTTTATAGTTTTCATATCTAATGGTGAAATTGAAGTTTATTAAAGTCAACGGTCCAATTTGAATATATTAATTAAAACGTGTTTAAAGGGATATTTATAGTTGGGGCTCGATTTATGGTCGGTAGTCCATCCTTTTTAGAGGGACAGAAAATTAACTAAAAAATATCTCTAAAATAGAGACAAAAATTCATTTTATTAGCTACCTCGTTCAAATTAAAATACTGGAACTGAGTTCAGAAATAAGAACGATAAGATCATATCCCGTTCAAAACAGAGCCTAATGTGGAGATACAAAGTGAGTCAACCAAACACAGATAACTCGTAATATAATTTTGGAAAATATAAACACAAAGGATTTACAAATGGGAAATTATATGTTTCTATTCCCATGCTGGCAGCTTGTCCACCGAACAAGAGCTTGCAATGCGCACCGGAATTTAGCAAAGTGTGGCATCAATCACCACTCATCTTCTAGGCTAGCGCGGTGAAAACACATGACAGTGCAGACAAATATGACAAATGATGTGAACTCAATCCACATAGCCCCTGTTTCAATCATATGTGCGTGCCTAAGGATGATAGGAATGGCTAAACTACCAACAGCCGATGCCCCCGTCAGGAATTTTGCGGCGTCTATCCAGCTGCAGCACGAGATTTTCCAGAAAATGAACAAAATTCTGTGAGAAGAGGAGCCATAGCAAGGGCAAGGAAAATGCTGGTGTGACTAGCTAACTAAGACATTCTAGAATATTTAATGGTGGTCATGCATTGCATGCAAAGCTACATATATACATACATATGATAAAAGTGACAGCAAGTCATGAAGGTGTTTGATCTTTCAAAGGAAAAGGTTTAGTTTGTTTGGCAGGTAAGAAAGATTGTCAATTTTAACAAGGGCATCCCTTTTTTCTCTCTTCTTTGTCTTCCTTCAAATCAAGATTCCCACTAAATTTTACCAAATTCCTGTAAAAGCAACTTGCAAGGGTGGAAGTCATTAAAAGTTTTTGACCAGAATTGTTAAACACCAAATGCAATGAATGTTACCACGATGCATGAAATTTACTCATCAATCATTTGGTCCTGATTATAATGGGAACATTTGAAAAAAAATATTTCTTGACATCTAAAAGAAAGAAGAAAGAAAGAAACCACATAAAATATATGAACACCAGCCAATAATATTAGGATTTCGAAAATAATTAATTAAATAATGTTATACAGGGTTTTGTTTAGGACTCACCCCCCACCATCCCTGCTGGTCAGAAACTGTGTGGACCCACCTCCAAAGAATAAGCAAGGCATAGGCACCAGCACATACATGAGAGCTGCAAGAACAGTAAATTACATTATCAACTTCTCAATGCATCATTGATCTACTTTACAGGTCAGATATCACAAACCTGATAGCATTGGCCACCAATTATTGTATATTGCACAAGCCTGTCATCCCAAAAACAATGAAAAAAAAATCAATAAATAGAAAAACATAATACAAGTGATTCATCTTACAGAAAGTGTTTTCAGGCTTCCATTTGAAATTCCATCTCCAGCCTGGTGCTCATCACCAACATTATTGTTAATGGAATGTCAAAAGTCACCACAAGTTGCCCTCCGATACAACAAGACACCATGAAACAGTTCCCCGATAGGGAATTTTATAACAATTAAGTCCTGTTGTAGTTGCCATCTCTAAAAATCGGTTAAGGACAACTACTTCTCCATCCGTTCTGCCCTATCTTAAAATCATATTCTCTATAGGACATTAAAAAATCAAACCATGCTCTTTCTTAAGGAAATAAATATTTAATTTAAGGTTTGCATGATACCTTAATTCTCCTTAACAAAAAGAACTTCAGTGAGGAGCACAATGAGGGTAAAAATCATGAACGTCATGTTCAAGAAAGTGATTCTAAGAAACCTCAAACTGAGAATATCTTCTAAACATCATTCACTATGCCAAAGCATAAGTGCCAACTTATAATCCATCAATCGAAACAAACATAGAGACGTGATAGCTCTCCCTCCAAAGCCCTGGAATTAAGGTAAGAAGTCTTCTGCAAAAATACAACTTTTATACTTGAAGCGAATCACGTAGGGTTTCAAAGGTCAGCAGTTTGGAGAGTTTAATTTGATGAGAGTAACACGGCGAGGATCACACTTTTCTTTAGAGAACACAATGATATCTGACATGTCATTTTTATGTCTCAAATCCAAACCACCAAAGAAAAAATAAGCCAGCCAAGGCAATTATTAGACCAAGCTCCACTATGTTGCTCTTGTACTTAAATTGTATTGAAGCACCTAAGACTATACAAGCTACATAGCCAGTAACAAGTGTGAAACTCAGCTTGTTCACAAAGATAAAAATGAGATAATATTTAGCCTAATGTCAAAATGACATTTTTCCCCACCTTAAAAAGTTTGACATTTCTACACTCCAAAAACCTCCTTGCCCAGTAAGACTTCGTGAACAATCCTGGCTTGCATCATAATAGTTAACTTCTTCTTGATCACTCACAATTCCACATCGAAATATAGCAATCCTCAGTCCAGTCCTATTTTCATGCTTTGTAGATATTTGATTATTACATACAGCTTGCTGGCCCCTACAATGGCTTTTCAATAAGAAATTTCAATTTCTTATTGAAAAGTTTGACATTTCCACATACTCCAAAAGCCACCTTGCCCAATATTACTTCGTGAACAATCCTGGCTTGCTTCATAATAGTAAACTTCTTCTTGATCACTCACAATTCCATCTCAAAATATAGCAATCCTCTGTCCAGTCCTCATTTCATATTTGCTAGAGACTTGATTATTAGATACAGTTTTTCTGGGCCCTACTGTGGCTTTTCAATAAGAAACTTCAATTTCTCCTCAACTGTTAATAGAGCTATGACTGTAATGAGATCCATGCAGTCATAGCTGAACAAAGCAGGCAAACTTGGATTCTCTATTATTGTAATGTGGTCAACATGGAAACTCTATATGGTTAAGGTTGGAAATTGACTAAGAGAACAGGTGATAGTTGCCTTGTTTCATCAATTGATTTCTAGTAATTCTAAATGTCAGAATAGAATCAATCATCATCCTATATTCAGATTAATCTAAAATAGGATTCCATACCTCTATTCTGCACAGAATAAAACACAGCCTAGGATGTTCTGGGTCATTAAAGATAATGACTAGATTTTGCAGACAACTATGTGATCTCTTCCTTATCTAACTATCTTCAAAATATTTGGCCATAAAAAAAACAAAAAGGAGGCACAAGGAGTAGAAATAGCAGGAGATTAGTTTATGGACCTAAATATCTCTTCTATTAGAAGTGTTGAGAGTAAGAAATGAAAAAAAAAACAGCAGAAAGCATATATAAATCACATTGCATGCTAGATATATATAATTCATGAAATAAAATACGTATGAACAACACTTGCAGAAAAGTGCCACACAGAACCAGTGTTACTGGATGCATACCAATATCTGTAGCAGAATGCTAGCCGAAAACATAAAAGCAAGACCAGCAAGCCTGAAATTCAACAAAACCAGATTATAAGCAATCTCATTACATACCCAAAACAAGCCGAGATTACAGATTGAACTTCGAAACTTACACTGCAGACAACAAGAACCATTCCATTGAACCCAAATCAGCAACGCGCCAAACCAGAAAAAAGAAAAGAAAATAGTGAGCTCCCAAAATTATTTTAAAATGATCTAGCAACAGCTGATAAACACAATTCCACCCATTAAAAGAAGTAGCAAAAGAGCAATTTATGAACAAACCCTAAACCTTATTAGAAAGCTAATCTCCAAATCTGCAAAATAGCCTAGACTGCACAGCTAATAACACTAACTGTTGCCCTATGAACATTAATTATGCTGCAAATTGTTAAAATTACCGCAAGATATAAATCTCAGCACCTTTATGTAACGGGCTCGATTATTTAATCAATCCATCATAAAAGATCAAATTTTGAAAGAACCCCACAAATCTTTTTCTCAAAAAACCCTCAAATTCCACATTTATCGAGTCCAAACCTAATAAGTCAAGCCAAACTACAGAAACAAAATTGATAATTCGACATGCAATTTCTTTCAAGAAAAGTTTAATTTTAAAGTCACGATAAAATAACAATAAAATTGATTTAGCATTCGAAGAAGTAACAAATAAGAGGGTAATTAAAGAGATCGAAGCAGCAAAAAAATTGTCAAGTCGTACCTTCAACTGTCATGGCCATTTCGTTAAACAAAGAACGAAGCTTCGGTTTGGTAAAGATCGAGTTTTTTTCTGTTGTGTATGAAAAGGAACGGCTTGTTTTCGAAGAACCGGAAGCAGTAAAGTTCGGTTTTATTTCTTAGATTTTATATTTTATGAAATATGGTTGTTCGTTTTACCTGGAATGTTACAGCATGGTTCTACTACTAACTAGAATATAAACTTTGAGCTATTTGTAATTATCTATTATTTATCTAGATACATTTCATTATGGATTACTACAGTAAAATAATCATTATATCCCTGGGATCTAAAAATTTTAACTCAAGGGGACCAGGGGTATTTTCAAAATTTTCAGAAGACATGAATGATATTTCTGAATTCTTTGTACAATAAAACTACGAAAATAGCCCTCGAAAACAACAAAAAATAACCCCTGGAACCACAAGTATTTCAGGATTTGCACCCTCGATTTTTTCGTAGATATAGTTGGGTCCAGAGATGTATGGATAATTAACTAATATTTTATTATTTCTTTTTTCAAAACACTACGGGCGCGTCGAACGAATGCGCCCACAATGTTCCACCCGCACGTGTCTTTCGAAAGGCGCATGCGGCGTCTTCAGGGCGGTGAAAACCAGGCTTTCGACTTGTCATCTCGTTCACCTCCATGTCCTCTGCCTCCACACGCGGTGCCTGTGCTGTGAATGTGATCATGTAGTGGACGTTTCCCCCCCTTTTCTCTCTTCTACTGCCGGAAAGTATGGTGTGATCCTTTATATTGTTGGATGTTTTTATTTCAGTCTCTCGTCTTTTGATTTCGTTCTTCTTAACGATTTTTCAATGGAAATTTCGATTATTTTGAATTATATCCTTCAATTGAAATTGATTATATATGATATGTTTCATTTCAGTACTCATTCTTTTGATTTTTTTTATTTGGTTTTGGTTCCTTTAATAATTTTGGTATGCAAGGTTTACTTTGTTCTAATTTTTTTTCTCCAATTGAAATTGATCATATATGCTATCTTTCATTTTGATCCTTATTCTTTTAATTTTTTTTAAAAAATACACTGTATTGTTTTTTTTTAAATCTCTTTATTGTTTTTCGGTCCCAGAGTTTTAATTTGTTTTTATTTTTGTTGTTCAATTGGAATTAATTATACATTTTATTTTTCATTTTGGCACTTATTCTTTTAATTTTTTATTCCTTTGGTTTTTTGGTCCTTCTTGGACAATGGTTTTTTTATTCATATTTATACATTTATGTTTTTAGTTTTTGTTATTAATTTTTGTCATTTTATTTTTTGTTGGGATTTTATTTTTATTCGGTTTAGTTATGATACTTTTTATTTATGTTGGTTACACTGCATTTTTTTTAAGAATCTCTTTATTGTTTTTTGGTCTCAAGGTTTTGATTTGTTGTAATTTTGTCATTCAATTGTAATTAATTATATATTTTGTTTTTCATTTGGCAATTTCTCTTAAATTTTTTATTTAGTATTAATTCATTTCTTTTTTTTTGGTCTTTCTTGGTGTATGATTTTTTAATCCATGTTTATTCATTTATGATTTTAGATTTGGTTTTGATTTTTGTCGTTTCATTTTTTGTTGGGGTTTTATTTTTATTAGTTTTCGTTCTGAAATTTTAATTTATGTTGTTTATGTTGACATATAATGTCATACTCATGACGCTTTATATATTTTGATGATAACAATAAAAACAAAATGGACTAATAATATGTTTGGATGAGATTAAGCTATAAACAGGTATTATACAAAGAATACATCAACAAGCATAATGGAGTACACAAAGAAATTACTCCAGAAGTCCAAGATGCAAGCAAGTGAAGACTTAGAATAAGTGTTCATTTTAGTGCTTTATGTAAATCTCTATTTCTAACACATCTGTATTTTATTTTTAAAAATCCATTTATTGTTTTTTGGTCTTAAGGTTTGATTTGTTGCACTTTTGTCATTCAATTGAAATTATATATATATATATATATATATATATATATATATATTGTTTTTCATTTTGACACTTATTATTTTAATTTTTTTTATTTAGTATTGATTTTGTTTTGGTTTTTTCTATCCCTCTTGAACAATGTTTATTTTTTATTCATATTTATTCATTTTTATACTTTCAGTTTTTTAATTTTAATTTTATTATTTTATTTTTGATTGGGGTTTTATTTATTCAGTAGTTCTGAAATTTTTACCATTTTAAAATTAATATTGGTCCCTTTTTCCCTCTGTTTTTTTTGTGTTTTTTGTTATTTTTATATGTTTTTTCGATCAGATGATTTTATGATTTTATTGTTTGCACACTAATAATAATAATTTTAGTGATTATTTTTTTTTCAATTTTTTGTAAAAGTTTTTCTTTTTTTAACTAATCATGTCAATTTAATGATTTTAATTGTTTGAACAGTAATGTTGGTAATAATTTTAATTATTATACTAATGATAATGACAATAAGGATGAATTTTCAATTTATATTTTTTTGGAGAGAAAATTATTTATTTATTTTTGTTATTTGATTATTGTAGGTGTTTTCATAATTTTATATTGTGTTTAATTTAAATTGAATTATAAAATGAACTAATCTTACTACAATGAATTCAATAATTCAGATATTCAAATCTTCTTGATTTTTTAGTGATAATAATAATTTTATATTGGTTATTTCATTGAAACTTACTAAACAGATAAATTTATATCAATTTAAAATTCATATATTTTATAGAAAACCTGTACTTTACAGAATTTCTGCATAAATTTATTATTTTAATCAAATTTATATTATAATAAAAAAAAATTCACATAATTAATATATTTTTTTCATTAAAAAAAATATGATTACGACTGCAGTGAAAACAGTTGCAATGACTAGTGCAAAATATATAGCATGTGGAGGTCTTGTTCCCTCGTGTTAAAAAAAAATGGCAGCCTTTATAGTAGGGTAATTTAGTCTTTTCTAGTTGGTCATTGTTTCAAGTATCCGAGTTTTTTTCTAGATTTTTTCACAGTAAGATTATATTTTTACTTCTAAAATTAATAAAATTAAGGATTGTTGACCATAATTTTTTTTGTTTTGTCGTAATTTTCTTTAAATAAAAATATTTATTTACTCTCGAAGTAATAAAAAAATAGAGATATTTATCAAGAGTTTTTTCCTCAAAGTTTCCCACTTCTTTTCCTTTTAATTTCCAGACATTAAAAGCTGCACGAAAATTTCAAGAAATTCATTAATGGTTTATTTTTTTATAGCGTCTTGTTCCAATTTGGTTTCAGTATTTAAATGATTTAATTCTTTATTGATCGAAACTGATTTTTTTATGACAAAATATGTATCCTAAAATAAGAATAAAAAAGTAATGCATTTTTCTTAAAATATAATATATTTATTTTCACAATGCGTATAACAAATAAAATCTTAATTATCTTTTTATATTTATAAGAAATATTATTGTAACACTTCATTTCATTGACCGGATTGAAAAATAATAAGAGTTCAAATAATATATAATTCAGCTTCTATATCATCATAAACTTTATAAGAAGTTGAAGGATATTAAAGTGAGTTGATATGACATAAGAAATAATTTAATTAATTATTTTTTCTACTTTGACATCTTATCATAAAATATTCAATATTAATTAAATCAAAATTTAAAATATGAGGTAAATTAAAAATAAATTACAATACGCTTGTGCTAAGCAATTGCAATTTAAAGTTTTTTTTATTAAAAGTTTCTCATGTTTTATCCCTTTTTCTTTTGTATTTTTTTTTAATTTGTATATGTGACAAGAGGTACTCATTTTATATGTTTATTTTCTACTACATGCCAAAAATATTATTGGTTAAAATTGACACTTAAATAAGCTATGTGTCTTAATCATAAAAAAAAACACTTAGAATTATATTTATTTTATTATTATAATAGTAACAAGGGCCGTGCGGGCCGGGATTAATATAAGTTTTATTATATTTATTTGGTTGATTATTTAATTGTTTTTTCACTTGTTGTCTTATTGGATTAATTTATTTCTTTTTTGATTTGTGCGGGCCGGGATTAATATATGTTTTATTATACTTATTTGGTTGATTAATTTATTTTTTTTCATTTGCTGTCTTATTGGATTAATTTATTTCTTTTTAGATTTGTAGTCTTATTGGATCTGTGTGGTAAATTTATTTTTTCTACTTGTACTCATACTCGGTTTGTTTGGTGAAGGATAAACCCATGTAAATAAACTTTATTTCTCCATTTTTTTTTATAAAAAAATATAACATCAAAGGTAATTAATTTATAATTTCATTTTATTAAATGGTTGTGAGAAACTCCATTGAAATAAAGGGCTAGCTCGGAAAGAGATAATATTTTTACTTTTATTTTTTTAGCATAATTTGGAGGGGTTAAATTAAGGGACTAACTTGTATTTATTTTATGAGGAAACTGATCTATCCCATAAAAGTCTTAAAATTAGTTAGATGCTTTTAGTATTTCGTAGAAATAATAAGAATATGCTTTTCTTCATAAAAGAATAAGATTAAGACAAAATAGAAATAATAAGAATATGATTTAACAATAACTAATATTGTAATTATTAGTCTCAATTATCCATCATGAACCATTATTAAACTAATAATTTTGGCTTTAAATTTGATACTTTGTTTGAATAAAAACTACCTAAAATGAAGTCTTTATTTATAGGCTGGACAATTTAATGGGATAATAAAAAATAAGTTATTGTTGCTTAGAGAATTATAAACTCAAACCTAAGCCCAAAAATAAATTAGAATAAAATATTGTTTATAATCTAAAAAAATATTTTACAGCAAACTGAAGTTCAACCTAAAGCCTAAGTCAAGTTAAGTTAAGTGCGTGCATGCACGTAACTTAAACTCAAAATCAATTTTATTGGGGTTTTCTCTCCTCTAAAAGGTCGTGTACCCTTAGGTTTAATTTTATTTTTCATCTGCTCTCTAATCTGATCTCAAATGTGCCCACCACCTCAATTTATTGTGATTTTAGGGATTCGATTGCATATTGGAGTTTTTATTTTGTTTTTCGACAAATAAATACAATTTAAATAAAGAAAAGAAAGAAGGGTTCTACAGCAAAGAGCAAATCGTGACGCTGTGGAAGCAGCTGGTCTGAGCTACCGAGAAAATGGGAGAAACATAGGCCCAGCTCTTGGATGCTCCCGTTTTCCGGGAGACGACCGTGATAACAACAACTATCAAGTTGGGTGGCCCAGCCAATCAGTACATGACAAGTAATAAACAAGATGTACTTATAATAAACAGCTTAGATGAAACGACAGAACATTTACAGAAAAGGAAATTAGAAATACTAGGTTTATACTATAACACGTTAACAAGTACGAGGAGTGGATTTCCTCGACGTCGGAGACTCGTACAGTGATGGGTCGCCATCGGGACCATCCTGGTCTAACACCAGATGTGTTTTTTTGTTGACCACCCACCACCACGTTCATGAACCTAACCCCCACATGTGACTATTTTCTTATCTAGCTACTCCACTATTTTGAGGTTTGGGTGCAGACTCACTCAAATAAGTGGTTGCATTTTTTTTTCCCGATGAGACGGTTTATTTGAAGCGCAAGCTAGGATGAAATTCCATCGCCACTTCCATTAATTTTAAGCTGCGATGCTACAGGAATGAATGTCTAAGAGATTCAAACCTTCAAGAGCTGTAACTTGGTAAGAAATGCAATGGCAATCCAATCCAACTCCGCCGGTGACCAACTCACATTATTGATCGCAGCCGTTGATCCATACAACATTTCAGGTTCCACTTGGCTGTTAGCGCCGGCACCGCTGTAATCCGGTCGCACTCCGTCCTTGCTGACCACTTCCCATATCAAAGCTCTTGAATCATCACCAGCCGAGCATATCTGCCTTCCGGTGCGTGGAGACCAAGATATAGCATTCACACTTGCCTTGTGCTTGCTTAGCTCCATTAAAGGAGTTGTAGGGAACCGAATGTCCAGAATCACAACCTTATTGCTGTCCATGCCAACTGTGGCTATAAATCTCGGGTCTCTTTTGTTCCATTCTAGCCTCAGCAAAGGACAGTCTTGCTTTGGATTTTCATAGATTATTGTTGATCTCTCTTTGCTCCTTAAATCAAAAACTCTAACCGAGCCATCACCCGACACTGATGCGAAAATATTGATTGCACCCCATGAAATATCAAACACTTCTTTATCATGTGCAACCAGTTGAGCGTCTATTTGCTCCTTCTCTATGTCCCAGATCACACAGGTGGTATCGACACTGGAAGTGGCCACACGATGAACATCAAAATCAGCCCAGTCAAATGAAGTTATGGCAGAACTGAATTCACTACTCTTGTTGCCATTAAGGAGAGACTTCAACTCGATCCGGTCGTCATGAATTTGCCATACGCGCAAGTAGTCTCCGGAGGTGGCGATGATATCAGGATTTGCAGTGTCCTCGGAGGGGAAGAACATGAGGTTCGTAGGTGAATAAGGGTGGTCGAAGATTAGGCGGCTATCGGTGGTGAAATCAGAAGTGTCGCGGTTGAATTGAACAATCTCCACCTTGTTGCTATAATCTTCAAGAAAACTTCCAATGGCAAGACGTGCTTTTTTGTCTCGTCTGACCGACCAGGCCAGTGAATATATAGGCCACTGAGATATGTAAGTGTAGATGCCGGGTCTTTTCTCTGAAGAGCCGCCTTGCATGGTTGCTCAATTTGATCTATATATATTGTTGAGAAGTGCACATATATAAGAAGGCGAGCCTCTCCGGTCCAATCTCTCTGCGTGATATATTAACAAATAAATACCAGTAATGACTTCTCAAATAAGTCACTCAATACATACATACATACATACATATATATATGTATATGTATATATACCTCTGATATAATCAGAAGACTTCTAATTTTAAGATGCAAAGTAAATTCAGAAAAGAAAAGAAAAACAGATTAAAACAAAATGAACCCACCCGTACACTAAATAGAGAGGGTATTTTCTGAAAATGTACTCTGATCAAACATCAAATACAAGAATGGCACGAGCAGGCTCATCAAAACAAGCAGGGCCTGCAGGTTCTTGGCTAGCACGCACGTAGTTCGTCAGCCATATATATTCTCACCTCATCAGTATATAAATATTTCGTTTCTGATATATTGTTTACGTAATCACTGGAATATCTGTAACCTTGCAAAAGCAAATAACACGTTAGAGAAGTAAAAAGTAAATGTGTTCAACTCCCGAACACTAAATAAAATCCAAAAGATTTTGTAATTCTCTCACCTTATTTCCTCCGAAACGTCTGCGCGCGAATCTCTCTACTATCAGTGCTGCACTGTGCTCCAGAAAAGTTATCCTGGCAGAAAAGAAAAGCTGAATACAAATTCGAAAGCCTTTCGACAGAGTTGCATTAATCTTTCCTTTTTCGAAGTCTCAGGTGCTACTACGAGCTAAAGGGACACTTAATTACAGCACTCAAGAGCAGATCGATAGGATCTGCTGGTGCATGAGAAGAGAGGAGATCGGAGGAGTTGATGAAGTGTGTATTTTGCACAGAAGTTTCCAGGGACGGTGGAAGTTCAGGCTTAAGAAGCAAAAAAATATTATTTAAATTATACGGGAAGGTAAGGTGAAGCTACTGGTCAAATATTCACGAGGACAATGCACGTATGGTTGGTTCACTTTACTTCAGCACAAGGTTGCACGTTTTAACAAACTACTTTCCTTTTTTCCCTCTTTTTTTCAAGTATACGTGAGGGGCTCTCAGGAATAATCTTGATGTGATGTGATGTAATGTGATTTATTAGTATTTTTTAATAATGGATAGAAAAAAATATATTTTATATATAAATCGTTATAATCAATAATAATTATTGAGCTCATATCATATGCTTTTTAAACCTCGGCACCATGCTCAGACCTAGATGTTAAGTCCAATAACATGTTTTAATGTTCATAGACCTGATAAGTGTATCGAGTTCAATCATGTTTTTTTTTAATGTATTTGTAAGAGATTTTTGTTTTCATTGATATTATCAACACAAAATTTAACTCAGGAAAGAAACAAGGTTTAAGAGATTAAATAATTTATATTAAAAACACATCTATATACAAATTAAAAAAAATTATTTCTTAGAAGTTAACGCTCCCTAACATGTTTATTATTCTTTTTCTCTATAAGTTATTGATTTTACTGTATGATAGGACTTGATTCCCTTAAAAGAGAACTTTTTAAATGTATAAAAAGCCATTCATCAACAAATAGTTTTCTTTACTTTCAAAAAAAACTTTATTTTAATGAATATTTGATTAATTGATAATCCAATTACCAAAATGTAAAAAGGAAAGTTATACAATTTTATGAACAAATAACTGTACAAAATGTTGATGGTAACATTTTGAACATTCATTTGTCTAAACCATAGACATTCAGCTTATAAATTCCTGTTTAAATATTTTAAAAACAAAACAATGTTGATTTTAAACATGGTGTCTTGAGATCCGATTTATACTAAATTTGAAATTAAATCAACTAAAAAGTTGACTTGGTTAGACATAATCAATGGTTTATTGACCTAAATGGCCCAATTTAATTTGACTCGGGTTAACTATTATATATATATATATATATATATATATATATATATATATATAACAATATTTGTTAGTATTTCATTAAAACAACTTGATAGGATAAAGGGAAATGTTCTAATTTTTCTTTTCTTTTTATATATTTCATAGTTAACTTATCAGAATTATTGGATCGAGTTAAAATTGGTCAACTAGGTCAACCAATCTTTGATCAAGTATAAATGAATCAACTCTTTGATCAATTAATTTCAAATTTAATCCAAATCGAGTATTGAGTCATCAAGTGTTGTTCTTAGGGCTCTTGCTAGGGCCCAACTCAGCTTTTTTTTTTTTCCTCTCTCAGGTTGGCCCTCTGTTTTGGGCCTAGTTAGCTGCAGTTTTTTTAAAGTTGTTTTGCCCCTTGTCTTAGGGCTTAGTTTCTTGGGATAACTTGTTTCCCTTTGTTTTTTAGGTTGTTCTCAGCCGTCTCTGTATTCCGTTTTTTTTTCTTCTATATATACCAATTTGTTCAAAAAAAAAGTCTAAAATTTGGACATTTGTTTGTCTTGTGAAAGTTGCATTGTTACCAACAACGTAACTGTTATACCTTTTTATTCTAATTTTTGAGATTCTGCTAATAGGAACAACGTAACCTAAAAATAATATACAATTGGTGTCTTGTTTTCAACAACACAATCTATCGATTTTCATAATTTTTGGACTGTGCTAGTTTACCAAAACTTTTATTGTATAATTATATTTTCATTAATAAATTCCAGCTTTATTAAATGCATCAACATGAAAAAAAATTCATAATTGTCAGGTTTTAAAAAAAAGCTCACATACAATTTTGCATGAAAAAACATGTTATCACCTCTTTACAAAGTACTAATGTTTTGACTTATGTTTTTTTGGTTCATTTGTTTTATAATTTTATTGTTATTTTTATTTTCATCCTTCAAAATTAGTCCAATTGAGAATTAACTTTATAATTTATTTTAATTTTATTTTTATAGAATTATTCTCATTTCATGACCCAAGTTGCATGTTTGAAGGTTGACCTAGGTTAAGTCAAGTTTGTTTTGTTTTTTATTTGATTGTTTGTTTTTATAATTTGATCTTTTAACATTGAATTGATATTGAGAATTGGACTCCATAATGTGTTTTTAATTTATTTTTTAGTAAAACCAAGATTTTACTAGTCATTTCGGTTGTTTTTGAATTCTTCAAGTCAACAATGTCATATCATTTCAACCCCTATAATATTTTAAAAAAAATGGAAAACACATTGGGAAAACTTCAATCTTTTTTCTTACATTAAAAAAATATTTGATCCGCAACGTAACAAAAACAAATGATCTAGTATATATTAAACACCCAATATTTAGGCTATTATCTCAAAACAGTAGGTTGACCCATGTCTCGAGCGATTCAGGGACTAGGTCAAGATAGGTTTCAACAAAAATAGAAGGGACAATTAACCTAGTATGACCCAAGCAAAAACTTGAGTTGATCCATTACCCACTCAGCTCAGGAAAAACTCAGTCGAAACTCGTTGATATATTTCTTAAAAATAATATTTTTTTTTATTTTTTATAAAATAAAAAAATGGATTGACCCTAATTAACTCTAGTCAACTCACTTGATCTATGACTCGAGGCTTACCTTGATCAACCCTGGATCAAGTTTAAAAACTATGGTTTAGGTTCAACTATGAGAGGAGGACCTTTATCTTTGTTTTCTACCGATTATGATTTTCTTTTTATTAGTTCTAACTAGATAAGTGGTATGTGTTATGTCATGGATTGGGTCAAATTTTATTTAACATAAAACATTATGTTTGGTGATCATAAAGTTTTTAAAGAAGTAAGAAAAATATAGGAATCGTGTTATTAATTCCGATGAGTTCAATAACTTGTTTAATAATATGATTATATATATATATATATAGACAAGAGTAATGATAATAAAACAAAAAAATAATGAAATAAAAAAATAAACCCTTGCTAAAATTATGAAAAGAATTTTTAAATATTGTGAAAAAAATTTAATATCTTATTTGATAACAAATAAAAAATTAAATGAGAATGAGATAACTTCATTATCAAGATGAAAAAAAAATTGAGACTCAATTATCAACAATTCAAACAATTAAGGACAACTTTTTTTAAAAAAATTATTTAAACAAAACTAAAAACATAGACAACTTGGGTAACTTGACTAACCTCAACATGCGATATGAAATCAAAATAGCATCATAAAAGGAAAAGAGTCAAAAAATCATGAAGTCAAGTGTTTGATAGTACAATATCAAACAATGAAATTAATAATATTTTTTTCTTTAAGAAAAAAAAAGTCAAATTTGGCTAATATTCAAAACCTGCGACGTGGATAATGAGAATAAGTTACATCATAGAAATCAAATATAAAAAAATCACAAACTAAAATTTCCAATCTAAAAAAAAAAACATGTGATAAAAAGAATAAGAATCAAATCATGTATAAAAATTAAAAAAATAAAATAAAATAATAAAATAATAAGAACAAAAAGATCCTTTCCTGCTATGTTTTAAAACATTATATTCTAAACTCTGAACATTATATGCTGGCTAACACCTGACATCCCCCCAAAAATCAACAATAAATATCTAAAGATTTCTATTATTTTAACAACTAAAAAGCCGTTATATTATAATTTTATCATCATAATAAACAGTAGAGTACTTTTTACAACAGTTCCTGATAAATAAGAAACAGCACGTGTCATCCCATTAACTTGGGATCTACAAGAAGGATCGTTTTTATGCATGACGCGTGCGACAGGGGACAGCAGCAGTTGACTTTAATACAGGCACATGCATCGGTCTCTTAATCCACCTAATATGAATCTGCATGGTTGATTTTTTTAAAATGATTTTTATTTAAAAAAATTATAATAATATATTTTTTAATTTTTTAAAATTATTTCTGATATTTGTATATTAAAATGATATAAAAAAATAATTTAAAATAAATAATGATAATAATATATGAGACTCATATCTCTGTCCTCCCCACACCTTGGAGACGGCAAGCTCTCCTCCTGTAACCTAAGGTATGTTTACAATTCCAAAAAGAAAAAAGAAAGTCTTAATAATTTCCTCAAAAAATCAAATAAGATAATTCAAATAACAGAAGTGCACTTATCTAGGGCGAAAATCTTTTTGAAAGTTGAACGTTGAGATTTTTGGTTTGGTTTTTGAAATGAAACAAAAAAACCCTACAGAACTCCAGCTAGCTAGCTATACTGGTATTTGCAAGATCAGAACTTCCAATGAACAACAACAATTCTTACCTTTTTCACGCAAAGAAACTCTAATTAAGAGCACTGTCACCAGATGGCCAGAAGAGATGTATCGTCTTGGTAAATGTTCTCCTTCCTTCATTGAGTTCTCCCTCGATCGATCTCTTGCATCCAATCTCAATAAAATTTGTTTCATTGACTCTATGCATTTCAGGCCGTCCAAGTCTCCATCCCCATCAGGAGTGCTCCAGCTCCATGTACATGGCATGCCTTTCAGTGTCGACAAAGTAAGCTGATATAACATTAAAAAACCTGTCTGGTCCAAATTTTGTTTTTCCTGATCAACCCTAATGAAAAAGATTTCTTCAGCACAAGTGTAGATTAGAAAACCATATAAAATCCTTCTTCCATTATCAATTTTTTGAATAACTTTTCTGATATATCTGCGGGTATAATTTACACTTGTTTAGGATCTTCTGTGTGCAAGATCAGCCAAAATAGCTGCCCTCCTCAAAGAAAATCCCCCAGAAAAGCTGGCTTTTCTTCTCCGAGACATTCCTGCTGATCCAGAAACCTTTGAACTTGTTGCTAGATTCTGCCACGGGTATGAACTGATTTTTTCCACAGAGAATGTCATACCGCTCATTTCTCTTGCTTACTACCTGGAGATGAATGAAAGTCACAGCGACAATAATCTGCTGGACAAGGCTCTTGCTTTTTTTGAAGATAGAGTCCTTCCTAGCTGGAATGAAACCATCAAGGCTCTTCGGTCAGCGAGCAGCACCATTCAACAAGTAACGCATTCAGGTTTGGTTGATGCATGTTTAGAATCACTCGTTTACAAAGCATTGGCCGATCCCCGACTTCTTGGAGAACCAATCAAGATTTCAACATGCAATGAGAATAGTGATGAGGATGAGGAGGTCTATAAGCCAAATGCGAGACGAAAACTTTTTTCTCCTGATTGGAAATCAGAGGATTTGACTACACTGTCACTCCAGTTATATGATCCTCTCATGCATGCAATGAATCAGCATGGAGTCCAACCAGAATATGTGGCAGCATCTCTTTATAAGTATGTAAAGAAGTGGGCCAACTCTGGAGAGAATGAGTCAATTAACAAGAGGGGAGTGATTGAAGCAGTGGAAAGGCTTCTGCCTGCTGAAAAGGGAATTCTTCCTTGCAAATTGTTGTTTGAAATGCTCAGGTTTGCAATTTTTCTCGAATGCAGTAATGATTGTAGAAGTGGTTTTGAGATTAGGATCGGGAAGCAACTAGACCAGGCAGAAGTGAAAGACCTCTTAATACCGTCTCAAGGTTATTCCAAGGAAATCCAATATGATATTGAGTGTGTGAGGAGGGTTTTGAAACACTTTTATGCCAACTACTGTAGTGCTGATGTTGCTGGGATAATCTCGGTGGCAGAACTCATTGAGGAATTTTTGATGGAGGTTGCAAGTGACATTGATTTGAGGATAGACACATTTGTTTCTTTAGCTGAGATGTCAGTGGCAGCGTCATTAGGAACACAGAGAAATTCCGATGGAATCTACAGGGCCATCAACATTTACTTGGACAAGCATAGATATTTGACAGAGCTGGAAAGAGAAGAGGTATGCAGGGTGCTAGATTGCCAAAAAATGTCACCTGAAGCCTGTGAACATGCGGCGAAGAATGAAAGGTTGCCGGTTAGGTTCGTGGTGCAGGTGCTGTTTGTGGCGCAGCTGCAGTTGCGAGACACGATCACAAAGGAGGTGCAGGTTTTTGATGATAAATTGAGTAGAGAGGTGGCGGAGGATGAGGAGAATGAAGTGAAGATGGGGTTTGGCGAGGATGAGGTGAGGGTTGAAATGGAGAAAATGAGCATCAAAGTGACGGGGCTTGAAAGAGAGTGCTGCACAATGAGGGAAGAAATAGAGCACGGTTGCACCCATAAGAAATCAAAAGGGGGCAAAGCCAGCGTGTGGAGAGAAATGAAGAGAAAATTGGGGTGTGCGAGTAGCACTAATGATTGTACCTGCCAAGTCAAGAGGAAGAAGAAATACTGAGTTTATTTTTACCTTGAGAGAGCGAGAGAGAGAGAGAGAAGTTCACGCAATCCATGAACTTCATCAAACGAGAGCTCATGCATGCCTAGGCTGCAATATTGCTGGGTTTAGAAAGTCACTCGTGCACCTAACCTGAAAAGAAACAGACCGAAGTGCAACTATTTTCTTAAATAAATAAACTATGTTTGACAAAGATTTGTTTATACAGAATGGATACTGTATCCTTGTCTATGCAAGCAGACTTATTATCATCCACTAGAGGTATTTGAAAAATCAACAAACATCTGAGTGCATTATACATTATCTTTTTTCAGTTTTATTTTTAATAAATCTAAGCCATCTCAGTTCTCTTGTTACTTTAATAAATTTAACAGATCATAAATAATTCTGGTGGAAGCACGTGACATGTAGACAGCATCCACAATCCTCCACCATAATAATAATAATAAGAAGAAGAAGAAGAAGAAGAATAAAGGAACTCACCATCTAATGGTTCAGGCAACTAGCTGTCTAGAACCACTCTCTCTGGACGAGCCTCTCGCTGCACTTGGATCAGTAAAATCACAGTATCACTATACCATGACTCCCTCTTCTATGGTTATCTGGCCAGACCATTTCATAATCATAACAAAAAAATAATAAATAAATAAAGGAAAACAAAATAAGATTATAATTTACACGCCACCGCTAATTTCTATGATTCAGGGTATAAAAAACATTTTTTAAAAAATGTGATACAGATGCCTAATAATCAGCTCTTCCCAATTGACTCTATTTCTTTCTGGCCCAATGCGAAAGAACGGCTAGCTATCGCCAGTTCTTTCCCATAAAAAAAAATGATCCAGATAGTAACATGGGATCGCCACCTCAGTCTATACTAGCTTCAAATCCCAGCAGTAGATAACAGTTACAGATATTATACATGCTGGAGTTATTATCCATCAATCCATACTGCACACACCAAGCAGTCTCGCCATCTGTCTCGCCAGAAAGCCAAATTCTTTTTAGCTCAGCTTGATAGAGTTTATAGATTATTTATCTGGCTCCTGTTTTCTCCACAAGAATGATTGGCTGCGGGTGGTGAGACTGCACTGGATCCATTTGCTTTGATGGACTCGGGAAGGCCATCACTTGACCATGAAATTCTCGTTGAATCAGCATTCTTGATAGATATATCCTCAGGAACCCCCTGCTGTTGTATCAGTTCTATGCGCCTTAGAGATGGCACGTCACCCTCACAGTATCTGTGCCACATGTTCCGATATGTTGTCTCTAAACCAAGAGTAAAATTTGGTCCATCACAGACTGGAGACTTAGACATAAGGTCCCGGAGACTCATCCTCAAGTTTGAGAGAGCTGAAATGTCTGAGGCTAGTTGTAGTGCCAATCGAACATATTCCTCTTCATTCTTGGCAACCAAATGTCCTAACCCTGCATTACAATCAGCCAGAAGGTCGGCGGTGATTTATGAAGAGTCTGAACATCCTCAAGCAAAACTTCAAAGCTAAGAAAAAACTCTTAAAGCATAGATATGCACAAAAACAATATGGATTCATTCTGGATAATTGAAGCTTCAGATTCTAAAAGCTAATAAAAACTCTAACCGAATAGCTTCAATCCAAATCATGAGTCTTAAAGTTGAAAGCGAATAGAGGAAACTTGGATGAAAAAAAACACTACATGGAAGAAGCGCATATACATGGTGTTCATACCATTAGATCATACATTGGATTCTCATTCCAGCACAGTTGATCATTTGGAACAATATCATGGAAAATTTCATACAAATCCAGAAAGCTATGTTTTATACAGACTCTATATGGTAAAAGCATGGAGATTGTCCTTCATGTTTTAGGGCATCATACAAGACGACCTCAGTTTTTATCTTTTCCTTCTTGTTATTGGCTCTGTTAGGAATTGAGTTTCAAAACTATGATTTTGACAAAACATTCAAAACCATGTCTTCAAGTGTATTGAGTTTACAAAATCATGGTTTTAAAAGGTTACCAACACTTGTAAACCAGCCTTTATTACTTGAAACCTGCTTTCGGTAAACCCAAGGTCAAGCCAAACAGGTCCTTCGCAAGCAACAAATGCAATGAGGCATAGAAACCGAGAGTAATTTGAGATAGAAATGAAACAAAAAGAAGAAATGAAAGGTCCTCACCAACTTTGCTGAGAAGACTCACGCCAACATTGTGAGCATGTACAGCACCAGCCATAGTAATGCATGGAACTCCCATGTACAAAGATTCACATGTTGTAGTTGTACCAGCATATGGAAAAGTATCCAAGCTACATCAAATACACAAAGTAGGCCATAAAGAAGATTAAAATGACAAGCCAGAAGCACACTGGAAAAGTATGTATGCCTAAATAATGTGAACAAATCCCAGCATAGGTTGCTAGAAGGTTAGGTATCAATTGAGCATATGTAGAGCATATCTTGCTAACTAACAGCTTCCAGAAAGAAACAAAAGGTCGTTGCAAGTATACATTAAAACTGAAGATCTTACCTTATGTCCATTAGAGAATATGCTTGCATGTGATCATGATTAAGAAGAATTAGAGGCAGGAGATCAACACGCAGTGGTTCCAACCCCATCTGCTCCAACATTGTAAGGAATCTCTGTCTAACACTATCACAGCCAAATGGCTTGCATTTCACCACAAGGCGGGAGTTTGGAACTGCACAGAGTATCCTGGCCCAAACTTGCAATACCTTAGGTGTTATCTGAGGGTAGAAATAATAAAAGGGCCCCAAAAAAGCGACAAAACATGGAAGCAATCAGAAGAATTTTGCCAACTATATATTGTGGTTTAATAGTCTAATTACAAAACTAACCAATACCTTTGCCAGATTATTAAAGCTACCAAATGTGATAAAGCCATTAGAAAGAGCAGGAGTTGGAGAAACAGGCCCAGCCTCTGGAGAAGGTATGTAACAAAGAAAGCATTCTGGTAGACGAACCAACTCCTCAACATGCCTGTCATTGAATATGCATAAAAGACCATGGATAACATAGAATAAATATTCCTACTGAGCTATATTTAAGAACATTATCTTCAAGAAAGTAACAAGCAGGCCTACTTTTGTTTACTATGAGGAGGATCAGTGAATGAATCGGTAATTCTGTAATCAATAGTAGGCAATCCAGTTGTGTTTGGGTAGCCAATCCAGGTCACCTAATATAAAGGTAAGTCAAAAACAAGGTCAAACTTACTAGTCAATTCCAAATGAAAAAAATAACCCAAGTTGAGCAAACAGGAAACAAAATCTCAAACACAAGTAGAGACAGGGATTTTCTTTTTTCATTTTTAGCATGTGCAAATATTGTCTGCATTTATGCTTCTTGAATTTTTGTCGTCTTTTAGGGATTTTTATAAGATTTTTAGCATCCAGTTATATTTTTTTGATAGCTAACTTTTAATGGTTTGCAGAATCCTGACCCTCAATGATATCCCGAAGACAAGCAAACCATGAACCAATCCAAACAAAGATCTTGACTTAATAGAATGTATGACCAAGTTTGAGAAAGGAACAAAGAGGAATAATAGGATCTGCATCATCTGGTTTCATTTCAGTTTTCAACTCACCACTGGTTGAGATTGGTGAGAGCTTATTCCATAAGGCTGTATTTGATACATGGGACAGGAGAGGACAAGAGCTTGTTCCATTATTTGGTCAGTGCACAGGACTGGAGTGGACTGGACAATTGTCCTGTTTTATGGATGCAAGATACAGGACTGGACAGGACAACATATGATAACAGCAATGTTGTCCTTGTCCTATTTTGCTTCTAATCTGTGGTACTTTGACAAAAGAGAGAACAATTAAATTCATTTTACTTCATTTGCAATTGAATTAGCCAAGCAATTATTTTAATCATATCATAAACTAGAGGGAATACATTTTTTACATTGCAAAAAATATTATATTCATGCACAAACAAGGTTATTTGCTTAATTGGTCAAAATGACTATCAAGACCCTCGACAAAAACAGGGGCCAAAAGCCTACCAAGATAGTAGTAAAAACCCACCCAGCAAAACAGTACAATACCAGCAAAGCTGAAAAGTGCAGCACAAGAAGTAATGGGAAACAAAATACTTCTGGTGCCATCACCGGCAGGAGAAGATTTGAATGCGCACCCTCGAGCAGTGATGACCGCCACCATCACCAATCTTCCCTACGCTGGAAAGTGGAAGTTTGGTCCAAAACAAGTTTGTATCAAAGATTAATTGGATTTTTTGTTGTTTATATATGAATAGAATTTGTTTCGAAGCTTGAATGATGCTGAGTTTCTGGTGTTCAATGTTATTGGCAGTAAACAGGAGATACAACCCACCCACCCAAACACGAAAACAAATCACATAAATATTTTGTGTTTAAACTGGGAATTGAATTGATTTTTGAGGTTCAATGACTGTTGGGTTGTTACAAGAAACATTTTGTTGGTATAAAAATGGACTTTGGTGGCCAGACAACATGCCAGCTCAATAACAGTTACAGGACAGGTCTGTGGAAGATGAGAGTGACAAGGGGTGGGCATTTTTCGTTTTACTGAAAATAAATGAGGGTAATTCAGGGAAAATAAAAGCTTAATCTTTCAAGGTAATCTGGGGGTGGGTGGGGATAACTTAATCTTTTAGGGGTAATTTGGGGATAATATTACTTTAATATTTTTTTCCATGGTAAGCATGAAAATATATGTTTTGAGATGTGGACATTTTTGGGTTTGGTGAAAATAAATAAGGGTAGTTTTGGGGTTAAAAAAGTGCTTAGTCTTGTTCCATGGGTAAGTAAGGGACTTTTTTTTAGAGATGGGACAGGACAATTCCCAAGTTTACCCCAAACACCTAGCCAACAAAAATTGTCCTGTCCAGTCCCACTTTGCAGCCTAATTAAATAAATGGAAGTCAGCGGTCTCCAAGAAAGTTGTGCTCTTTCTAATGCATACAGCAATAATAATAACCTTGTTCATTGAAGTTTTTATTCAAATTGTTTAAGAACCGAAGTTAATCAAAACAATATGATTCTCCCAAAGGCATAAACTTTAACTGGTCCAAAATCTCACTTCAAGAAACTATGCACATGCTACCTACGAGCACAAATCTACAAGTTCCTCATACAAAAGCATATCTGGAAAATGAATATTCCCAATATAGGAGGTTCAGGATATTGAGTTACGTATATACATGCCTTTTACTGAGTCAAATAAAATTGAAGTATAGCTGCAACAAAGAGGTAATGAAGTGTATAAAACATTGGCCATTTCAGCTCTGCAATGTACTAATATATGGACAGCAAAAATAAATGCAATGAGTCTATGTGCTGTCCATAGAAGTGGCCATATATGTAGGCAAAATTATGATCAATAAACCAAAGTCAAAAGCACAATACTTACTGACATCAGCAAATCCAAAACAACACATAACGAAAGATACACTACTAATTGTTTGCATAAAAAGTTTGAGCATACTATGAACAGGTGCTGGCCAGCATGCTATCATACTTTGAATGGACTACTCCCAAGATAACGTCAAGGAAAGAACTACACACACAAAAGAACGAAATAGAAACTAAAGTCTAAGGCATACCTGAACAGGTGCTGGTCGGCACGCCATCATACCCAACTTATTGTTAGCTGTATGTCCAGTGAGTTCTACCAAAATGTCAACTTTATCTTCTCTAACCATGCTTGCAACCTTCTTCTCATCAATACCGTATATATCCCTCCACATCCCACCCTTTTTTAAGACTTTCTCCCTAAACCTAATTGTTTTTGCATCAGGCTGCAATCATAAGAATAGAAAATCCAAATTGGTTCATGGATGCCTTGCAGATTTGTAAGTATACTACAGAATGCTCTAATTGAATGATATAAACATAGAATCAAGGTGGTGATTAGCATCACAGTGCTGGAAAGAGTTGTTTGTTGTGTGGATACCATAGGTTGTGAACTTGACCATCAGAGTTGCAAATTAAAATGAACATATTGCAGAATGATTAGCAATACAGCCGAGCAATTGTGATATATATAGGATGTTATGTTTAAAAAGCCTACTTTTAACCATCTCTTCCCATCAGTTATGTTTAAAAAACACTTTTTTTATTAAAAAAAATAAACCAAGTGGTTTGATGTAGGCAAACATGTAACGAATATCATATGAAAACACTGATTAGACATTTTTGTTAAAAAAAAAAAGAGCATCCATAAAATTATACATCAACAAAAACTCAAAAATCAATAAGTAATAGAAACAAACCACGGTCTGCATACCTTCACAACTGCTGAATAGACAACCACCTTATAATTTGCATAGTCATGATAGACAAGAGGGGCCTCAATGAAATACGATACAGAATGAGTAAAATAATCCGGAGATACATATCCAATCACAAGTGGTCTCTCTGGAACTTTTGGGTTGTCCCACAAAGTGTACTGTTGATACAACCTCATAAAGCGCCTACCCCATTCCCTGCATGTATGCAATTCACTTCAGATAAGGCTCACCAAGCTCAATCTAAGAGTTTCCAAACACTACAAAGTACAACAAAATTGGCACTCTTATAAATAATGTCAAGCGCTTACAACACATGAGACTATCATATTCAAATTATATATAATCATGTATGACCAAAAAATAATAGCATGAGCCATAGAGTTCAAAGAAAATGCCAAACTTTTGGTAGAAGAAAAATCATTTCGAAAGCCCAGAAAGAATACAATTCAGTCTTTTGATGTAAGAAATTGATGGAAAGACAATTGTAGATGAAGATATACAATTCGATCCCAAAATCTACAATGAGCAGAAGGTAGAAAACAAACATAAAAAAGAATATTCTCAAACTGAATGCTAATAAAGTTCTTCCTCAAATTTTTGAACTCATCAAAAAAAATTATTCGACAAACAAATTATTTTATTTCATGATGGCGTTTGCTTGTAGTCTCCACCCTCATAATCAGTATAGGAAATGTTTTCCAAGAACCATATTAAATGGCTTTTAGGGGAGAAGGCAATAAACTCATTAGAAGATTCTTAAGAGAATTACAATAAAAATAAAATGCCTAGTCTATTGGAGATAAACCCTACCTGTGAGCCTCAAAAAGCTTACCATCACGTCCTTCGTTTATGTAATTCATTGCAAGCAACCGATTCTGGCACAGAAAGTTCATAGATATAGATAAGAGACAGCAATGATACAACAAAGAGGATCCTACACCCAGCAAACAGACAAAAATCCCTGGCATACAATGAATATGTGAGCTGTAGGAAGTACTTATCAACTCTGACCATGTTAAGACAGTGAAATAGTACAGCACTTTCATAAAATTTTGCATCTTTTTTTATAAAGAAAAAAAAGAGGTAGCAGTTGGTCATTGCTTCTACTGTTAGGCCACTTGAAGACTGTAAAAGCATTCATGTAAAAGAATAATACCAAGAAGAATTCTTTCTTTTACAACCACCACCATCCACACAACTGACCCCGGGCCTCCCATTGTGAAACCAATTGCCATTCAAGAAAAGGAGTGAAAAATAGGGAAGGTAGCATGTGTGGCACTACTTTTACTGTATGTAAAGCATCTGTATTTAAGAATAAAACCAAGTGAACAAAATAAAAAAGCATGTTTTCTCTTTTCACAGCAATCATTAACCAATAAACAACCCCCCATTCCCATTGCCTCTAAGAAACAATGTCCTTTTCCATCCAATGTTATAGTTAAAGCCTTCAATATTTAAATTCAACTGTTCATTCATGCCACTTGACCAGCTTAAAAAAATATCTTTCCAGTGCAAACATATGGAGTAAAATCTTTCAAAGCATCAGGGTACAAAAAGAAGCATGTTTAAGACAACTGACAGAACTCAGCAAGCATTTAACATTTACTCAAGCAACTGAAAGTGTAACAGCACCTGGCCTGCATTGCGAGAATCAGGATCTATCTCCAGGCATTGCTCATAAGCACTGATAGCCATAGATATATTGCCAGCATCTCTGTAAAGAACTCCTACAAGCAGAGGATAAAAAAATGACATTTACCAGAAGAGAAATTGGTAATGGCTACTTTTCTTCTTCTTTTTTCTCTGGAAGGGTGGCTTTGTTTCCACATAGAACCAGAATCAAATTTATAAAGGAAATTTGTCACCGTGGAAATGAAATCTAAGATACTTAAATGAGAATCGATGAAACCTCTGGAGAAGCAAACTTGGGGGGGTTCCATATAGAACAGGAATCAAATTTATAGAGGAAAATTGTCACAATACAAAAAAAATCTAAAATGCTTATTTTGGAATCAATAAAACATCTGAAAAGCAAGCTCATCAGAGTTCACAATGTGACCCTTTTTTTACCGAAGGGCAGATACAAGTGTGTGAGTGAGTGTGTGTGTGTGTGTGTGTGTGTGTGTGTGTGTGTGTGTGAGAGAGAGAGAGAGAGAGAGAGAGACCTAAGTTATTATACGCTTCAGCATATGTGGGGTTTGCCATGATAGCTTTCTCAATCATGCTTGCAGCAGCATCCATTTTACCCTGCAAATAGGAAGGACCTGGTCAGCAAGATGCCAGATATATAATCAAATAAAATAATGTGCATCCAGTATGATTTCATTTCAGACCTGGACAGTGTAGACAACACCAAGGTTGTTCAATGACTGAGAGAAGTTTGGTTTGATTGATAAAGCTAACTGCAAAACAAAAACAATGATGAACATGATTTCCATCACTAAAGAATGAAAACTTAAAACCTGTACAAGTAACTGAACTTGCCTGATAACACTCCACGGCTTTATCAAGGTTGTCTCGGTCCTTGTATATCACACCTAAATTATTGCATGCCTCTGCACAGTGAGGATTGAAGTGGAAAGCAAGTTCATAGAACACAATTGCCTGCTCAAATAGAATAGATTTACTCAATCACTGAATGATAAAATTATTGCAATAAGAAATAATAAAACTAGCTTAAAACTTGTTTGTGTGTAACATCAATGAAAATTAACTTCCAAGCTCAACTTTATTAGCATGCTACTATAAACTTGTCAATCCTCATTGCTGCTACATATGTGGGTCAAGAACAAGGTAAGGTCCTATAAGAGATCACTCACCATCTCAAACTTCAGCATTTCACCATAAGCAACACCAAGATTATACATGGCGTCAGCATAGTGCCAGTTATAATACAAAGCCTTCTTGTAATATGCCACACCTTGATTGATATCCCCCTCAAGTTTAACCTGAATACACAAATGACTAAATCCAAAATAAAAAATGTGCAAGAAAAAAGGCATTCTACGAAAAGTTTTCATGAAAAGACAAGCTACTTGAGCATCTCATTACAAAAACTGACAGCAAGTAAAATAAACAGAATCCGAGGAAAGATTGCAATTGTTAATTCACAGCTATTATAAGAATAAGCATGAAGGATGGAAAACCCACTTTTGTTCCTAAATCTGTTAATGCTATTGCCATATTATTCTTTGCAATCTCGAAGTTGGGTGATACAGCTAGACACCTGATAGAACAGCATAATTAAGGAACAATCATCAGCAGAGGCAGAGCAACATTGAAAGTACATGCAGGGCCCAAAAGAAAAGTTAAATAAGTGGCAGGCATACCTCTCATAACAGGCAATAGCTGATTCTAGATCACCTCTGTTTTTGTAGATGACACCCATGTTGCAGTATGCTTCAGCATACATGGGCCTCTCCATTGCAGCCTTCTCATAGCAACTAAGGGCAGTGTCATATTGCATCATTTCAGAATACACAACACCAAGGTTGTAGTATGCAGGCTGCACATAAGAAGAATGCCTATTTACAAATGAAAAGTGGAAAACAAACATAGAAGCATAAAATTTTGAGAGTGCAAATATAAAATTAATAATATTACCGCATAGTGTGGATCTACTTTAAGAGCTTCATAATACTTCTGAATTCCCTCTTGTGCATTACCAGAGAGCTTTAAGCTGGTTCCAAGATCTGTTAAAACAATGGCTAGGCACTCGGAAGCTGGCTTGTATGAAGGATCAGCTTTCAAAGCCTTGTGATACGACTACAAGAGGCAAAATTACTAAAATATTATAAATCAGCTTTAGCATATAATATATAGTTGCAAAACCAAAAACCAAAGCATGATCCACTCATATATAAACATGTGTAATTAGCGATGACAGTTTCAGTACATTGTGGAATGCTATTCAAAAATATTACAGCAAAAGGTAATAAGCATGCCCTTATGCATAGCAGCTATCAGGCCGACATTGATAGACCAGGAATTCATAGCCAACCAGAGCATTCCTTATGTGCAAATACAGAAGCTCAAAAGGAGAGCTAAAAACTACTGTCACTGGATGGAATTTTTAAAGTTAAAACACTGAGGTATTTTTGAAAAAGAAATTGAACAATATTTACTTTTAACTTATTTTCAACAAATGCAGGATAAGGCATCCACTTGAGTTCATAAACATGCACGGACAGCTGAGCGGTGAGTATATTGACTATGAATTCTCCCAAATCCAATTTATCATGTAAAGAACGTAGGAAAGAGTTATCAGTATCACGAATCACCAGTCCCCTTGTTTTTAGATGCATAAGATCCACAAGCAACATTGAACTGGTTTACATGTGTAGGGAAGCTAGCAAAGCATCACAAAACAAAGGGGAAATGGGACTTCTAATCTGCACTAGCATACTTGCAATCAAATAATACAAGTTTACTTGCAAACTGTGACTTCTAATTACAACAAACATCTTATTTACTGATGTGATGAATGTGAATTAATGGTCATGAGCTTACATCAGCAGCCTCTAACAGACGGCCCTCATCCTTGTGCAATATACCACAATGTGTCAGGGCACACGCATTATCTGGGTCCAGCTTTAAGGCTTCAGCAAAACTATCAAAAGCAAGCTTTCCCATGTTCTGCATCTGCAGGCAGATTCCTTTTCCAATGTAAGCCTCAACATTTCCATTATTATTCTGCAGAGCACTCTCGTAAAGGGCAAGAGCGTCACCGAATTTATTTCTGGATCGAAGAATGTTGGCATAAGAGAGTTTGTCCTTCCCGTCAAGCCCCTTCTGTGCTGGAGATGAACTAACTGGAGAGCCACTAGGGCCAGGTGAAGGCTGTGATCCTCTCAAGAAACCATTATCTCCAACCAGTTCCTTCTCTCTCACATTACCAGCATCCTTCTCTGTCCACGCCATCTGGGTATGCAGAAATTCTCTCTTTCCTATAGGAGTATCTACGAAAGTAAATCAACTTTTCATTCACAGCCACCTCACGTCAAAAAAACAAGCCACAAATGCAAGGCTTTACCCAATGCTTGGACTTTAAAGGAAATATAGCTGGAATGCAACAGTAACACCAATATTGATCAAATGCATAGAGTTTCAGGCTTTATGAGATTAAATTGCACTCAAATTCAACTCCACATTACTGAAACAACCACTTCACCTAGCCTACATAGAATGACAAGCACAACAAAAACCATTATTGTCAAAGTTAAAGAGAGAAAGAGGTGTTTTTGCATTATTATAACTGCATTGAACACACAATTGGAAACCCTAACTATGTCAAAACTGATTCAAGAAACTTCGTGATTTAGCAAAGCTACCATCATGAACCCCAGCTGATCATTTAATAAAACCCTAATAGACAAAAAGTAATCATTACACACATGAAAAAATAATCACTAAACCCCAGTAAAACCCATATAGAAGTAGAAAACAACAATTAAGGATTTTTACCCAATTTGATACGCATAAAGAAAAGGAAACCAGAAACTCAAGAAGACAATCAAAAAGAAAAAGAATAGGGGTTTTGGTACTCACATTCAAGAAAACAAAAACCCACAAGAGCAACTAAGGAGTGGCGTGTGGTAAGAAGTGAGAGGGGTGTAGGCTAAGGTTGGCCAGAGCAAGTGTCCACAGACAGAATTTCCAGAGAGATATACTAATTTTTAGTGGGTTATTATTAGAAAGTTGAAACGGAGACGCGGCACTCTCTCTTTAAATTCTGGTCTCCGACAAAGGGAGAGAGAGAGAGTTCGATGCGTCCCAGGACCAGAGAGAGAGAGAGAGGAAGAGACGCCTTCTTGGTGGTGGTGTGTTCGTTAAATTGCACACAGGAGTGGACTCTTGCTGCCTTTTGTTTGGTTCGGTGTTACATTCGTCGGTTTTCCTTTCTTTGCCCTCTTCTCTCTTCAATAATTTCATTTTGTACCATCGCTGTTTAATGGGGCTTCTGTACGGATCGCTTTGGGCCTTTTGGGGATTGCCTTTTTTTTTTCTTTTCTTTTTTTATCTTTTATCTTTTAAACTTTTGAGATGTTTTTAGACAAGTTTCTGTGTATATTGATATTTTTTAATCGAGCCTATATATTAATTATTATTTTTTCAACTTAATTTTATCAACTCTTAAAAAAAATGTTAGCCCAAGACTTAATATTAAACAGCTTTTTTTTTTATTCCTCAGAGCAAAGGTTCTCTATACAATATCAAGCGAGCGTTTGTTCCTATGGTCAAATTATATTTTATAAATTTTTATTTTTTACGTTTTTAAATTATTTCGATAAACTGATGACAAAAATAAATTTTAAAAATGTTTATTCTTATAGTCAAATTATATTTTAATTTTTTTTATGTTTTTAAACTATTTCGATGCAATTTCAAATAAAACAAATATCTCATGGATGAATAAACTCGATCCTGCCTGCGAGTGAAAGAAGGTTTGCTGCCCGATGACGAATCCAAGAAAGGTGTGCAATCATTTACAATGAGTTTTCCTGTGATAAAAGGGACACGCAGATACTTTACAGGCAATCTCCAGATTTTAAATCCCGCAACAATATTGTCTATTTGTGCAACAGTCTCCGCACCACCACCAGCTCCACCACCACCACCACCATTAGACCTTATAAAGCGTAGTAGAAGTGATGAAAAATAGTAACCACCGCGTTAATAGCATTCACATTTGCAGCAGCAGAAATCATGAGGTCATTAGCAAAACGAAGATGAGAGAGAGATCCTTTTATAACGGTCACTGAAAAGCTAGTAGGGGAGATACAAGCATGGAGCCGATTCACAAATTGAATAGCGCACTCTGTTTCGCTTTTAATACAGGGAAAAGAAACTCTCGAGTCTCGATTGACTGGATCAAAGGCCTTTATCCGATCCATCTTGAAATCACACCTGGTAGATTTATTTCTCCTGTGATAGCCCTTTACTGCCCCTTGAGCCAGTAAAACATTCTCTCGGATCTTGTAAGAAAGCCGACTGATTTTGGTTAATAATGAAATAGAGACAAGTTTTCATCTTATTACCAAAATTTTGTATTTGTATTTATATTTTTTATTCTATTTGATAAAAATTAAATATAATATAACACGAATCTATGTAAATTTTAAATTTAAAAAGCTTTTAACTGAAAAAATATATTATAAAATAATATAAATTATATATTAAATTTCACATAATAATAATGGTTAATATAACAATCTAGATTCTAGACATGGGGGCCTACTATTACTCGCAGGAACATGACCGTTTTAGCCTCGTGAGCAGAGGGCAACAACAGCAATCAGTAAAGTTAGTTGTTTCGTAGAGAACCTTTCAGGGAGGATTCTTAGAATATGCTCTACAGTCTACACCTGCACCCACATTGCTATCTTCGTCACCAAGCAAATTATGATAGAATTAATTGAATAATTTTGATTTTCAGCTTGGGAGTTCAAAAAAAAAAATTGGAACTGTATGATGGATTAAAAAAGGGGGAAATTTACAAGAAAGGAAAACAGGCCTAAACAAAGGTAAAAACACGCTGGGGGCAGAGAAACAGGCTTCCCCACCCAGCCCAGCCAAAGAAAAATTTGAATGGCTACAGCCCATACCCGGCTAAACACACAGCTAGGCCTTGGCCGAAAATAAATGAGAGAAACGGGCCAACACCTGCCAAAGGAATCGCTAGCCCTTGATCATGAGAAAGCTGCTCATCACTTGACTGCAACGCGCTAAGGGCTAGGCCCTCGAAAGCACGGAAGGAACGACCTCAAAGCAGCGGCCCAAGACCTGGAGCATATTCAAACTCCCACCTCAATACAACACAAAAATAGAAGCGTAGAATCGTTGACCAAGTGGGGTCTGGTCCAGCTGTAGGTTGGGGTCACCCTCCTTTTTGGAACCGAGTTTGAGTCTTAGTGGGAGCTGGTGGGTATCCTCTCTCTAACACCCTGGTTCGTCCCCTACTTGGTACCCTTGTCATCCCCGCAATGTCTTACATGCTTATTTGAACTTTCATGATGTTCAAGTGAGCCCGAAGAATAGTCGAGGTGTGCTCAAGCTGGCCCAGGCACCCCGGTTATCAAAAAAAAAAAAGTATCTTCACGTAACAGAAAATTATTAAAGAAGCAAAACAAATGTGAAAAAAATGGTTAAGCCGACTGAAAATACAAGCTAGGTCATAAAATAGATTAAGCTAATAAAAAAATAATTCAAATTCTAAATAAATCCAAAATATAAGGATGATATTTAAAATAAAATCAATACGAACCAAAAAAACGCAAAGCATATCAAATGACGGAATGAAAATAAAATCAAGTTAACTATCTAAATCCATTATTTAAATGATGGGAGTATGATAAATTGTAAGGAAACAAAATAACTGGGGTCTTTTTCTTCTATTTTTCTACTTCTAGTATGCAATTCATTTCATAATTTTGTTAGATATCATTATCATAAATCATGTATAAACTTTATTATTTTACTTGTTTTTTAAAATAGTTTTATTTCGCCAATATTTTTTTTTAAAAAAAAGCAAAAATAGTCAAAATCTTTGCAAAGATCTGTAATCATTAGTTATGGAAAATTAAGTAATTAATGAAAAATTGTGGCAGGCTCTTTTATAGATCCCGTCTTCTTCTCATCTTCAATCTAAATAAGCCGAGGTATATCACAATAGCCTCATCTCCTCCACGCACAGTGGCTGCCGCTGATTATCAAAGAATTCAAGATCCTGGACAAACACAAATGATTTAGAGATCCTATAGATCAAATCTATATGAAAATTTTTAATGGAGTTGTTAGACTTTCATTTTTTTGAAGTGGGACTAACTGATCTTGATCTCCATCACCTTTCTACTTGCTTTCTTACCTGATCAAATGAAATAGAAAATGTTTAGCAACAACTCCTCTTAGCCTAAGGTGTGAACTTTTTCCGGCCAACTCTAGTTCGTTTCTCTATATAAGGTTCATCCATTCAGCGAGTCACATCACAGCAACTCTTGAGTCTCTAGCTAACCCTCGTATATTTACAGCCTTCCTCAGGTCTCCACGATCTCTAAAGAGCTAAAATGAAGAGTGAGTCGACAGCCATTGATATGCCAGAGTCCAGCTCTGCCGCAAAAGGAAAAGCACCTCTCATGGCTGTGTCCAGGGCTGCAAAGGGAGGATACAGGAGGGGGATTGCCATATTTGACCTCGTTCTACGGCTGGGTGCTGTAGTGACTTCTCTAGCTGCTGCTGCCGTCATGGGAACTAGTGATGAGACTCTTCCATTCTTCACACAATTCTTCCAGTTCCAAGCTAGTTATGATGATCTCCCCACTTTCCAGTATGTGATTTCTAACACGTAATATGCACTGAATTCCTGTACACAATAACACGCCTTTTGGGTGGCGGCATGAAATCAAAATGGTAACGTATTTACAAGGTATGGAAATTTCTGCGGAAATTCTAAGGCATCTCTGTTTTCAGGTTTTTCGTCATTGCAATGGCAATAGTTGCTGGCTACCTGGTCCTTTCCCTTCCATTCTCCATAGTTGCTATTGTCCGCCCACACGCGGCTGGACCAAGGCTCCTGCTGCTTATTTTGGACACTGTAAGCTCTCTAAGTTCTTGTACAATTGATTAACATTTCGCTGTGAAATCACAAATTCTCAACTCATTTTAACAGGAAAATCTCAACCCCTCCCCTCCTTTTTTTCCCAGGTTGCCCTCACCCTGAACACTGCTGCTGGTGCTGCGGCTGCTGCCATAGTCTACTTGGCTCACAATGGCAACTCAAACACAAACTGGCTTGCTATCTGTAACCAGTATGGTGATTTCTGCCAGAAAGTCAGCGGAGCTGTGGTGGCATCAATGATCACTGTTGTCATCTTCGTGGTTTTGATTGTGCTGTCAGCTTTCGCTCTGCGAAGGCATTAAGAGGAAAAAGAGTAGAACTTCTTCTGTTTTATATCTGAACTTGTTTGGTGTTTATGTTGTTTTTACCATTGTTATTGTCAATGTTCTTATGGTGTGATTCACAGTGATGTGGGTGAAAATTTCAAAGAAAATTGAAGTCTTATATTTATATATATAAATGTTATTGCTTGGATTTACAGCTTATTTAAAACATTATTGCTTATTATAAAATTATAATTTCACAAATTACTCACATAGCTCTTGAAGCCATGAGATCAAAAGAACGCAAACAGAAATGTGTAAAAACAATTATGATAACATGGGAGAAAAAAAAAAACCTTTCTCTATGAGAAAAAGATGTTTAATTTTAGTCAGATAAACATGGAAGGGTGAGATAAGGTAAAAAGACAATAAAAACAAATTGGTGTGAGCCAGTCAAAGCTAGCAACATAGACATGTGATTCGGATATTATGAGGCGAATTGAAAATAAAGAAAGCCACAAAGTCATTTATTTTATATATAAAAAAAGGCAGACAACAATATTATAAAGAACATATGACAAAAAAAAACATGTCAGGCCATATACACTTTTCAAAGTTCAAGCTCATGACCCAGTTTATTAGAATAAAAACACTATACATGAAAAAGTCACGAAGTTTGATCCCTGAAAAAAAAACATTGAATGACAAAATCAAAAAACAAATTACACACAAATCTAAAATAAAAAATAGCAATTAAAAGAATAAGGGTTAAAATTGAAATAAAAAATAATAGCTCTTGGTTGTGTCTGATGAATTCTTTTATTGAATAAATTTTTAATAGAAATCAACACACATAAAATTTATTGAGTAAATAAAAGGAAAAATAATATGCAATGCTGGGTATCTTAAAAATATTATAAAAAAAATAACATTTTATTTTATTTTTAATAAAATATAAAAAAAGTTTCAAACGCATTCAATATAATTAAAATATCATTTTTGTTTAAAATAATATGCAATGCTGGGTCCTCAAACTAGTTATATGCTAATTTAGGAGTGAAAAACTCTATCACATACAATTAAAGTTGAAGAACGAAATTTTAAAAAAAAAAATACAACTAATAATTATGTGTGAGAGGACGTAACTACAGTAATTTCACAACCCTTTTAATTTATTTTAATAATATTAATTGGAAAGTAAATAGCAGAGGGAGTGGAGTGGAGCGCATCTTCTCTTCACTGTCAAATCTCCAAGTCACGGCCCAGCCCCACACGCGTCTCCTCCTCCTTCTCGCTCTCGCACTCTTTTACAGTTTACTACTGAAAACTAGAACAACTTTTCCCGAGAAAATCGAAAGGAAAATCTGATCCGTTGGGATAGGGTTGGAAGGAAATGTCACAGACAGGGAAATTGATGCCAAATCTTGATCAACAGAGCACTAAGATGCTCAATCTCACTGTACTCCAGCGAATGGATCCTTTCATCGAAGAGATTTTAATCACAGCCGCGCATGTCACCTTTTACGCTTTCAATGTCGAAACCAATCAGTGGGTACGCTTGCTTACTCTTTTTTTCAATTATATTCGAATCTGATGTTTGATTTCTTATCATTCTTGATTTTTTTAATTTCGTTGTTTCTGATTTCAGAGCCGCAAGGATGTTGAAGGATCTCTCTTTGTAGTCAAGAGGTACTGTGCTCTGAATGATTTCTTTTGTGTTTTGTAACTATTATTATTTTGATTTATGTATTTATTGTTCTCTAGGAATACTCAACCGCGGTTTCAGTTTATTGTAATGAACCGGCGAAACACAGGTTTCTTTTTGTTTGTTTATTTATTTATTTGTATGTTATCAATTGGATGGGTTTCTGAATTTTTGAATTTATTTGTTTGAGAGCAGAAAACTTAGTGGAGAATCTATTGGGGGATTTCGAGTATGAAGTTCAAGCTCCGTATTTGCTGTATCGGAATCAATCCCAAGAAGTTAATGGTATTTGGTTTTACAATCGACGTGAATGTGAGGATGTTGCCAACCTTTTTACTAGGTACATACAATTTAACTGTACTTTGGCATCTTCTTCAGTTAGATTTTGTTTGATGTTTACTTAAATATCATAAATTCCCTAATAGATTTTAGAGTTTGGGCTTTGATTGAATGATTAGGTGCTGTTTGCATTATTAGTAGCTGTGTGGATTTAATAATTAGATTTTTTTTTACAGGATCCTTAGTGCTTACTCAAAGGTTCCTGCAAAGCCAAAAGTAGCTTCAGGCAAAAGGTATTTTGTTCTCTTATAATTGAGTCATCTGCAATTAGTTATTGGATATCTTGTATAGTTGATTCGAATGGTGATTAAATTTAACACATGATATGCTTTCTGCTGTCAGGTTATTTCTAAATGAATATAGCCTTTAATTCAACTCAAACAAGAATTGGATATGGGAATCTTAACATAGTTGATATTGAAAAGAATAATCATGGATTGTTAAAGCAATTTTAAAACAATTAAGAAATGTTGTATGCTGGTAAAATTAGGATGTGAAGAAATTCTTCTTCTATGAACATAAATGGGAGTGCATATCCATGATCGTTTCCCTCATTTGTTATCAGTTTGTTTTATCCTCCGTTTTACATGACTTAGAAATTGATGGTGCATTTGCATGTTGTTCTGGAATTTTAAAAACTCAATATGACTATGTAACTGTGATCGCTGATGTGAAATCATCAATTTGTTGTTTAATTATGCTGATTGATAAAATGGACTTTTTGGCACGTCACCTAACTTATTGTTTGCACAAACTGAATGCCACTTAGTGAATACGAGGAGCTTGAAGCAGTCCCAAATATGTCAGTGTTTGAAGGTCCCTTGGAACCATCTTCAACTGCCTCTGCTGCCAACAATAACACTGAAGATTCTTCATTCGAGAACTTCTTTAGTGTAAGTGCCTTACTTCATTGCTTACTCTTGAGAGTTATTTTTCACTACGTGGAGAACTGCTATGCAGATTTTATACTTTGTTTGCCAATTAATATATCTGTAAATGCTGCTTTTGTGCCATTTAGGATTCCATTTGTCAGTTTGATACTTTAAATGGTTGGTTCATTTCAAACCTGTATGTTTTCTAATGAAAACTATCAATCCAATACACCTGCATTGTTGTCAAATGCCTAATTTGTGATCCCCTTTTGTTGATTGAGTATCTAGTACTGCCAGTGTAGTAGTGATAATTATTATCCAGCACTTATTTACCACCAAACCCATTATTGCTTGCTTTCTATGCCTTTCTTGTTTGATTTCGCTAAATTTTCTGTACTTTAACCGCAATTTTTTTAACATGCCTAAGTAGTTTTTAATACTATTCTTGCAGACAACCATGAATATTGGAAGTACTACTTCTAGTGTAGTGAATTCAAAACAGCCGTATCAGCCTTCTCCCACCATTCCATTATCTACCCATACACCTAGTGTAGTTATGCCTTCTCCACTAGTTCCACAAATACCTTCTCTTCCTCTTTCATCTTTACCCACCTCAAATACCATCCATGGCACTTCTGATCCAATCAGCAGCGGCAGTCATGTCACTAATCTTGTGAAGCCCTCATCATTTTTTGCACCCCCTTCTTCCTCATCTGTATTGATGCCACCCCCTATCTCCCCACCGCTTACTAGTTCTCCTGCTCTTCAGCCTCCCCTAAATCTGCAACGACCATATGGCACTCCAATGCTTCAACCCTTCCCACCTCCCACACCACCACCATCTCTTACTCCTAGTTCACCTGCCACTCCACCTCTTATTAGCAGGGACAAAGTCCGTGATGCACTTCTGCTGCTTGTCCAGGTACTTGATCCTTTTCTTATCCTCACATCTCCCCTTGTCATTCGCTTGCTTATTTAATGTAAGATTGGACTTTTAATATCTGTGCAGGGTAAAAGAACCATCTATTTTTTCTTGTTTAAATTTTAAAAGCCACTACATTTCTTGAATACTCAGCTATTTTTGAATTATTGACCTCTCCTTTTCTTTTGAAAAAAAAAAAGAAGAGGAAAGAAAGAAAAGAGAGGTGAGCATCTGTCTAAATTACTGTTTGTTGATTTGTTCTTTTGCTAGGATGATCAATTCATTGACATGTTTCATCAAGCACTGCTGAAGGTGCACCATCAATGAGGTATTGAAGAGAATGAGTGACATTCCCTTTGACAGACGTGGCAAATGCAGAATGGTTGTAACATGAGTTCTCTGTACAGCTCTTGGTCCTTGGAAATAACGGGGGTGTAGCTCTTGGGTGGTCCAAAGGACTGGGTTCTCTCGTTCAATGTAATGGTGTAACAGGAGGAATAGAAAACGCCTCCGTGGCTGAGCAGAGAGCTTGTGATGGCAGTTTCCTTAGGTTCTCTAGTAGGACTGCACTGGTTGTTATGTCTTGATGTGTAGTGATAAGCCATTAAATTTCGTTAAGTTCAGGACTATGGTCCCTACGAACAGACAATGGTGGCTTCATTTTTATGGTCCAGTGAATATAATTGAGAGGCGGTAAAAATTACAGACAACCGCCGCCTTTATTGTTAAATATAGTTTATCCGCCAGCACATAATTGGATGATAAAATTTCGTAACGTCCAAAAACATATCAAAGGATAAAAAAAAATTGCGTATCCAAATTTCTAAACCCTTTAGAAAGCAAATAAAAAAAATCTAAAAGCTCCATTATCAATTAAGATGTTAAGAGATAAAATTAAAAAAAAAAAAGAATGATTCATGTCAACTGACAGTTAATACTCTAAACTTGAGTTAACATTCTAAACTCGTGAATGAGATTATGAGACTGAAATTAAAAGGAAAAAAAATATATAAAATAACAAAAAAATAGCAAATTTAGAATTAAGTTTAATACAAAAAAAACTTACGAACCCTTTTCTGCGTTATATGCAGAGATCAAAAGGAGCATGGAGAAAAGAGAAGGGGTGATTTGTCAAACCAGCTTAGATTCTCATCTTCTTCATGCACCACTTTATATGAAAGGATCATATTGAGAGAGAAAAACAAGGGGGGCAATGGTTGAACATATGTATCAATTCCAAAATTGATCGAGGTTGTTCTAAATAAATAAAATAAAGTTTTATTTTTCCAATTCAAGCACTATCCTATTCTAGTTTTTTCTGTCAACATCGCAAGAATTCAATACCAAACTAGCCGAAACAAATGATTAAACTTGATTTATATTATTTAAATTATAAAAAAAATCAAGTGACTGAAAAATAAGAGTATGATGAGATGGGAAAGTTAAGAAAAAGACCACTATAAAGCGATACTATGATCCACGATATTTTGTATGTTTAGCATACTAAAAACATTTAATTTTAACTAATTAATAATTAAAAGTTACATGAGTTTGGAGTATGGTAGTTTTTATTTTGCAATGCATTTTAAAATTGTTTTTTAAAGAGATATTAGTGTTTTTTTTATGATTTTTATATGTTAATATTAAAATAAAAAATATGCCAATATATTTTTAAATAACAAATTCTTTTAAATTTAGTAATGATGATAAGGGCTCCGAGCAATGGATAATGGAATAGGGCTGTGGACTGATCCAAGTCCAGCACAAACACCCTCCACCACTACCAATTGGGCCGTCAAAAGCATGCTCGTAACTAGCAATCCTCCCAACCCAGGAAGCCATAATATATAAACAGAACCCTCCTCGCAGAAACTACCTCAATCTGGAGTCGTCCTCTCCTCCCCGAAAGATCAAAAACAAACACAGGCAGGGATTTGGTAAATGGCTGCCGCACTTAGAAGAATCGCAGGAGAAAAAAGCTTTATGCTTCCAAGTATTAGTACTAAACTTGTTGCTGCTCCATCCTCCCTTTTCATTTGGCAGCGAGGCATAACCACTAAACTTTTTGTTGGAGGTTCTCTGCTCTGCTCTCTTCTACTACTCGACGATAACACTTTAAACTTGATATTTATCGTTTCTTTCTATGGTAGAAAACATCAAATTGAATATAGAGTGATTTCAAAGATTGTTTTTTTGTCTGATCTATCAGTTTCGTCAGTGGTTTGTAAAAGTGTCTGAACCAGAAACCTACTTGACTCAAGAGTGTGTTCATGGCTATGTCTCGTAATTGCTAATTTGATGGCTTGTTTTGGCTTCTGTTCTATTTTTCCCCCATAAAATAAGTAAACTTCTTGTTGGGTGATCAACTTGTCATCCATCCCCGCAACAAAAATCTTACAATTTGCTTATCTACTGGCTGCTTCAATCTTGACACTTCATTGCTTAGTTGCAGCAAAAAACACTTTAACAGTTTCCCATATCGTTTTAATTGAAGTAGTAACACAATCAGATTCATGGTTTTTGCATGGTGGGGAAGTAAGCAGTCTTTCAACAATAAGCTAGCAGAGTTGATGAAAGGGAAACTTACAGCCTTTCTTGTTAAAAACACCTCTACTTATGTGCTGCTATGGAAACATAATGTTATATGTAGTTCTAAAGAAATTTCGTGACTGGGATAGCTAAGCCCTGCCCATTGTCTAGGCAGTTATATACATAGCAGACTAGCTCTGCCGAAACTTGTGTATATTCTAAGACGAGTTTTTATATAGTGGAAAAGCAGGCTGTTATAAAAGGCTAGTGTAAATTTAGAATGTCTAGAATGCAAGTTGTTTGGGTATAACCGGTAAAAAAGTCAACCAAACTAATCTAAGGTGGGTCGGCTGGCTTTGGTTTTGGTTTTGGATGTGTATTGGTTTCTTCTGTCGTAAACTAAATAAGAAACTGCCCAGGACTGACGGAGTTTTGGATGTTTGTTGTTGTTTATAATATTATCTCTTCACAAGTTCAACATGCCAAAAACTGTAATTTCACTTATGAACTACAAATATCTTTATGCAACTCAGTTTGCCATGGATATTTAGCGTGGCTGTAATTCTCTAAAACCAACTGAATTCTTCTTTTCCTCCTTCCGATGTATATGTTGCAGGCTTGTCATTTTACACCACAGAGAATGGATTGTCAGAAGCATTTTCTCAACATGGTCAGGTTGTTGAAGGTACTTTGAAGTTCACTGCGATAAAATCTCTAAGCATGGATTATTTTATCACTCCTAGTTCACTTTCCTTTTCCTTTTCCAGCCAAAATTGTGATGGACCGAGCCTCGGACAAATCAAAAGGTTTTGGTTTTGTAACTTATGCATCTGAAGATGAAGCTCAGAAAGCTCTGGATGAGATGAACGGGAAGGTAAATTCAGATTCCTCTCTGCATTTTGTATTTAACTCAAAATCTCAGGAATAACAAAGTGAATGCATTGCAGACACTGAATGGACGAGTCATCTACGTGGGCTATGCAAAGCTCAAAACTAATTTTGGTGGTGGGATACCAATTGCTAGAGGACCTCCTGAACCAACAACATCTGAGAGTTGAACTAATGAGGATATAATTTTCTGTCATTTGCAAGAAGGTTAGACACTTGCAAGTTATATCCCAGTTAAATCTTGGCATTTTGTTCTCTCGTCCAAGTGATGAAATTTATTTGGCGATTCCAAATGCATAAACATGCTACACCTGAATCAAAAACCTGCACACTAAAACCAGTGGATAGGCTGTTCTTTCTAGAAGATAGTAGGACTGGAATTTGTCCGGCTACAGATAGAAGTTCCTGTGAGACAACAGGAAGCTCATCTTCATATCTGTGCCCATTAGAGATTCTGTATGGTTTGAGAAAAACAATTGTTTTTTGATAATGCTTCAGGATTCTACCTCCAAATGCGAGTGCTAATCAGTAAAAAGAGATTGCCAAATGCTCCCTGCAGTCTGCAGTCTTCCACTTATCTGCAGCCATGAAATGAATTGATCCCTAAGCTTTTTTATATATATTTGCATTCCAATGGAAAAAACTCGTATAGAAAAGCCAATTCTATTTTAATATAACTATATGCTAATAATAAAAAACTAATACAAGTACAATTAAATATATATTTTTTTGCATAAAAATTTATTAAATTATTTTTGACTCTTTTAATGAAATATGTAAGAATAACTTTTCAACTTAAAAATATTATTTTAGCTCAATAAAAAGAGGAGAAAAGCAGGGGAGAAACTTGATCATGATGTAAAGAATTTCAGACACCAATGGTCTCCCGTCAGAACAATACATTAATCTCTGCTATAATGGGAATCTAGTTGACGATTTGAGGAGAAAAGAAAATGGAAGGAACAATCAACAACGGAGGGAGATTACCGATACGTGGTTGATCACAGCTTTCTTAAGAGCCACATGAAATCTTCTAGCAATTTGAGGTGTTTTTTATAATTTATATTTATGTTTAAAAGTATAGGAAATAGGTCTGTAATGTTGTAATTTTTTTTTATGAATTATTCTAAAGTTTTTTAATATATATTAAAGTTCCAATTTGAATTCATGTTACATGAGCATGTAAATTATTTTAAGTCCATTGTATTTTGGATTCGGTATCTCATATTTATTTATAATGTTTTTTGTTAGTTTTTTTTTTTCAAAATCAAATATGTATAGTATTATGACTTCTTAAAATAAATAAAATATGTTTTTGAAGCAAAAATATTCAATTATTCTTTAAAAATACATTTATATATAAAAATACTTTAAAAAACAATTTGAAGCTTTTCAAAATATTATTCATTCAAGAGTATATTAGAATAATAGTTTTTTTTTAAAAAAATTAACATTGTAAGAATATCAAAAATAATAATGATTTAAAATAAAAAAAATAAAGAAAAAGACAAATAACACTTTTTTAAATTCAGTGACAATAATCATTAATCTGACAGCGAGAAAGAACCAGCGATAAATATTCTAGAAAATGCAATAAAGAGCCAATCAAATCGAACTTCAATAAGAATATCATATCTACATCTAGTTGAGGCTGTTTAGACTCAGAGGTACAAAGGTGGCCCCACCAACTCGTTAGTTGGCTCATTTAGTGTTAAAAAATAATAAATAATAATAATTTATTGGTTATTTTAAAAAATATATAAATAAATTATTCATAAAAAGTAATATTAATTGTTTTAGGGTAAGAGATATATCGATCATAATTATTAATTAATAAAATCTGAAAAATATTGTGATTTTAATCAAATCTGAGAATTTGGTTGAAAAAGTAAAAAAATAAAAATAATTCAATTATGATTACTAAATTTTAAATAGATTTATTTTAATATTAAAACTGTTTATTTAGTGAAAATTAAAATTTAATAATCTATAGACGACACATTAGAAATTAAAAGGCACACTATAAATTAACTAAATAATACACATACGTGCCAAATTAAATTCTATAATGAAGCAACTTCGTCATGTTTCCATGTCAAATATGTTACCGTGGAGGGGGAATCTGGAGAAATGGAGGTGATCGAGCATCTCCCTCGCTCTAAAAAAAGAAAAAAGAAACCAGCTAGGGCGTGGAGCCTGGAGTAGTAGTTGAGAGACACTCAAGAACGCGGTTGAAATTGTATCCATCATCTGCCTTCTCCCTTTTTGAGCTCCTTCCATGGAAGACAAAAGGGACGCATTTCCCCGTGAATCAACAACCAGAGATACTGCATATGGCATTCTTTGTGCTGCTGCATCACGCTTCCTCTCCCTATCCACCTTGTTTCTCCGATGAACGTCACAGAATAACAATTTTATTGCCTGAACACTCTCTCTCTCTCTCCTCTCCCTCTTTCCCTCTCCCTCTCTACACCTTGTACCTACCATTCTTTCTTTTTTATTTGCTGTTGCTTTTCGGGAAAAATTAGGGCTGAAGTTTATCTCAGCCAGAGAAATAACCCGAGAGAGAAAAAAACGATGACCCCGAAAGACACACACAGCATGTCCAGGGTCCCTTCCTTTTTCAACTTCCTCTCCTTCCTCTCCCTCTTCCTTCCCAGAAACATCTCGTACCTTTTCCGCCCCTCCATTTCCCTCCTCCCGCTCATCCCCTTTTTACCCTCGAACCCTGCACGGAAAATACCCAAACTACCCTCCCCGTCCAGGAAAACACCGTCCATGTCCTCCACCTGCAAGCTCACCCCTCTCACGTCCATCTCCCCTCCTTGGGCCCCCCCTCCGCACGTGACCACTATCCCGCACTGCACACACTCTGATGCTGATCCTCTCTCCCCCGCCGCCAACACAGTCGCAAACCGCGCGTGCACTTCGCCGCTCAGCCAATGCCTCTGCACCGACACCGGTTTGTGACTCGACAGGTTCATCGACCGTAAACGGATCGGGTCGATCAATATCCAGCTCAAACTCAAATCACCAACCAGATCGTGACATGTTTCCTCGGTAACTGAATTCGGTATGGGAGTCCGACACGTGTCCTTCGGGTCAAGCATGTCGATTCTGAAGGGAGAGCACAAAAACCACGCGCTTGAGGTCTCTGTTTCTACAACCTTGGAAAAAATTGGCTTATTCTTGTAATGAATATCAACGGCTGAGATCAGTTCTGATGGATAGTCGTAATTTCGTTGGGGGTTTGCTCGGAGGCCTGTGGTGAGAGGGAAGGACTCGGAGAAGAAAGAGCGCGAGCCGTTGGGTAAGCGGGAGATGAGTTCGCGTATACGTGGCGTGTTGGTGGAGGGCCAAGTGGAGTGGCATATGTTGGTCCATAAGTCTCGATGGGATGCAAGTGAATTTAGTTCTGTGGAAGTGCATGCGGCGGAGAACAAGGAGAGGCCGTCCAGTCGGGTCAGGACGTGGGATTGGAGGATGTCCGGGTGGATGGTGGAGAGTGAGGTTGCGATGGGAGGTTCCAGGGTGGTTGTTGCGGTGCTGGAGGGAAAGGGTGGTTGCTTAGAGAAAGACATGTATTGTGTTTTTCTGTCTCTCGCAGGGAAATGCTTGGGTTTCTGGGGGTGGGAGTGGGGGGTTATTCGAGCATGGTAGCTGCCCTTCCGATAGTTCACTTTATATATAGGACTTTTTAAGGATGAATGGACTTGCTGGCTTGTTAAAGGCCCCTAATATTGTGTTTATTAACGGAAATGGCATTCCTTCTGAGCTGATTGGAATTGCGAATGAGTTTAATATTATTTTTAAAAGTGGTTTTTGTTTGGATGTAAATAAATATGTCATAATTATTTTTTTATTTTTACAAATTATTTTTAATATAATTACATCAAAATAATCTAAATATATATATATTGTTAAAAAAGATTTAAAAATCAGTGTCAAAAAATGACTAGAAACCCGGTCACCACAGCCTTTGGCTCTCGGTTCCGTTCCCCTAGGAAAGAAAAGCTACTGTATTTGTATTTGTATTTGTATTTGTATTTGTATAATATCTCTTTTGAGAATGAAACCATATCAAGAATACTAATTCTAGTTCTTTGAAAACCACTTGCTGTTGGTCCTGGGTAGCTCAGGGGACGTTTTGGATGTGTTTCAGCTACAGTTTTTTTTTTAAAATAAAATTTTAGTGTTTTTAAATCAATTTATATGTTAATGATAAAAATATTATTTTAACATATTTTCCAGAAAATAAATATATTTTAAAAATCAAACGCACGTACTTTATTGTTAAGGATTAGTTCGACTTCCAATTGATCTCCATCTAGCTGTAGTTTGTTTGTTCACAGAATAGTGGAGACAGATAAAATAATAAACTGGCGTGTTGACTGTTTCTGCAATCCAATCTTTATTATTCATCAAAACTAAATCGTAAAGATTTAATTAAACTTATTTTTTTATCACCTAACTTATTTTTTTCTATTTTCTATTTTTTTTAAAAAAAAAGATGAAGAAACTAAGTTGAAACAAAAAGAACAGAGCTGAGAAGAGAAAATAAAAAGATCTGCAGCCAGGTAGCTGAAGCTCCTGTGAGTAGCCTTGAATCTGGCAAAGCTTCCAACGGGCCCGGGATGATCCTGCAATATCCCTGGCAGTTGGATTAGGATTATTAAATTGGTTTCTCTGACTTTAGGGCAACTTCATGTTCATCGCTTGCTCGTTGATATAACATGGGCCCAATGGTACTCATGACACTCACTCAAGGACTGTATAAGAACTGGGAGAATTTACGTACGTTGATCAATCAGCATTTATTTCATTTTATTTCTTTAATATATCTTTTTGTCGGCATAAATTACTAAATAATTAAAGAGACTCATAAACGGTAGTGTTTTGATTTGAGGTGATCCATGACGTGCGCCGGCTGTGGAAAGACCGCATAAACAAAAGATAACCGCGGTCGGTCACATCAATATCTGTGGGATTCATCTTATTCAAGCTTTCTTGTAAATTGGATTTTTTCACATTTATTTTTTAAAATACTGTAGTTTATAGTACAATAATATACATTGAGAAATAACAACATAGTTTGAACACAGTCACATTTTATTATTTTTGTACACGATCATTATTTAGAATAGTAGTCGGGTCTCGAAATATGGTTTTTTACATAGCCGCTATTTAAAAGAAAGACCGTTTACTGAGTGTTTCAAAATATCTCTCTTTTGCAAATCAATTATCTTAAATCAAAATTCTCGAATACTATTTAGCATGGAAAATCTAAAATAAAAAGTAATTTTAAAAAAATTGAAACGCCATGTAAAATACTCCTTATAGATGTGTCGAAAATAGTGTTGTAATAAAATGAACTACAAGGAACAAAAACAATTAAATTTGAAGCGTGCTTAGCACTGTCTTTAAGGATATTTTTCCAGCAATGAGGTACTCTCCAGGATTCAACAAGTTCTTCCTCAAACAAATAGGAGAACACAAAAAAACAGTTTAGAAATAAGAAGAGTCCAGCAAATGCGAGGAAAAAGAGAATTAGTTTTTGGAATACTATTTAGCATGGAAAATCTAAAATAAAAGGTAATTTAAAAAAAAAATGAAATGCAGTGTCAAATACTCAATCCTTTAATAGTGATAGATGTGTCGAAAATAGAGTTTATTTTCTATGTATGACAATAAAATTGAGATGGATATGGTTATTAATTTCTACAAAACTCTTACTAAATCGAGTCGGAACGAGAAAAGACAGTGTTTGCTGATGTTTTATTTTAATTTGCAAATGTGTCCCTTTTTCTCCACGCGCGGGACACCATACATTCCATTACTACACCATCCAACCGTTTTTTCGACTTTCGAATTGAATGTCGTTTTGCTTCCAGAATCATGCAGTGTACTAACTTGAAAAAAAAATCAAGAGCATGAAAAGAATGTGTATATCGAATGGTGAAATAAAGAAATAAGCTTAAAAATAGTAATTTTTTATTAATTTTTCAAGCTCGTAACCTACACCATTAAACCATAAATGTCATAGATGAAAAATAATTGTGAAGCTCAATTCCCATCAAATTAATCTAAGATGAAATTGAGAAAAAAAAAATTATTATAAAAAAAAACTCAAAACAAAATATAACAATTAAACAAATGAAGATAAAAGATAAAATAAAAAATAAATTAGAGTGAAAATATAATTTTTTTATTTGAGAATGAAATTAAAAAAGATAAATAACTAACAAAATAAAATAGAATCAAAATAATAGGGACTAAATTGAAAAAAAATATAAACTTGAATTGAGCGATAAAATTGAAAATTATAAAACATTTACAAAATAGTCGAGACAAAAACAATTAGAGATCAAGACAATAAGGACTAAATTATAAATTATGATTGAATGACAATATTAAAAATAAATAAAAAATTTATAAAAAAACAACAACATAATAAAAATAAAAACTGAAGTTGAAATACCAACAACAAAAATAAACAAACTATAATTTTCAAAAAAAAAATATCTTGTCAACTGCAAGATGTCTCGTTATCGGCGGCGCAAGCCACACCGGCATGATGAGGTATTTTGGCTGCTAGGGTCGCCGCATGTGCCAAACTAAGTGCGTCGATGCCTTCCATGCTCGGAACACGCCTATAATTTTTCTATTGAAATAATATTTTATCCATGTAAAAAGATTAAATTATCCTTCACGAAAATGTAACTAAAAAAACATATTGAAAAGACCAAAAGGTCAGTGGCTGCATGTTTTATTTTTATTTTATTTCATTGGCAAAATTATAATAATTAAAATAGAAATAGAAATAGAAATAGAAATAGAAATACCCTTGACTATAATAATTAACTTTTTTTTATCAAAATATTACAAAAAAACACGTATATCTCCAATAATTTTTTAATAATTAATAGGTAGGGCGAGAAAAATTGAAATACCAATTTTTTAGGAAGGACAAAACAATACTTTTTGTATCATAGTGAATAATAGTAAAAGATGTCTACATGCATTGTGGATTAACCTTCCCTATAAAACTCGTACCCCTGAACAGGTAGTTGCTTTTCAACACATAATCAATTCGTAAAGTAAGATATGTAAGGCCAATATTTTATTTTTTTTATTAGCATTGATGTTCATATACCTTTATTAATTTCATGAGTCTGGAATTAATAGTCATAATTCTAGTAATTATTATATTAGCAGTTATAAAACTATACAATAAGAAAAACATATCTTTTAATCTTAAATTTTCAGAACTGTACCCACTAATAGGTTAAAGGAAATAATGTATTGATCAACATGAACTTGGTTTGTCACATTCAAATCAGCTTCTGAAAATGACATTCGTGACTTATCAAGATATATATAGTCTGCTGGGGAATTTATTGATTAATTGATTGTTTCAAACTTGATATGGAGGGCCGGTGGTGGTTTAGACTTTGGATCATCGGCCGACGTTTGTGTTCTGGATTTGTTGTATATGATCACGAGTGTGCACTGTATGATGCTGGCGGTTCATGTGACGCTGTGGATTTTCATTTGTCAGCAGCTCGAAAATTGGGTTTTGTGTGTTTTTATATTGTATTCTTGATCAAAAAGAATAAAAAAAAAACATTTCATTATTCTTTTTATATTGTATTCCATATACTATTACATTTTAAATTTTGAGTCTACAAAAGCTAAAATAATATTTTTTTTATTTATATCACATAAAAAACTCATCTCGTAATATTTTTTTAATTGTATGATTGTTTTTTTTGTCTAAATACTATAATTAAAATTTTATTTTATAAAGAATATGTTTTTTTAATTGCAGCCACATAAGCTACTACAATACTAAACATAACATATATGATTGATATTATGATACCCCCTTTTGTGGTTACAATTTTTAAAAATAGGTTTTATCAATTCTTTTTAATTATTCATATAAATATATTTACTAATCATTTTTCTTGGTGATTCAAGAAAAAAATGTACATTGATCCTCGGAATACATATACACTAGCTATTTACCCATGTTTCACTACAACCGGAACCATATTTTTTTCAACGCAAAAAAAATATCAAGAGTGTGAGTTTTTTTATTATACTATAAATTTGAGCAAAATAATAAATTTGTGTAGAATTTCTGCGAAGCGCAGGTTTCTAACAAAATATATGAAAACCAAAAAAAAATACAGGCACCAAAAATCAAAACAATAAGGACTTAAATGAAAAACAATATATATGATTGATTTTAATTGAAGGGTGAAATTGAATAAAATAAAAACTTGTATTGAAGAAATCAAGAAGAAAAAAATCAAAAGAATAGTGACTGAAATGAAATAATCCTAAACATAGAGGACAAACATGCATTTTGATGTTGTAGGAGAGAGAGAGAAAAGGAAAGATAAAATGTTTGTTGGCGATCCTCTGACCATCGCAAAACAACACGTGCACGACCAAGAGGAAAAGGACATGGCACCGCACTCGTAGACATGAGGACCATACATTTTATACCACCAATAGACACGATGTGTGTTGCATGAATGGCATGTAAGCGCAAATATTGATGACGCGCCTACGGTGACTTCAATTTTATTTTTATAAAATGTGGAAGTACCCAAATATCCCTGACCCTGACGATAAGCATGAAAAATCCAGACGCGAAAGTACCATCATACCCCTAGTGTCAGGCCTTTGATTTTGTCATCTATGAAGGTATCTAAGTAATTTCATTCTGCATAAAATGAAAAACCCTACATTACTCTTGTTTCCAACTCCTCACCTGCGTGTCATCCAAGGGAAAAGAAGATATTTCACCGTTCAATATCATACAAGAAAAATCAAATTACCCCAAACCAACCATCACTTTTTAGTTAGCTCACAAAAATAAATAGATAGTTTCACCGTGCAAATAAATATAAAAAATACCGAACAACTCCAAACAATCTGCAAATACCATACAGATCTTCTGGAAATGGTCAAAATACTCCTAATTCAGAGAGTTTAATTTTGTGATTCAGGGGATAAAAATGTAATTTTATTGTTGAAATCCACAGTCTTTTATATTATTTATAATTATAATATTCTATCTTCTATCGCAATTTATAATCAAAATATCTTTATACTGATTTTGCAAAACCAGAAAAAGTTGAAAACAAAAAATCGTCACCATTCTTTCATTTCATCTATCCATGTGCAGGTCACATGGCATTGAATGATGGTGGGGGTTGAGAGAGGGTCGTTGAGGTGTTGATGTCAATTAGTAGAGTGCGAGTTGCAGAGCCATGGCAGATGTATGTTAAAGGCGATGTAAGCGTTCATCCACCTTTTTTTTTTAGCCACTAGGAAACAACTAGGAGGTAGGATATAGCTGGTGAGAGTCCACTTGATTGTTATTAATATTATTATTGATTATTTAGAAGAAAAAAAACACAAAATTTACGACAATACAATAATTTTATTAGTTGGTATTTAATTGTTTGTTATTCTTTTTTTCTGCCCGTAAATTATTTAAGCTTTTATCCACTTTTAAATTGTAAATAAAAAAGATACCGAGGGATATAATAGAAAATTTAGTATCTAGAAAAAAAGCTGACTTTTAAAATGGCCAAATAAAATACAACAACTAAAAATTGCAAAAATAACAATAAATAATATCACGAGATGAATATCTCATATTTATAATAAAATACAGTTTAATTTAAAAACAATATATATAGCTAAATTGAATACTAGACAATAAAAATGACATGAGATAACTTGGGTCATTCTCAAAATTAGTGAAAAATCTTATAAAAACAAGTCCAATAAATTAACTAAAATGTTTAGGGATGAAAATAAAAGTATTAATTTAAATGGATTAATCTTTCAAACTCGTAGCTTGTGAATTTATCGATCCAGAATCAATAAAAAAAACCTTATTTCCAGTAAATTAAATGTTGAAGCATGAAATTAAAAAAAAATAAACATTGTCTAGAAAAAAATAACAATTAAAAAAACACAAGGAGATATTTTCTTGTGGCCCCCATCCAAAGTGCCCTTAAGTTGCCTTTTCTTCGATATTTATTTTTTCCTGGTTCATGACATGCTCGTCACAATATATTTATGATAATAAAGAATATAGTTCTGTTTTCTTGTATTGTTGCGGGTTATATATTATTTTTAAAAATATTATATATAGGTTTTTTAAAAAATATATATAAAGTTTATATATGTACAATTAAATAAAATGATAATTATGTATTTATATTAAATTAATCGAGGAAAATAAAACGAAAACAATATCATGCAAGCTTATACATTACAGAAATATTACCTAGAAACATAAAAAATATTTGAAAAAATAGATTTTGCTTGCAGAAAATATGATTTTTTATAGATGAATAAGAAAAATATCTTTAAAAATAAGATATGTATGAAATAAAAACACACACACACACACACACACACACACACACATATATATATATATATATATGGCTATGGTGATGTGTGTTCTAAATAATATATATTAAAAACATGGATTGAATGATTTTTTGATCTATTTTTGAGATGTAAACTTGCAAAACTCGCAGGAATCATTTTGATAAAAAAAATTAAAAGTTTTAATATTAAATTAATTTGGGATGAAATTAAAAAAAAATGATTTTAATAAATCATCTCTAACAAACACAAATAGTCAAATAGTAAAAAACAGACCAAATGTGAATAAATAACAAAGTGAAGGATTGTTTTTATTTTTTATGTTAACACAAAAATCAAGGAGGAAAGAAGGGGGGGATAAGAAAAAAGAGTTACGTGCATCAAATTAGAAGTCCAAGTGGATGACGTTTTGCACGTGGACAAAGGGGAAGACGAGGTGAATCTAATTCCTTCCTAGAAGCCAAGCCACTAAATAACCATCGCATGACGTCTCCTGTGCTGCCTAAACCTAAAAAGCACGAGAACATTCCACATGCTGGCATATGTGCGTCATCCACAAGCTATTTTTTAAATAATATCTATACAAATTAGTTGCCGAGCAACCTCTTTGACAATCACATAAAGGGCATCTTGACCAAAGCTGTACATTTTTTTTTTTTTTACTTTGAATGGAAAATACACTATTTAATTATTTTATAAAATAAAATAAATGATAAAGTTCCTTGATCTAGGTTAAGAAATTTTGCTTTAAATACAATTAAGTAATTTTATTGCGTTGAGTAAAGTGCAAAGACCTTATTGTCCCAATCTAATTCTTCACAATAAATTTAGTCTTGATCCACAATTAAAACTTCAGCACTTATAAGTTTTTTTCTTTTTTTAATGACAAACAAGGATAAGAAATGTAAGGGAGTTGGGTTCATAATAAATAGACTTTTAGAGATAAGAAGTCAACCTCATCTATGTTTCATCACGGGTTGGACCAAAACTTAATTTATAATGAAAATAATATATACAGACCATGTTAATGTTTTATAACATCAAGAAATATTCGAGGTGTGAAATGAAAATTCAATGAATGATTTAATAAAATAAATTAATAAATATTCAAGTTTAATTATTCAATTCGTAAATAGTAATGTTGTCATTGATAAAATCTATAAAAAATAACATTTAAAAAATGTTTTATTTTAAAAATAGAGATTAATTTAATTCAGGTTAAAAAATAAAAAACAATATTGAGCTATATAGTTTTTTTAGACCATTAATCCAGAATATTAGATTTGAAACATTATATACAAAGAAGTTATAAAACCTATTTTTTAAAAAATATAAAATTAAATGATAAATTATTTGAATTATTATTCTAATTGTTATTGTGATGATTGAAGCAAAATAACAAAAAATAGTAGCATAAAAAAACTATTTGATTTGAAGTATAAAAAAATAATTTAAAGGATAAAAATAAAATTAGTATTATTATCATTGTGAGTATAATTATCATGATCATTTGGATTATAGTAAAATTTGTTATCATTGATATTATTTTATGAGTTATTGTTACCATTAGCACAATAATCATAATTATTAATACCAAAAGCACTATAATTATTATAATAAATTATTATTGCTACCATCATTATCATTATTATTACTGTTTAAATAATTAAAAATATTAAAACATCCTGGAAAAAAAGTTGTAAAAGAAGAGCGAGCAAAAAAAACAACCATAAAAAATAATCAATGAAATTATTATTATTATTATTATTATTATTATTATTGTGTAAACAATGAAGACTATAAAATTATCTTGAATAATATAACAAAATACTTTAACAAAAAATAAAATAAATGAATTGAAATAAATGTAGTCATAATCATATTTTTTCAATGCAAATTGTTTTTTAGAGTTTGAGATTTTTTTACAATGTTATAAATGTGGACAAAATAATAAATTTGTTCATAAGTTTTGTGAAGTGTGAGTTTATGATAAAATACATGAATTCTAAATTGATATAAATTTATTTGTTTAATAAGTTTTAATGAAATCACCAGTATAAAACTATCACAACCATTAAAAAAATAAGAAGATCTCGATACTTCAATTATTGAATTCACTGTATTATGATGATTTCATTTAATAATTTAATTTAAATGAAACAAGATAATAAAATAAAAATTATGTAAACACCTGAATTACAAAAAAAAATGTTGATTTTTTAGCTATAAAAAAAAGAAAACATCATTGAAAACCCATTACTACATCATCATCATCATCATCATCATTATCATGAGTATAAGAGTTAAAATTATCAACACCATTACTGTCAAAATAAAAATATATATTAAATTGGCTAAAAGAAAAAAAAGAAGCAAAATACTTTAACAAAAGAGTAAGTAAGAAAAAATTAAAAAAAACAATTATTAAACTTATTATTATTATTCTGTAAAAAATAAAAACCATAAAATTATCTCGAAGAATATAAAAACAAAAACTTTAATAAAAGAGCAAAGAACAAATAATTATTACGAGAATAAAAATAATAATTTTATCGGAAGAACAATTAAAAATAAAATAAAAAATAAAAAAACAAAGGGAAATGCCAACATTGTGTTTTTATCATTTCCGATGATATTTTGGTAATTTTACTATTCATCCAACCATGAAATATCAAAAATACTCACCTTCAATAATTATTTTTGTCTTAGGGGAAAGATGAATAATCACTTGTAAGATAAAATGTTTGCTCGACACTATTCTAATTTATTTTTTAAAAAATAAATTATTTTAATATATTAATATAAAAAATAATTTGAAAAAAACCAATTCAACACTCTAAACCTGCCCAAAATCTCTTGCATAATAAAAAAAGCTAATACTATTCCAAATCCAAGGATATTTTGTTTTTTTTTTGTTTAAAAAACAATCATGTGATGCAAAGGGATGTAGACATGTTGCGTAGTCTCGAGAAGCAACGTAAAGAGGTTTCTGTTGCCTTTGTACAATCATTACTTTATTATGCGTGCGACTAGACGCGCAAACAAAACCATTAAAAAAATTATTTATTTAATGTTTTTAGATTATATTTTAATTATATTTTAAAAACATTTCACTGTAATTCCATCCGTTTCACTGTATAACTCCCCCTTTCTCCCGGTGCTTATAAACTTTTTTGTCAGACCATTTGCAATTCGAAATGCTAAGAAGTCAACAAAGCAGCACCTGCTCCCCTTTAAATATTCCAGACTACAGAGACCGGACTAAAATTTATTTATATTATTTTAATAAGTTGATATTTAATTTTTTTTTAAAATAAAAAATATTAATTTAATTCATTTCAATTAAAAAATACTCATTAAACCATCACTATTATATTCTCAAACTTTAACTTTACACTGTTCTTGACTTTACTTATTCATCTAATGCATCATAGATTATTTGTTTTTGTATTTTAACTTTTTTTTAAAAAATAAATTGATATTTTTAACACAATTTTGATATGCTAGTATTAAAAAAAATCTAAATAAATTATTTTAAAGTATATATTTAATTAAGAAATATTTTTTAGAAACATTTTAGTTATTTTTATTTTCTAAAACTTTGAGAAGTTGACCTTAATAATACCGAGATAAACTTCCTCCTCCGACATTAACCTGTTTAGGAGTGTGGTTGTGGTAGTTTTTCAAAGTGCTTATCGTGCCGAAATATATCAAAATGATATTTTATTTTATTTTTTAAAAATATTTTTGAAATCAGCACATTAAAATGATCTAAAACACATGAAAAAATATTCATTTAAGATGATTTTTTTTTCAAATTTCGATCAAAAACTAGTGAGATTGTAATGCCAAACAGGCACCATGGGATGGATGAAATGTTACATCCAAATCGTGAATGGGTGCCTTTCTAGGTGAGTCATCCATGGAGTGTTGTAGCATAAGGAATTGTAAATCGTTGGAGTTATTAGGGTTAGACGTGTGGTTGTGCCCCTTCAATATTAATAAATCATGGTTTAAATTTCTTAAACTACTGATGATTTATTTGAAAGTCTACATTTTTTTAATTAGAAGATGCTTCTTACATTTATAAAATCGCAATCTAAGCGATTGTTTAGTGTTGTTGTATCTTTCAATTGTTTCTTTTTAATTTAAAAAATTGCAATCCAATTACTTGTTTGGTGTTTTTTTCATGCTTTTTAATTGTTATTTCTTTAATCGTATATCCACATAAGCTTGTACACTTCTCGACAAAGAATTAAATATAAAAATAAAAATTATTTTTATTTTTCAATGTTGATTTTATATATACTAACAAAAACGCTAATTTACTAAATTATTATTTATCGTAATAATATTTTTCACTAGCTTTGGCGTGAAAAAAAAGAAGAGAGTAGGTCTCATGAAAGGCAGGATGGGGCACCAGCAGAACACAGACCTCCACTGAAAGGATTCAGAGCCGATCATCTCAACTCAACCTGAATTACAAGCAACTTCACTGAGTCAAGATTATAGAGTTGACCCAGACTGACAAAGGTCCACCTTCAGCTCCAACCCAGACTTTTTCTGAATAATTACACCATTTTCCCTGTTTCAATACAAGTGAACTCCCTTTCTGTGGAATAAGCCAACAATTCACAACTATATATATATATACTAGACAATGCCCCCGCGCTTCGCATGAGACGACATAATTTTTTTCAATGTAAAAAATATTAATTGTGTGTATTTTTTATTATAATATAAATTTAGCTAAAATAATAAATCTGTGTAGAATTCATGTCAAGTGCAAGTTTTTTATAAAAATATATGAATTTAAAATCGATATAAATTTATCTGTTTAGTAGCTTCAAACGAAATAACCAGCATAAATTTATTATCATCATTAAAAAAAGAAAAAAACTCGGATATCTGAATTATTAAGTTCACTGTATTAAGATTAGTTCATTTTATAATCCAATTTAAATTAAACAAAAATAAAATATAAATTGTGTAAATACATACAATAATCAAATAAAAAATAAGTTGTTAATTTTCTATCAACAAAAAGACAAAAACATAGATTGAAAATTCATCCTGACGTTATTGTCATTATCATTGCTATTAAAGCTAAAATTATTACTAACATTACTGCCAAAATAATTAAAATAATTAAATTTCCATGGAAAAAAAAACAAAATTTTTTTATAAAAAAAAAAAATAACTAAAATTATCATTATTATTGCATAAATAATAAAATCATAAAAATCATATAATCTAGAGAACAAATAAAGAAACAAAAAAAAATAAAGAGAAAAATAGAGTAATATTACTTTTAAAATGATCACCGATATAAATTAAAATTTCAGGAAAATCTTTAAAAAAAATCAAAAGATTTTTATAAAAAAATAATCATTATTATTGGTTCGGAGATTAGTGAACAGAAAAACGTATAAGGAAAAAAAATAAAAAATAATAATAAATTGTTTCGGAGATTAATCATGGTGTGTCCGCGCTGCCCTGGACACCTCGATTATCAAAAAACAGATTTGGTCCGAGGAGTGGTGGTGGTGCACTTGAGTTGGTCCGAGGGGTGGTTGTGGTGCACTTGAGCTGGCCCCGAGATCGTGGTTATAAAAAAAATATATAAATAAAAATAGAGCTTAAGTTGGCTAAGAGACCACGTCTAAAAAAAATGTATAAGCGAAATAAAAAAAAAGTATAAGAGTGAAAGAACTGTAGCAATCTATATTGTTTTTAAAAAAATTCGGCTCAAGAATTAGTCATGGTGTGCTTAAGTTGGTCGGAGATCCCGGTTATAAAAAAAATATATAAGTGAATAAAAAAATTATAAAAAAGGAAAAAAAATGTATTAGCAGGAAAGCATTTTAGAAAAAAAAATGCGGATCCGAGGATTGTCGTGGTATGCATAAGTTGGCTTGAACACCCTGGTTATCAAAAAAATTTGGATATGGAGATTAATCGTGGTACATTTAAGCGAGCTCAGACACCCCGATTATAAAAAAACTAAAAAATATATAAGAAGAAAAAAAATGTAATAAGAAAAAATGAAAAAATAATAAGTAAAAATACAAAAAGGCAAAAAAAAGAATGAAAAATGGAGGAAAAAAAGAAAAAATAATTAGGAAAAAAGAAGAAAGAAAAACAAAAAATTAGAAAAAAGAAAAAAAAACGTAAATAGAAAAAAGTAAAAAAAAACTCTATCGTTGAAATCCACAAGTAGCATCATGTCTCAGTGTGCACAGATAACATAGCTATGACTTTTATTGTTTAGTTAACTGTGCACGGTAATATAGCCACGATTTTTATTGTTTAGTTAATATATATATATATATATATATATATATATATATATATATATATATATATAAAGTCAATATCTCTACTTCACTATAACATTCCATTCTCGGGAGTCCCTTTGCCAACTCTGTATGTGCTGTCTGTAGACTCTGTAGGACTGCATGCGATGCTGCTATAATTAATGGTGTTTTTGCTGGTGTCTTTTAAGCTTCACAAGTAAATTATGAGGTTCAATGAATCGTGGTTTGAAACTTGAATCATGATAACTCCCCACATACTATTAGCTCTTGCAAGTTGCTAGTGCTCATAAATCCCAAACATTGAAGTTTCCGTCACTGTGAATGATGTTACGTTAACTTTTTAAAATGTTTTTTATTTTGAAATATATCAAAATGATATATCTTTTTTATTTTTAAAATTATTTTTTATATCAGTATATCAAAATAATCTGAAAACAACAAAATATATTCATTTAAAATAAAAAATAAAAATAATTTTTTTTTTTCAAAAACACTATGAAAATCACTCCAACCAACCTCTGCATATCACTCCAACCAACCTCGTAAATGAAACTTCTTTGGTGTGATATTTTGTTATCCGAAGGGCAAAAGATATCTAAGAAAGTTGACCTTAGTTCCCCTATCAACTTTTAGATAACGAGGACCTAAGATGGGATAAAATGTTGGATCTAGATCCAACAACTTTTTAAGTGAGATGTTGCATCTAGACCAATAACTTTTTAAGTGATTTTTTTATGCAAGTAAATTTTATTTTTTTTAAATATATTTTATGGATCTAGCGAATAAATAAAATCTCGATTGTTTTAATTTTTTATAAAAAATATATGTCTTGACTCGAATTTTAAACTTTTTATATAAATTATAATTTTTTATTCTTAGTGTTCTTTTCAATGAGGACTAGTTTTTGGTAATGGATGTATCTTTTTTAGGATATTTTTATGATTCATTTATAGTTTTGTTCTCTTGTATAGATGGATTTTACATTTTAAAATAAAAAGAATATACTTTCATAATATTTTTCTTATTTTATTTAATTAGTTTAGTATGCGTGTTTATTTATATATTGTTTGATTTAACAAAAAAAACTGAGATATATAAATTTAGCAAATACATCCTAATAAATATCATATTTTACGAGATTAATATCTTGATCTATATCTATTTCTTGTTTTTTTCTACTTTTGTTTTTGGCTATCGTTTTTGTTTATTTATTTTATTAATATATGTAGTTTTTGATTTATATGATTACTTGCATGCATGATTTGTTTACTTTTACTTAGAATTTATTTTATTTACAGAAAAACATTTTAAAAAAACCCACACAAACAATTTTTGTTTCTTAAAAAATATAACCCATAGAAATCACATTTCAAGTATGTATAGTTTGTTTATTTTTAGTTTCAAAAGCACATTATTTTTATTTGATCAATATTTTAACGTGTGGATATTAAAAATAAAATTTTAAAATAAAAAAATATTACTTTAATATATCTATAAGAAAAATAATAATTTAGAATGCATGATATAGTTGTAAAGCTGAAGTCCGATCAACAAGAAAGATAAAGAAAAACTGAAGTGTTTACAGGGCTATGTTAATACCACGTGGCAAACACTAGATCACAACCGGTGATCCAATCACTCGGAACCCTCTTGCCATTAAAAGACACCTTATTTACTATTATACTTGAGCACACCCACATACATTCCTCAGGAAGACCACGCCACCATTCTTTTTTGTGAACGTATGTTTCTCCACGTCACCCATAAGTATAAACCTTACTACCACGTCACCAAAACTTTCTCCTCTCTTCCCCATACAGACCGTTCTATCCGCTTGCACTTAAATTTTCCTGGGTGCCAAACGCAAACATTTTCCCGCTGACTTTCTAACCTTTACATATACATGGAAGTTAAATTGCAGCATAGTAGCTTCTTAAATTCAAGGTGCTCAATTCTTAATTTCATTTTTAACTTTTTTTTTTGTTTCATGGTAAGTTTCCTTTTTAGAGCTATCAGTTTTAACTTTGTAATTTTAGAGTAGCTAGGGTTTTGGAATCTCAGCTTGTTTGGATGCTAAAAAATCAAGAGAAAATCAATATTCAAAACTAGAATTTCAGTTCCACTTGTGACTGAATTCCGTTAATTATACTTCTTATAATTTCATTTTTTTTTGTTCTGAACGACTGTAAATGTGCAGTAAAATGCTTCGTTGGATCGATTAAACTATTTTGGTTCGTGTTGCGTTGAAATTATAATTGTGTTTGCTGTTGGGCATGTTAATTGGTTTGTTCATGTAAATGATACATACTGAGATTTGATGATTTCGTCTTTATACATGAAAAAGAACTTGTAGAAATGCTAATATCTGGTTTGCTATTGCTTTAAAACTAGTGTGGTTAGAGCTTATTGTTGAGGTTTCTATTGCAGTTCTTCAAATCCATGCCTTTCACGAAATTCAATTGTTTCTGGTATTTCCTTCAAAAGAGTAGCTCACTTGGATTATGTACTGATCAAATGGGGGAAATCAAGGAAAAGATACCCCATGAAGCTTACGGTGTGGAGGAATGGAAATCAGAGTCTTAATTATCATTCATTTGGATATAAGAAACTAAAGACAGGAAGGATGGGACACCTTTTCCCCCTAGCATCTGGTGATGATGGTGTTACTGTCAATGGGATTCCCTCTTCAAGTGCCAACAGTGATGTGGAGGAAATGAGAGTTAAACTCAACCAGTCACTAAAGGGCGAAGATTCTGGTGATAAACTTGTTCAATCTTTACACGATGCAGCAAGGGTTTTTGAGGTAGCAGTTAAAGAACAAGGTTTGCTATCAAAGTTTTCTTGGCTTTCAACGGCCTGGCTTGGTATAGATAGGAACGCATGGGTGAAAACGCTGTGCTATCAGGTTTATTTTCATCCCTGGGAAAGTTATTGGATAACATGCATCATCCATACACCATTTTACTTTTCTGCTCTACACTAAGACATGTATGTCTGGTTCATAATATTAAGGATGCGAGGAGTTGGCCAAACAGTGTTAATGAACACAAATACCGTGTCATTGACTAATGCTAACCCTATGATGTTGCTAGACTTTGTTCTTGAGAACATTCCAGTTGGGATGCATTTTTTTCTTCTTGGTCTGGCTACAACACTTTAACTAGATGAACAATTGTGATACTTTATCTTTGAGGTCATTGCTATTGTGCCACTTGCACTCAACCACTCGTAGTTCCTCAAACATGATGTCATTATCACAACCAGTATCGCTGCCACCTCCACAACTCGTATTGTCACCGTTCATAATGTTGATGCTGGAATTGTCTCTTTTGCTGACACTTTTACTATAATGCTGCCATAGCCCTCTTCATCTATCATCAAAACCATAATTTGTCTATGGCAGCACTGCAATGAGTACAACTATAGTCAGAATCATTGCACCTGCTGAGGCCTCAACCACTGCAACCTTTGTTACAGCTATGTCAACTACAATCCAATTTCTTTTATAAATTATATGTAAAGGCTGAGGTGCTTATATCGGTTCAGGTTTATTATAAACCAATGGAATTACTGTGGTGACCCTGCGGACTGCCATTTTGATGACATTAAATAAAAATAAATATGAGTGATATGTGCTCTTCATTAGATTGTTCATTTTGGTGAAGTGAGTTCCTGTTAAGGTCTTTGGAGTCCATTTTGAGGCCCAGGGATGATGCATTCCGAAGTGCCTTAGCATTTCACTGTTGTTTGGGGTCCTCTTTTTCTGTATTGGTTTCTTTGTGGGTTTACTGTGATCTTTTGTGCGGACATTTTTTTAGAACTTTTCTTATTATATTTGACTATGTTTCTGTTCTTGGTGATTGCCTCAAATAAACTCCTGGATTAACTTCTCAGCATATCATTGATCAGTGATAAAATATGATTCATCTGATCAACTGTCAAAACTCCTTCAAGATGTCCAAAGTTATTACTTAAGTGTTCACATGCTCCTAATATGTATATTTAGTTTCTCTACAACAAACAATATTTCATGCTTATTTTACCCTCACCCTCATAGGAACTTTGGTTCTAAATTCTCATAAACATTTCCCAATATTTCCAAAAGGATTCCTACATGCAGTTATTGTTGTCGTTTTCTTCTTCATTATACTTTTTGTCAGACATATTAGTTGCATTGTTTCTCTAAATGTTCTAAAAATTTATTTATGCGTGTCAGTGTATTTAGTAGCTGTAAGAGTCTTAGATGTAGTCTTTTCGCTGTTGTTCTCTTCTCTATTTTAGTCCAAAACACAATTTAGAACATATGATGTCATGTATTTTTCAGGCTTCGGTTTACTCCTTACTACAAGCAGCACATGAGATTTCATCCCGAGGTGATGGTAGAGACAGAGATGTAAACATTTTTGTTCAAAGGAGGTAATGGATAATATTTATTTCAAATTGCCATTTCTTGTTTGGCTGATTCCTATTGAAGCTTCCAAAATTTCAGTCCTCTACTTTATTTAAAATTTTTACACCCTTTGTTTTATGTGTGTGAAAGATATATACAACAATTAACACTTTTTTGCACATCCTTCACCAACATTTAACACTTTGTACATCTTTTGCTCTTGATATAAGGACCCGAAACCCTTTTCTGTTTGAATCATCAGTCATTTTTGGTATTGATATTTCAAAATCACTTGGAACAAGATACTTAGTCTTCCAAGGTCAACTTTTACACCTAACTTTGATAAGATTTTACATTAAACCGATTGGTGAAAACCTGCCCCTTGTTTCCTGGTAGTATTGATAACCATGCAATCAAACTTTTGGGTTTTCTAGTTTGGTCCTGTATGCTATAGCTGCTCCTGTCCTTTTCATATTGCATTGGAGACCTTCGATTCCATAATTCCATTTCTGTGTTATTCCAGCCAACATTGATGGTGTAATTTCTGTACTGATATATCCTCATTGGTTTCAACATTCTGAGACTTTTATATCTGTTTCAATCTTTCTTTTTTCAATGCAGTTTATTACGGCAAACTGCTCCCCTAGTGAGCTTGATCAGAGATAAACTATCTGCCAAACAACCAGAAGCTTATGAATGGTTTTGGTCTAAGCAAGTTCCGATACTGGTGACTTCTTTTCTTAATTATCTTGAAGAGGACCCACGCTTCACTGCTGCCACTGCTGTGTATGTCATTGTTTCCCTGTTACTGTATGTCAAGGTTTCCAGTAACGATTACAGTATTGATATTCATGTGTGAATAAGGTTATTTTGATTTACTTCTAGGTTTGGAAAAGGCTTGTCCTCGAGTCCAGGCAATGGAAGTGATGTTTCACTTCTTTTACTGGCACTGACCTGTAATGCTGCAATCACAAAACTTGGCCCCACAAAAGTTTCTTGCCCACAATTCTTTTCCATGATCTCAGATATAAGCGGTAGATTGATGGACATGCTGGTTGATTTCATTCCTGTACGCCAAGCTTATCATTCTATAAAGCATATTGGTCTACGCAGAGAATTTCTTGTCCATTTTGGTCCTCGAGCCGTGGCATGCAGAGTACAAAATGATAATGGTTCAGAAGAGGTGATTTTCTGGGTTAATCTTGTACAGAAGCAGCTCCAACGAGCTATAGATAGGGAGAGAATGTGGTCAAGACTAACAACATCTGAAAGTATCGAGGTTAGTGCCAATGGCTTATGTGCAAATTTAGAGTATAACTGAGACTTTTCATCCTTCCTAGTGGTCCCTATTAATATAGACCGCACTCAATGGTAAAGTGTCAACCATCAGTCTCATGCCCCTATTCAGAAACATAAACTGTATTGTGGGAGAAGGATCAAATGGATAACCAAAATAGTTATTGATATCGTATGGTTTAGGACATATGGAAGAAAAAGGGGACAAAGGATAACACTGAAATAAGGGGGTCTGTTACATAACTGAAGAATTAATTTATAGCATGTGACAATACAGTATACTGCAATCGATCCTTCTCTCTCAAAGGGCTTAATTTTGTAAATTGCTTTATTTTGCCATGCTTTCCAAGAAACAAGGGTTACTACAAGCAATTTACAAATGAAAATAAAATGTCCCAATTTTATGAAGACATGCCATCACTTGCAAAATTTATAAAAAAAACAATTTAAGCACAAAAAAGATAAACCTAGTTGATGAATTGTTGAGGCCTGAAGAATATCTAATGTAAAGTTTCTTTTTTGTTTTTATTATGATTATGGGTCTACACAACTGGTTTTATCTTCCCACAAAACCCCCTTCATTTCCACTTTTATTGCTTGGCCTCAAACATATTTGAGATTCCACCTTCCATTTCACAAAGGAGGCGGTATGCTAGTCTGAGCAGGCATTGGCTACAGCACTTTGGCATGCATGCATAGAAATGGTAAACATGTACATTTAAAGAGCTGTTGAATGCAGGCTTTGGAGAGGGATTTGGCAATATTTGGTTTCTTTATTGCCTTAGGAAGAAGTACGCAATCCTTTTTATCAGCAAATGGATTTGATATTCTAGATGATCCTATTGAAGGCTTCATCAGGTAGCTCTTTTCTTTCCATTGTTTTAACAATTCTTGACAAAGTTTGGTTTAGACTTCTTTAGCTTGGCTGTCTATCATTTCATGGGCTTTGTTGCAGGTACCTTGTTGGTGGTAGTGTTTTGTACTACCCTCAACTTTCATCAATAAGCTCCTATCAGTTGTATGTAGAGGTCAGTCAACATCATATTTACTAGTATTACTGTGAACATTCTGTCTCAATAGTGAATAACATAATTTTCAATTCAATTCAATAGGTTGTCTGCGAGGAGCTGGACTGGCTTCCTTTTTATCCAGGCAACACTGGCACCCCAAAACTGACTCATGGACACAAAAATAAACAAAAGGATCCTCCAAATGCTGAAGCTATCCCTCAAGCATTAGAAGTCTGCTCCCATTGGATCCAAAGCTTTATTAAATACAGTAAATGGCTACAGAATCCATCCAATGTTAAGGCAGCGAGGTTCCTTTCAAGGGGGTAATTGAATTTATGGTGCCTTGTTATTGCAAAACAAAGAGCTATTCTTTGATTTAACAAAAAAATGCAATCTCATTGTTTAGGCACAACAAATTACTCGAGTGCATGGAAGAACTGGGAATGTCTCGGTAAGCTATGGAAGCAAAACTGTAACTTTTTCCCTGACATGCACATGAAACATGCTCACAAGGCAGAAAACTTTCCTAAATTTATCAACGGGACTTGTATTCTGTGATAATAAAATAAAATAAAATAAAATGCACTTAAACATGGTTAAAAAACTTTAAAATGCTATGAATGGACTGGAATCTTTTGAAACCAAACCAATCCTCTATTGAGATTTGTCTGGCATTTCAGTTTTAGATGCATTTCTAGTGGTTATTGCCAAACAAGTTTTTGACATACTGGGCTATATTTTGGTCAGACTTATTTCATTTACTTTCATTTGACATTTATTAATAAAATGATTCATAGTTGTGGGTTATTTACACCTAAAAAGTGATGCAGGAGAATGGCAGAAAGCAATATCAATTATCCTGTTGAGATAACAGGACCTGCTATTAAACTGACCACTGGCAAAGAGACAGATTCGTTCAACAAGGTTTTTCTCTTTCCTTTTGTTTATTTCAATGTGGCCTATTACTCACATATCTTTCTGGAACTTGCAAAGCACAACTTCCGCGGCATATTTGTCGTAAGGATCTATTTTCCTGTGGCATGGGTTTGAAGAGAGGGAGAGGCTGTAGCTGAAAGGAGGACAAATTAGACAAGGGTAATTTGGTCTAATCAGTGCAATAATATTTATAAGGATTCGGAAACAGCCTCGTCCTTGGCATAGTGCTTAAAGTGAAAGACTTACTTGGTTGTTTTTCTTTCTTGTTGGTTGCGTCATGCTTCTATAGTTAATATTTAACCTCTATATGTGGGCTTCCATATAGACCTGTTGTCCCTGTCCCTGGTTCTGTTTTATATGCCTATAGAATAATTGTTCTATTCATATGGTGCCAGGCATTGGAGAGTGTTGAAGGAGCTCTTGTGAGGCTGGAAAAATTACTTAAAGAGTTGCCTGTAACAAGCTCTAATTCTGGGAAAGAGCATTTAAAAGCTGCTTGTTCTGATCTTGAGAAAATAAGGAAACTGAAGAAAGAAGCTGAATTTCTGGAGGCTTCTTTCAGAGCAAAAGCAGCTTTGCTTCAGCAGGTATCCAATTAGTTTCATCCTACAGCTTATTAATGACCACTGACCACATTCCATTTGATTCACTGCTGACCTGTACTCCAAAAAAGTGCACTGTAATTCCTTTATCATATTTTTTTAAAGGCAGCTTTGCATGTAAGTGTTTACATGATAGTTATTGTTATTAAAATTTGTATATCTTACTGATAATAAATTACTGATTGGATCATCAGGGAGAAGATGAAAGTAAACCACAAACTTCTATTAGTGAGCAGCAACAGTACTTAAAAGGGAGAGGGAGGAAGAATGCTAATGTGAGGTTAGATAGAAGTAAAAGGTATGAAACTTCCGCTGTAGGTTTAAGCTTTTTCCAACAAGTTTAAGTTTCTTTTTTATGCTATTGTCTGATTTATTTCATGCTCAATAGAAACTCCTTCCTTTTCTTTCTGAGTTGTCAGTAAATTTCAAGGAGCGTGGAACTCCCTTGCGAGCTCTCCAACCAAAAAGCCTGGCCCTGATGATGCAATTGTAGATGAATCTGTATGCCCTCCCCTCACAATATGTTTTAAAATATTAACTGTTAGTGGATGGAGTCTTTTTTAATGCATATTTTTGTAACTATGACCCACTCTCAAAATTGAAGCTAGTTTAAGCAATATTTCTGCCTGAAAGGTTTCTGATTGGAACTAGCTTAGAAGTAGATCCTTAAAAGAAAAACTAAACTCAATAACATATCTTTATTCTTTGAAAGTAATATAAAAGCACTCCTAGTTGGCCATTTGATAAATAGAGACCTACAGCTGCTTTTATTCTTCTGGTTTCTATGATGTCCTTTGACTTTAGGTTATTCTTGTTGAAGTGCCTCACTTGAAGAAAGGGAAAAATTTAGGTAACTGCAGACATTGTTGTCCTATAGAATGTTATTTGCTAGGTATGTTATTGTGTGGTCCTTTTTGAATATAGATATACACAGTATGGTTCCATAAGCATCACATTACCCAATTTGGTTCATGGTAAAGATAATAGTTGGAACTTGGACATTAAATAAATTGACTCGACTAATACATACAGTTGGACAGATTTGATCATCAGCAAACAATTAATTGTACATAATGAATGATGTGTAAAAATGAATGGCAGCATAGTCTATTGGTTAATTGTTAATTATCCAATTTTTGAACCATTTGTTGCTTGTAATGTCAATGATTCAAGGCCATCTTTTTACTAATCAAATAGAGGCGGTTCAAAAGTGCATCCCTTCTACTAGTTGCTCCCTATTATCAACCAGTAACTACTATTACCAGGCCAATAACTAAGGGAAACTTTCTGTAGACCTAACTTCATTTTACTATTAGTGGATAATTTCAATGTACTTCTTCATATCTACCTCCTTTCATAAAGAAATTATTAATATACACAACTTGCAAAACTTCAATTGCAACTCTTTCATGGAAATATCGTATAGTATACTTTGGTATTCTTCATTGTGCATTCTGGAACCCTTGATCTTGATGTTCACTGGAAGTATACTGAAGGAGACTGTAGCAGCAGTGCTCGGCCCAGTCATCAGGACTGTTAATGTTTAAACACTCTTGAATAAGTGATGACTGACAAGATATTCTAAATTAAGATTATTATAACATTACATACCCTTTTGAGAGAACTTTATAATTTGTGGCATTTAGTTGTCCTCTATTTTGCTAATGTTGTGTTCTCAAGTACATTTATTCTGTTAGGAGTTAATTATTTTTTCTTAAAATGGAAGTTATGTAAAGTTGGTTTGGTAAATGCAGGGAGATGCAAATTTTATGCAAAGTACAACAAATACAGGTATTGAAGAGTGTGAGTCCAATGAAATTCATCGTTTTGAACTTCTAAGGAATGAGCTCATGGAACTTGAAAAACGAGTTCGGAAAAGCACTGATCAATATGAAAACGAAGAGGTATGTCTCGTGCTTTTTATCTAATCTTATATAACATTTTAAAGTTATAATAGTTTTGTCCTCTGATAAATGCCAGTGCATATGCTTGAACAATTGTTAAAACATGGAAAAATCTGATATAAATGCGGGAAACATTGTAACTGGTTCTGGTCCCACTAAAGTGAGTAAGGACTTTTATGAAGTCTGCTTGCTTGACTTAATTTGCACCTAAATGGTTGCAAGCCAATTTTTTAATTATTGCTCAGTTTAATTAGACTTGAGATTTACGTGGAATCAATTTTTGACAGACATTCTTATGGTGTTTATTTTGGTAATTAGATATTAGTGATTTTGACCATTAAGCAGTAGAGGTCTCTTCATCAATCCTTAAGCAAATTTATTATTGATTTTGAGTTTTAAATGGAATATGAGATGCATGTTAGGTTTTTATTTGTTTAAATTTTAGAAATAAGAAAATAAATTAAAAATTTGAAAAAAAGTTTTTTTGTTAGAAATTTGGCCAACTCTTAATTTATTTATGGGTATTTTTTTTCCTGAATTTTTGTAAGTTATATATTTTTTTTCTTGCTTTATTTTAAACATACAGAAAAATGTTAATTTTTTTTGCCAATATATTATTAATTAATGCTAGATTTTTGTATGTTTTTATAATTTTTAATCTTGTAGATAACTGTTTATTTATCTACCATAAAAAATACTTTTTTTTGATATTTTTCTACTTTTTTTAAAAAAAATTGTTAGTTTATTTTTTATTTTATCAATTACTGATAAAATTATGGATTTATTGCTAAAACATACTCGATTCAATTTATGTATTTTTTTTATATGCATGATCTCTCAATTTTATTTTTCATAAAAGTCTTAATCTAGGGGTTTGAGATTTTATAATCTTTCCATACAATTTACTTTTTCCCTAACTTTTTTATTTGACTTTTGAAAATAAAATAATAAATTAGCTAGAAAAATAAATAAAATGAAAATAATTTAATAAAAAATTAGCAATATTTTTTATTTGAAAAAATAGAAAAAGTGTTTCTAGCTATAAATAAATAAGAACTTGGTAAAACTCTTCAACATCTTTTTTTTGTGAATTTTCAATCATTTGTTTTTTCAATTAGGAATAATAGAAATTTGACATGTCTCCTAATCTCTTTAAAAGTGAAAATTAACAAAAAAACGGAGGCATCTCTGCTGCGTAGTGGACCAAACCATAAAGATCCAATTGCCTGAATTGATATTACAAATATGTCTGTCAAAAATTGTTATCACAAGTACATCTTGAGTAATTAAATCAGTAGTGCTCCAAGCAATGACCCTTGAGACCCTTTTTTTTTTAACAGAACATAACTTACCATCTAGATTACTTAGAAATTATTGCCTTTTCTTTAATTTTATATAATATCAACTAGTTTATTTACAGTGACCACTGTCAACTATGTATTCTTTACTTTATTCTTATGTGATGCTATATAGTTGCTTAAAATTTGTTTCATTTTCAGGATATTAGGGTTACAGATGATGGTGAGGCTGCAAGTTCTCAATTAATTCAGGTTGAAATGAATGAAAATATCATCGAAAAATCACTTGTAAAGCTGAAGGAAACAAGCACGGTATGACTAGCCCTCTTCATTATTTAGTAATCAGTACATTATTATTTATCTTTCAAGCTCAACATCACCAAATGGAAAAGACTACCTAACGTTCTGTGCTATGATGGTGTTCTTTTTTTCCCATGAATTGAATTTTTCTGTTCTTTGCACCTGGCCTTTTGTGATTAAAACTATTTGGTTGGCTTGATGATAGTGGCCATTTAATTGGTTTAGGTAAAGCTAAATGAGTAAAGTACAAGTCTCTCCAAGGCCCAAATATATTAACTGAATTAAATATATTGTTTCTGCATGAACATGAACATCTTTTTGTACCTGTGTTGGTTTTATGCAGGAATGCTAGGCATGGTGAAACAGATGCAAAATAATGTTTTCATTTCTTTGAATTGTTGAGAAGAAATAAAAAACTTAAGGACTTGAAACTTCCTCCCAGTTAATTCTTTAGTGCACATTCTGTGACTACTATATGATGTTTGGCATTGTAGGTTTTCAATTTTATAACTCAGCTCCTTGACTGTTTATTTGTCATTTGTAATATATATGGTGAAATATGCACAGGATGTCTTGCAAGGAACTCAGCTCCTAGGTATTGATGCTGCTGCTGCAATGGGGTTTCTTAAAAGGATCTTGATTGGAGATGAGTTAACAGAGAAAGAAAGAAAAGTTCTCTTGAGAACCCTGACGGACTTGGCATCAGTGGTTCCTATCGGTGTTCTTATGCTTCTTCCAGTAAGTCTCATCATAAAACTATCCTCATCAAAAGTGTATTATTTTAGCTGTCTCATTTTCATCCTCTCATTAATCATCAAATACACACAACACTTGAGTGTCATTACTTCTCATTCATTCATCAGGCCAATGTAGTTTTTCACTTCTCCTTCTGTTGCAGTGCGCAAATGGTACTGGGAAATGAAATATTGATTTAGGACAATCCAGTCATTTAGAAATACTCATCCCTGATGTTATTTTGAAAGTTTATGGATATATAGAACTTGTATTTAAAGTTGCATTATTTATGTGGCACAGTATTGTGGATCACCATTTTTATTATCATTCTATTTGAGAAATCCACTTGTCAACCTTCATATATTTAGCAAGTCTAGAGCTTGGCCAAGCTATTGTATGGTATAATATATTGATATCGTACTATGTCAAAAATTGTTACTTCTGATTCAAGTTAAAAAAAGGGATAGATGCCTATAAATTTCCAAGCATACAAGAGCTTTTCTAGCTGCAAGTGGACCACTAACTGACCCACAAGTTGGACAAGTTCACTTCATGTGTATAATCTGACTTGTCATTGGATCTGGGATGATTTTGTGGTTATTTTTATTGTAACTGCACCTCCACCACAGAAGATATATCAAAAAAATTTGAGTGCAGGATTATGAGTGTCAGTGATGTGATCCTCGGAATTGGGTTTCTTATACTCATGATAAACTGAATTGCATATTCACAAGAACTTCAATCCAAATCTGTGATATATTGCATGTTTTCAATTTACATCGTCTGCACTGTTTTTGCCACTGTGACCTAATGTAGACAAGGTAATTTGTGAATTCTAGGTCACTGCTGTGGGGCATGCAGCAATGCTGGCTGCTATCCAGAGATATATGCCAGCTTTGGTGCGTTGTTTCTGAGCTAATGACTCCCCTTCTTGTGTTCTTTAGATGTCAAATCTCTGCTTACCAGCGGCTTGTAATTTTTTCTTTGGCAGATACCATCCACATATGGACCAGAAAGGTTGGATCTGTTGAGACAGCTTGAGAAAGTGAAGGAAATGGAAAACAGTGAGCTGGATGCCAAAGAAAATGGAGAGATACAATCCTGATCACCAGAGCCCAGATTATGTACAGCCCGGACAGTGAATAAAAAACCCCTTCAAGACGAGGTAACCTGGAAATTATGTAATCTGATATCAGTTGGTTCTGGATCCCATTGACAGTAAATTAGCATATAGAATTTCATTCTCATTCCATGTCTGGTATTCCAGGTAGACACCAATGACTGCAGTCCTGTGGAGCGTCAACTGGAGTGCCTGGCTCAAGATGGGTGGCCATACCTGGACCGTGTCAAATGAGTAATGTTTAAGAACCGAACCTTCCTGTCTCCATAATCCATCTCTTTGATTACAGTAGAAATGATTTGGTTATGCACTAGGTCTGGTTTTAGCATTGCGTAGTTTGTCTCTGGTTCTGTCTATATCACATCGCCCCCCTCCCCCCCATCCCACGTACCATTCCTGCAATTTTTTATATAAAAAAAATAGCAATGACATATTACCCGATGTGTATTCTCCTGATCATATGTTAATCCAGTTCTGCAGTTCCCAGCTGGAAGTGCGCCAAGAATATTTACCTGTGATGTACTGAAGAGTAAGAAAACATGAGTCCTGTTTAAATTTTCAATCCGTAACTTCTATGCTTGTAGTAGAGATTTTTTAAATGCTCCCTGATAAACTCGGATTAAAAGGCCAAAACAAATCCCCCAAAACCATCTCTCTTGGACTCAATTAAGCGAATGATCCACTCTCTTTTCCTCTCCGTGTACAAACTCTTTAATTTTTTTTACTATATTTTATCAGTACAAATTCTGTAAGAATCAATTATATTTTTAATCACATTAAAATGTTGTGTGTGTGTATATATATATATCAAATATATATTTTTTTATCAATATTAATGTATATACCATGAATATTAATCTATGTGTCAAATATTTTTTTAATCAATATATATATTAGATATTTTTTTAATATAATTAGGATAACATTATGTTTTAACTTGTTTTTTTTCTACAAAGAGACTCGTAAACTATAAATAAACCATGACTTCTTCTAACAAAAAGGTTTGTGATCTTCCTTCTCTCAATATATTTATTTTTAAAATATTCTTATTGTAATTTTTTTAAATTATTGACTTAGTCAAATAGAATTTCTTCACAATCATTAAAAAAACAAATCAAATTGCCAGAACTAAAAAGTTGACCAATTATTGAAGACATATACTTAACAGTTGTAGGGACAACTGCAGTGATGCTGATGGAGGCTGTCTCTCTTCTTCACGTACACTGAAAACGGCCACAAAGCTTCTGTTTCTCCGAAAACAGTAAACCGAGTTAAACTGGTCTAATCAAATTTGAAAGCCTAACTGCGATAGTATTCTACTACAGACTTACTATCTGGATGATTTCACTTGAAGATTCCGATGATTAATTAGGGTCTCCAATGAACTTTAGCGATCCAATGTTGGTACGGCAATACTTCCGTGGAGAATTCAAAAACCCAATATACAAATTTCAAAGAAGCATCTGATGCATGCAGGCATCTTAAAAGCTTAATGATGAGCTTCCATACCTTGGCATACCGCATCCTTCCGGCTGTCATAGCCAATTCAGATTCGCCACATCTTTTCTTCCATCTTGAACACGTCGAAAGTCTTAAGGGACAGTTTTCGGTGTAGGATTGATTATTGTAACTTTTATCCCGGACCCATCTTCCATGAGAATAATCACAGGCTAAATGTGATGGTTTTTGATTTTTATAATAATGATAATGTATCCTGTTATTAGACTCCTGTCGTGTAATCATCATAATTATCGAAATAAAACCAGCATTAAGCTGTTGGACCCAGCCGAGTAAGATACTCAGATCAAGTAAAACGACACCGTGTTTTTTTTTTTTTTTTTAAATCCTGCAGTAGTAGCCATCCTGATCATCATCCTTGAGATTTGTGATCTCAATGTGCCCTTAGCAACAGCCATGGTGGAACTGAAGCCCAATGGTGGAACTGCTCAACCGAAATACGCTGTTTTCAACATCTTGGGTCACTTCTACCCATCTCTTTCTCTTCCACTTTGGGAAACTTGTTAGTTAACAAGTATTACCAAATGGGTTTGATTTAGTTGTCGGAATCATTTAGCACTTCTTGTTCATGCATGCTTTTATACTGTTTGATGCAAAGTTATTTTGAAATTGTTAACATTTGGAGGATTTTGTTAATTTTTTTTGGAATTGGTATTGAGTGTTTGCTTTGACTAAGAGGGAACCCAATTAATTCTTTTGGAATATCTACTTGCTATGTCTTACTGCCTTTAGAATTATGTGAGGTCCCTTTTGGAGAGTTGAATTTGTGAGTTGTCAGTGCAGGCATTGAATCCGATGAGATAATGTTGACGATGAGAACTTGCAGACTGTTTAGTGGGGGTGGGTCTGAGATACAGATGATGCAAGCCGCCTTTCAGAAAGAAGGAAGGTATAGCCATTTGCATCTCTGGTACTCGATGGTTTTTTGGTCTGTGACCTTTGCTATTTGGATCCTCTGCCATAAAAAATCTTTTTCTGTGATGTTGATCTCTGGTTCATCTAGCATTGCTCACACCATTATAACAAATTGGTACCATCTTACTTGGTTTTCCTGAAGGCAATAATCAAAAGACTAATCTTCCCATGTGTAGTATTGATTTTGTAACACTCTATTCCTTTTAGTCATTCCATTGTAATTATGATTGTTTTCTTAAGGTGACCTGAGGATTGAGGTCCCTTTTATCCCTGTATTTTCGCTCTTTTCTGAACCTCCGATTTGTTGCAATAAATTCTGACTTTGTCTAATAGTATTTTTTTTTTCTTTAATGCAAATGAGCGGTGGAAGCAGGTGGAGGTATGGAAACTCTAAGGCCTGCTTTACAACGGGTATACATGACAAGAGCTTCTTCTGCGTGTAGAGATGCCCTTAAAAGTTTTATACAAGGATATCAGGTGTTCAGCAGGTCATGGAAATGAAAGAAGAGTCTAAGACTCAAACGAGGGCAATGCTCCCTCTTCGAGATTGTTTGATACTACTTTTCAAATTGTTTTTGTTTTTATTTTGAATTATTGTTTTTTAATATTTTTAGATTATTTTGATATGTTGATATCAAAAATATTTTTTACAAAATAAAAAATATTATTTTAATATATTTTTGAACAAAAAAATACTTGTAAAAATAACTTCAACACAAGCCAATGGCGGTGACTCAAGTTTTTCTCCTGGGCATCAACCATGGACTATAACTTAACTTTAGAAAAATAGTCACTATTCTTGTCAAAAGAGTGTAAGAAAAGTTTCTAGCATGCTCTTATCCCATTTAAGGGTATTCTTTGTGCAGTATGGCTATGAATATATTGAATCTTTTGTAATTGTACCATATGGAGACGGAAATACCATAGACATTGCTGACTGCATTATCAAGTTGATTTGGCTTTATTACACTCTATGGTTTTAGCATGGTTGATGATTAACCTTGTAACTTTTTGAGTCATTTCTTGCATCTGATTGTTTATGGATGACCAGAAAGACCACAAGCAGATGTAGTGTGGAAGGTTGTGACTTTTTTCTTTCTTATTCCTTTCTGGGACAATGGGCATATTACCAGTCATTCCATTCTGGTATCTGCCCATCTATACAATCGATTTTACATGGGGAATATCCTTGCTGCAGTTTTCTTCTCTAACAGTCTTTCTATCATTATTGCCGCTGTCATTTTGCAGCTTCTGCTGGTGCCGGCACTGTGTACTATGATTCAACAACCAACCTGGTCAAATATTTAGCCTACTCATTTGAAATGGAATCGAGGATTATTTCTAGCTAGAAATATATCGGGGAATTGATGCTTGGTTGGCCGACAAGTCAAGTATATGCAAAGCTTGGTCTTTTGATGTCTAAATCTGAACAATTTGACCTAAAAAAGGTGATTTCTGGACAAGCAACAAGATCCAGAAAACACACACTTAATGTAAACTGAGCATGGTGCTTCTCTCATCTCTATTGAAAGGGAAGCAATGTAAGTTATACTTTTGTGCCATCAGCCTTTTTATTTTTCCTCCCTTTTCAATACTCCTTTGCCCCCTAGTTTTCTGCTACTTTCTCTGCTAACAGGCTGAGGATCATGGGAGTGCAGAAGCATTCAAGAAGCTACTCTTGAATATAAGCAAAAGGTGGCTATTCTTGCTATTGCTTGTCTTATGTGGGCTATTATTTTAGAACATGCATTCAACTGATATGCACTATCATAGAATGATCAAACTTTTGTGGTCTCTTGTCAATATGCTTTTAATTATCTGATACAGCTAAGATCATTCTTTGTCATATGATAGGATGCATATTTTGTTTCTTTCGGCAGAATTTCAAGTCAAATCATCTCAGACTGATCCAGATATCGCATGATATCGTTGTTAGTGTTTGGAGAATTGATGGTTGAAGAATATTTGGCTCATATGGCACAAGTGTGAAAACATTTAGTGCAGTATACAGGCAGAAAATGAGCAAAGTAGGATTACGCGTGATTGGCATAATGTGGAACTAAATAGACTTTAAGGCTGCAGGACACGAAGTGGGCTCTTGCTACTGGCCAGTAACCCTACTTTTATTGAATTGGGAAGCTATATTGGGGCGCCAATAGTTCTAGCATAATAGATCATAGTTTCTATTAGAAGGGACTGTTATGTCGGCATTTTTTCTTCTACTTTTTTTAGTAGGGTTCCACACCCAGCCCCCTGTGTGACGAGTGGGTTTTTCTTCCAGGTCTTGTCAAGCACATGGTCTCTGCTTTAAGTCTTCTCAGGATGATAATATGATGATTAGTCCGTGAAAAATAACTGGCATCTTTCTGCATATCATTGATGGATCCTTGGGCACAATAAATTCGTATTTTTCTTGTCTTGAAGTAACCATTTTTTCAAAATTAAGTTGTGTTTGAGTGATATTTTGGTGACTGGTTGATAGGATTTGTTTTGTTGACTTCTTGGAGTTTTTGAGTTAAAATATATAGTTCTTACCAAATTTAAGGTTCTCATTGCATTTTAGGATGTGTTTGGTGGTGTCAATACTAAATCAACATCCCCATTACTTGTTTTTGTTCCTCAGGTTATTGCAGGTTGCTGTTCCCTTTTCTTTTTTCTTTGTTATGTGTCAAAAGAGGTGAGCATGAGGTTGATCCAAGAACACCGAAAGCAAAAGCTTGAAAAGAAAAAAGCCAAGTGGAAAGAAGAAATACTTACATGGTGTTTCCATATTTGAACTGTACCGAGTCATGCATGATTGAATTATTCTTACATGACAAATCCATTACACAGGACCAGTCTCTTTATTCGCTTGATTGGCCACTGCCTGTATACCAATGATAACAACACTAATTTGGGGGCCATCCCACTCGCAGAGCACTAAACGTGGGACAATATCGCTAGCGGAGGTCAATGGTATCTCTCTCATTTGAATCTTAATGGGTCATGATAATCACATGACACCTTTATCGTTCATTCACTCATGTAATGCACATATATCTGCATATAGTTCTCTTGCAAGTTGTGTTGAGCATGTCATCACATAAGCCTGTGGCCATTCTCTGCACAGGTTGATCCATTGTCTTTACTCTTGGTACCTATATTGGTAAAAGCCTTAGTTCACATCTTGGATTAGTCGCAGATATACAAATATGATACATGTTTGAGCACTAACACTCTAATGTCTGGAATTTTGCTTGGTTGTAATTGGTTCAGTTACTGATATTAGGGTATTTGAATTGACCAATGAGATGGATCTTATATCATTTGCCATCAAATGCTGTCCTAGCACGAGGTGTCTTTTCCGAGGCGGAAAAGGCAAAAAGCATTTGAGTCGTGGAGAATGGGTGCTGTGGACAATCTAAGAAAGTTCAAAGGTGAAATCAAGTCAGCCACTACAATGCATGATCTCCTGTTAGTTTGATTGCATGAAGCCTATCACTTGCCTTAGATTTGCTGGTATAATCATGTTGGCAGGGTCCTACAAGTGATTCCCCTGAACGGATCCCCGTCCATTGTGGCATCGTATCTGGAGCTCTTTTCAGCAGTGACTTAGCGTAGAAACTAAAGTTTTACAAGATGGATGATTCTATACCCATCATGTTATTGGAAATACAACTCAACTAGGACTAGTTGATCTCGGCTAGATCTTCTCCGTTTCAACTTTTTACGCACCTTTTGGTAGCTGTTTACGCTCAAAATTTGCTCCTTTTTTTTTTCCTGCTTTCCTGTTTGTGCTTCCCATAAGAGCCACCTTGAACGTATGGAATATGCCTAGCATTTGCTTTGACACCACATCTGTCCTACAAGCTTCAATGATCAGGGGTTATCATCAAATGTGGCGCGAAGAGAAATTGGAGGGTATCTTGTCATATCTTTCTAGTGTTAAGCTGAAAAAAAGAAGGCGTGGGGATTCATTAGGAAGTAAACACACCCAAGGACGATAGTTTCAAAATTAAGTGCACTGACGTAGCTTCTGAAATGAACTTCATGTGAGATGAGGAAGCAAACGTACACGTATATATCTCGTCATATCTTACGAAACAGGAGGTTAAATTTTGCCGAAGTCCTCCGATATGAGCAATAATCACAGCCATTATTGGGTGAAGAAGGTAGCGGTCTCTGAAATGAACTTTAGGTGAGACGAGGAAGGCGGCACCCATCGAGTGATTTAGACATGGTTAGGCTTATATTCTAGAGATCAGCAGTGAGAAATATCTAACCAGTAGATACAAATTATAGGGTGGCCCTTCTCTGAAAGTTTAGGTTTTGATTATATGCGAAGGCTAGGATGGCCCTTCTCTGAAATGCTCTCAAAAAACAAGATGTAGAAATCTGATAGCTTCTCTATGCAATTGAATCCTTAAGAAAATCTTAATTAATCTGATAATGAAATTTGAGTCGAGTGTATGTCTTAACTGGGAGAGCAAAAGATAGTTGCCTGTGACTCTTATAAATAAATTCCCATTGAAATCCCTCTCTTGCATTAGCTAGCTTATAAACTGTGTGGGTTTGGCTACTTTTATTGACCTTGTCCTCTTCCACTGCTTCTCTGCAATCGAACATGTTTTTGCTACCTTCAGAGATGCTCACCTCGACAAAATTTGTCACTCATAGCTTGTTCTTGTCAACCTACTCTTGGTTCTTCAACAGCATGTTCAAATCACAATCGAAAACAACATTTCAGAGAATTTTACTAGCATTTCCCCAGACTTGCAATGAATTACAATTCTCAGATTTTAGATGATGATAAATTATTATGAAAGAGAGGAGGGGGCTAGTATTACTGGGCTGCCGTCCATCTACTCAAAACCACCAACCCACCCACCCACCACCACCCACCACCATACCCTTCCATTAATATGATAATGAGCAGCTATGAAAAATCTTCAGGCAGAATCTCAACAATGCCCAAATAGATTCCTTCCTCCCCCCTGATACACCAGCTTGAAACACAGCCCCACAATTTTTTTTTACCCATTTGGAATTTCTTATGTCAGCATTGGCCCTACTGTTCCTTCTGGGCCCCCTTTCCCATCTCTAGTAGTAGTCTGTGTTAAGGAGTATATTTTCCCCTCTCCACTCCGAATCTAGATATCCCTCCTATCCTCCAATTTGCTTCCCCCACCCCAAGAGGGATATTTCTTTATTAATAAAGAAAAAACAAAATAATATACCATATACTTTTTTCATAGTAATATTATTTTTTGACCTAGTTCAACTTCGAAGTGGGGGTGGGGATTTTGAAACACGTCAAATCCAGGAATGTCACATCCACAGATCTTATCCTCGGCGATTTCTCATCTGGTTGACATCCCGGGAGAGAGGGATCGATATCCTGTTACAACACAACTACCACTTCAACGTAAACACTAATAATGCAAAAATGAAGTGATTTCTCTTGTTCCTGATGTGCCTAACTTTTACAGCAGACCTAGTTAGCATTCAACTGTTGTAATAATAGAGACACCCTAAGGTGTACATTATTACTGTTACTATCATTCGCATTGATGTTTGAATTGAATGTCTGTGTCATTTCTTGGTGTGTGAGTGAGGCTGCTAATTCAAAGTATTGGTGGTTCAAACTAGAAAAGGGATCTCTATCTTTTCTTGGTGGGTGTCGCAGGAAGGAAAATAATGGCTTTCATCTTTTCAACTTTACAGGCAAGAGAAGAGACCCGTTCCAAGACGAACTGTCATTAGTTTAGATAGTTCGGCTTGGTCGGCAAGCTTTTTCGGCCTTGACTCAGCTCGATCTAGAAAAAAAAAAAACGCTTACACGATGTCCTTCACGTTGCATGTTTAGGGACCCATTTTATCACATCTTTTCAATGATTTAAATTGAAAAATTAATGCTGTGGGCTGCGATTGTTGAGTCAATATTTAGAATTAACGAATTTGAATGATTAGTCAATCACGACTTTAATATATTACATTTTCTTGTAATAATATTATTAATAATAATAACATATTAGTCACTTTCCTTTTGATGCTATTTATTTAGTTCTCATTAAATTAATGGCCACACGAAAATAAACTATCTCCTGAGCAACCATGCCAATCATGACTCAATTAAAATTACATGTGTCAGGGTCATCACTAATCCTGCATCCCTTTTTATTATATAATAATAATAATAATAATAATAATCTGTCTCATGATTAGAAACCGCAAAAAGAAAAGGAAAAAGAAATTAACTAGTTGAAAAATAACATCGATCGGTCACCTCTTAAACTTCCATTTCAAGGAGATTACAAGGTCATATGGCTTACCATTTGACCACGAGTACTGTTTGAAGAATAAGAAGGTTGAGAGTAGAAATGCGGGTGGTCTGGACCCTGCAGGCTAGACAAAGATGAACTATCTGGTGTTGATGGCTCGGACCCATCAAGCTGGCACTCCAAGTTCACCCCAAATAACCTGAGTCTCTTCGAGTTCCCTAGCGGTGCCGTTTGGTCCTGTGCAATGGACCCTGCAACAATAAATGATGCAAAACCACGTAGCAATTTGGATCAGCAAAAAACAGCAATTATCCTTTTCACACACCCACATAGGAGAGAAAATAATAATAATAATAACAATAAGAAGAAGAAGAAGAAGAAGAAGAAGAAGAAAGAAAAAAAAAGATGGTGAATGGTGAAATTAACGATGTTTTTTTTTTTTATCTGGGCACCAGTGTCCACGCGTGAATAAATTCTCCCCCTTTCTTTTTTTGGTTGTTTCCCAGAAACAATGCCCTGAGTAGCAAAATATATACCTCTGGTGTTAGCTAGCTAATTTGGTACTGATGTTATTTTTAAAAATAATTTTTATTTAAAAATATATTAAAATGATATTTTTTTATTTTTTAAAATATATTTTTAACATAAACACATTAAAATATCAAAAATAATAAATTTTTTTAATCAAAAGTACTTTCCAAACCCATTCTCAAACAAACATACCCCTTGAGAAGACAGTAAATAATACACAGATGTCAAAATGAGTTAGAATATTACGAGCAGATTCTTAAAACTGTTGTATGTGTGAGAGATCCAGCACTAAAACACTCAAGACAAACACCTCGTAATATACAGGACCGATCGGAATCCACCCACATTTCTCCAAACTAATTGGAAGGTGTTTGTCACGCGCTTTGATGCTCTTACCCGGTATATAGAATAAGAATCATTGCAGGACGACACACACACACACACACACACACACAGTAAAATACAAGAGGTTCCTGGAAAACACCCCTTTCAGTACCTGCATGCTTGTGTTCATAAAATGATAGAAGAAGAAACAAAATTCAAATTTGATGAAGAATAAAATATACCTGGATGAAGACAGTTAGGTTGGTATGGCACATCAGCCCCGAGGCCATGTTGTGTATCACTGCTAGAGAGATGATAAGGCCCGGAAGATGATGACGATGGTGAATATATTCCTCTACTCCACACCCCACCACCACTGCCCTGCGCCATCACCCCACTATTACTACCAGCACCTCTCCTTCTCCACCCTATGAACAATCTGTCACCATCCGTGCGGTGTCGTTCAAACAAGACGACATCACCTGCATCGAGTTGTTTCTCTTTAACATATCTACTCCACCCCTTGGTCAATACATAGCTTTGACTACTGTTCCAATACGAGTACCTGAACTTCCAGTACCTGCCTGACTCGTCTTCAAAACTCAGTAACAGCCCTTTATCCACTGAGTTGCCACTAAGTGGAAAGTACTTCTCTGCATGTTGTTTTGGGATTACTAAACGGTTTAGTTTTCCTACATCACTTGGTGTTAGGGGTTTCTCAAACATGGGTTCTTTATCTAGTACTAGTATTTCTTGTTCCTGTTCTTGTTGTGTTTCATTTTGCTGCTGCTGTTCACGGTCTTGATCTTCATCATCTTCATCGTTGAGATTGAAATTGAGAGTTCGGTTTTGAGGAGGGAACATGGAGGAGGGTTGTTGGACTGGATTGTAAGGGTTAAACCAGGAGTGATGTTGATGGTGATAGGGAGGCCAATAAGAATTGGGGTTTGAAATATTTGGGGGTTTGTTTGGTGTAGAGAAAGAAGCGTTTGGGTTTGGTTCCATGACGGGTTGTTGATGTTGCTGTGCCCACCAGCTGAGTGTTTCTTGGAGGTCTGTGGAGAAATGGTTTATAGACATGGGAGAGAGAATTTTAGTGTTTTAAAATTCAGAGAGAGAGAGAGAGAGAGGAAAGGAGAGACGTGATGCTTATGGGATTGATGTGGGAACTATTTGATGTAGCTATTAGGGATATGACAGCCTAGAGAGAGGGAGAGGGGGCAGGCAATGCTATAAGTACGATAGTACTCCTACTTTAAGGTTTTGCGTGATGAGCATAGAAAAAATCAATCATTATTTTCAGTGTAATTTGATACACCACACTACCCTGGCCAGGCATGTCTCTTGTTCTGCAACCTTTTCTTTTTTCTCTCTTTAATTTATTTCGGTAGAATGAATTGAAGGTCCTGTTTCTTGTGTGTGTGTGTGTGAGAGAGAGAGAGAGCAATGAGGCAGTAGATCATCTTGATAGAGATGAAAACTACCGAGAAGAGATTGTAGTTACTGCTACTAGACACACACTGAACTCTCACGCACACAGAGGGAGGGTGAATTAATAAATATTTTTGCGTGTCATTAGAAACAACCCGTGCTACTCTACTGGCAAACAAATCCTGACGGGACCAGAATTGCGTATGCATATAGTCTGTGTTCGTCCTCCCATCCAACGCGCGGCATGTCTGGCACTTGGTTTCTGCAAATCTTCCCTGATGGCACTCGGGATAATAACCCTCCTTCCAGTAACTTCGACAACAATAATATCTATCTAGCCATTGTTTTAGCAAGTATCTTGTTTTCATGTTTTTGGATCTTGTCAGTTGACTAGGTAGGTTAAGATTACTTCCTCTACCCGTTCCCTGATCTCTAATGCTAAATGCATGGCAAGCGATGATGAAAAACTCAAGTACATGCTTGTTTGGGGAGCTGATATTTTGCCCTCCATTAGCTAGTTGTCAATCAACCACTGATCAATTCCTTCCGTGAGCTGGCCAACTCTTTTTCTTAACAAATGGCTGCAATTTCTCTAAAAAATTTGAAACTTTTCTCAATAGAAAACAATCCAAGTTGAACTCCATGACCTTCAAGCTACAACCTACACCAACAATGGCCCAAAACCCAACACGCCGTTCACAGCACCACCGCGCAGGTGCCCACACATACATCAGCAAAACTAGGAAAAGCTTCTGAAGAGGGGATTCTGGATTTTGGGGGTGAGATTCCAGTTTTGGGATGACTGCTACAAAATACGATGATGGTAAAACAGATCGAAAGATGGGAAGGTGCGGAAACAAAGGGTTGATTTTGATATTAACTTGAGTAAAATGTCACGATAATAGCAGTAAATGTTTCAAGGATACCATTGTCAATTTAAAAATAATTGGCTGGCTGGCTAGTGGGAGTGTAGTAGTTAACTGATGATGGTGAAGTGCCAAAGTTACCTCCCGCTAGCTAGCTAGGTTAAAAAAGGGCGATCAATTTCGCGACAGGTATGGTTTGGTAATGTAATTCTTGTCAATGGACAGACACAAGTGGGGTAATAAGGAGCGGTGGTCCCAAACGAGTATATATTTATCTTCTGTCGGGTCTTCAATGCGTAGATACATGTTGTGTAAGAGAAGAGAATAGTATTTTTGGCATGTGCATGACAGCATTATTGATGTTTCGCCATTCCTAGTTTTGAGAGAAACGATTGGGAGAGTGCAGAGAAGGGAAAAAAATATATTAATCCAGAGACCGATCCATCGTCTTCCCTTTCCAATAAGCTGAGGGATGAGATAAGATTTGTCCAATTGGAGACCCTTTTTGGCCAGTCGTGTTCGAATCCTCTCCTCACACTCACATATCCCTCTCACTCTAGCTAGCTAGGTGTCTCTTGCTCACTTTTGTTTTTATTTTCTAGCGGTAAGTTAGATGCGTCTTTTCTCTGAGTTTCAGACAAAACCCGCCTCAATTTCCAGGTGGATTTCAGACACCCTTTCCGCCCAGCAAAAGGGTACATGTATTATAGTAATAGGTGATATATTGACAAGAGATTGAAGTTAAAGATGTTTATTCTTTTTGTTATTTTAGATTCAAATTATATACTTGCTAATACAATGATAGTAATTAATTTTAGGGATAGTGAAATTAATTGAAATATATAAAAGCTAATTTGGACACCTGTATTAATAAAAACGACGATAGCCTGGTTATTAATTTAATTACATGTCGGGGACTCTAACATAATAGAGGTTGGTGGTTTGAGTTATAAATTATCTAAAACCAACAAGATGCTTGTGTCATCTTACTAATTGTCTATACATATACCGAGTAGCGCTTATCAAGTAGCTTAATATATTATAATTAACTTTTTTTTATGGATATATATTATTGATTTACGCCATGGCATCGTCGCAATCACCGCCCTTGATCGAATGGTCCAAATCACTAAAAACAGTGTTGATTGATGAATTATTGCAAGGGTAAATGCAGTGATAATGAAGTACGGTTACTTCTTTTACTAATTATACCCATCGAACTAAGACTTTCAGTAATTTAGTACGTAGAATATTTCCATTGGATTGCCCTGGACAGAAGTTTGCTACATCTGTCTGACTCTCAAAGATGTGTTTGGGCCACGTTGAGGAATCCTTGACCATGAAGAAAGCACAGGTTTCTGGTTGGGGTGACCAATCTGCCTTGTAATCCGTGGAGGGTTTCTGAATTATGAAATCCTTATTGTTTATTTCATGCCATGCTAGGAACAAGACAGACCTCATGAGATATTTAAGGGAAGTGTTTGCTACTGTAATAATAATAATCTATATCTGGGAGAAGCTCCTTAATTCCCAGGCCATCCGTGAGACCTTTCTTCACTGGAGTGCAATTAAATATCCAAACTTTTTTTCTTTCTGTAATAAAACATGATGATGGGGACGTTAATGAATTGACAACGAGAAAGGAGCAGGGACGAACTACAATTAATTTCGTGATAAATTATGATTTGAGGTTTAGTGATTGTTGATGCCTGTAATTCTATATACTTGTAGTTCTAGACAGCACGAATACCACCGTCCTTCTCTTGATCCCACAGTTTGTATAGATATGAACAGCAATCATTTTTTAAGAAAATTATTTGAAATTACATTAAACGATTTGATCAATTAAAGTAATCAATATATCCAAACTGTTTTTTTGGAAATGCCCCCTAATTAATTAAAAGAGATGCTGCACATTTCTAGTTGTCGTGCGAGTTCATGTGCTTCCATACTCAATACGCCAAAGAGGTCAAGAACAATGTACCGTTATCTAAAGTTGATACGTGTCTGTTTCATGTATGACTACTGTTCGATATCCTTGTGAATGAAACATTTTAATTTTTAAAGTTCAATTATTAGGGGAAATTCATCATATAATTTATATTATTTTTATAAAACAAAACCTGTAATTTGCGTAGATTTAATGTAACTTGCATAATTTAAGTTTTTATATGAGGATAACTTGAATTATTTTCTAATAATAATCTAATATATGATTTAAGGTTATAATTCTTGGCATCTACCGTATTCTTTACATTTAGATATAGCAGGTATAAAGAACTTGAATACATAACATTAGTCTTGCACAACAGATAGCAAACCCTACTGGTGCTTGTAAATTACACCCACGTTATGTTCTTATAGAACTCATCGTGTATGCTTTATTAGGGATAGTAGTATGTAGCCATGTATATACTATGGATTGGTATGCTTGTAATTGACCTTCTCATGAAGCACTTATTTATATATGTAGTTGATCTTCAAAGCTTATCTATTGCAGCCTTTTTAGTTGATGGCAAATTAATGTCTTCACACAAGATTCAGCTACTTTTATGTTCTTATATATATATATAAAACGTGGTGATATAGATGTGTGGTGCGGATCCCTTAAATGTTTTTTAAAAAAGAAAAGGTGGTGTTATCTCCGTAGACGCCATGTTCCTTGTCAAAAAGGGGGGTTATTTCTTAATTAAATTCGATGATAGGGTACATCATGAATATATGGATTGGATTCAAAATTGAAAACGGACGTTACCATTTATAGTTAGTAACTTGTTAAAAGTATTCAAACTCAATTGAGAAAACCTAAGAAACATATCATCCACTAACATCAATCTCAAAATTATCATCAATATTCTCAATTGAGGATTTTCATCAAAATTTCTATTAAAACTATATTTCATATCTTTATCAAGTAATTCTAATAGGGATTCTTAATAGATAAATCAGAATAATTTATTGATCAAATGAATAAAATAATAATAATAAAATAATAATAATAATAATACTTTGAGTATAGAACTAGCAACACCTCCATTCGTCTACATCCAACTTAATTTCTATAGAATATTGTCAACACATTGAAATGGGGGCCTGAGTCCTTGTTACACGAGGATTACGCACGTTGACCATACACTATGATACATCACATAAAATCGATGGAAGCCGGAATCTTAGACCAAATCTTGGCCGGTCTAGTTTATTTGCAGCAACTTCTGTGCATATGCATTGGACCATCCTTCAACACCATGAGCTGCGATTCTAGCTTTTCAAACAAGCAGGTTTCAGGTAATATAAAAACGAAGACATAATCTCGGGTGGTTTGATATTATTTTTCTTTTTTATTTTCAAATTTTCGTAAGCATATCTGACTACTGATTGTGACTGTGAGCAGGAGGATCCTATCCATGATACGAAAAATAATGATAATAAATATATAAAAAATGCATACGGAACAGAGGAATCAATTCTGGGCAAGGTAGATCTGCACTGCATAATTTAGCCATATATTGATTTTTTTTAAAAAAATATATTAAAATAATTTTTGAACATTAACACATAAAAATAATTCAAATCATATAAAAATTATTTTTTTTAATTTTTTTAAAAAATATTTATGATACAAAGTGGAAAACACGATTGATTTGGTGCTTGTTTGGGAGTGTGGTTGTGTTTGTTTTTTAAAATATTTTTTTTGTTTAGAAATACATCATAACAATTTTTTTTTTATTTTTTAAATTATTTTTGACATCAGCACATCAAAATTAAAAAAAAACACCAAAAAATTAATTTAAAATAAAATTAAATAAAATATTTTCGTAAGGACTCCGAAACAACCTCTTATAAGAAGGGGGGAAACGTGTGCAGTTATGAAAAAGACTTTTGCTGGCAGATAACCTCTGGAATGTGTTCCATTGACATGGAGAGAGTAACGTGGTGAATATTTATAGGGCTTGTTTTTCTACCCTCGCATCTTCTGTTCTCTGAGAAAAATTAATGCACTTCACTCTTCAGGCAATGCAAGGTCCTCAGGTCAGGAAAACACGCACGCACGCACGCGCTGGTATATATTTCCATCAATTTTTTTTATTTTTATTTTGTATGTTTTAAAAAATAGAAAAATAAATAAATATATGTTATTGATGTGTTTGTATTATTTTCAGCGTAATCATAACCACGAAATGTTTATGCACGGGGTCGTAAAGAAAGGCCATCGATGCCAAATCTAATCCTTTCCATTCTCTCATATAAACCGTCAGCACCGGTCCAAACCTGCCTCACCTTCGTTGCCAACATCAACAACTTATCCACCAAAACAGACAATTTCGCACTCGAGGTCCTTATCCAGTGGAGGACATGATTTGGTTTTTTTTTTATCCAGGTTAGATATTCGTGAATTAGACTTAGTTCAACGAATCCATAGATTAATTATAATATATATATATATATATATATAAATTGACCCGACATTCTAATTATAAAAATAAACTAAAATAAAATAACAGATGATTTCAAGTCCGATAATGGCGACATTGGCCACACCACCTTCATTTGTGATTCCAGTTGACCTTCCTCACTGGTTATAACAGCAACAATCACTTGAAGAAGAAGAAGAAGAAGAAGAAGAAGAAGAAGAAGAAAACGAGATGGATAACATTTGAAATTGAGAGATACCTGAAACATTGTCTTATGTCTTTTTTGGTTTTGCAGGTGGTGGTAGTCGTCACGTTAGTTGGATCTAATAATAATAATAATAATAATAATAATAAGAAGAAGAAGAAGAAGAAGAAGAAGGCTGTATGTTTGGGCTGTTATTTTATTTGCTATTTGATTTTTGTTTTGAATTTTATTAATGTTGAGTTTTTATTTAATTTTATTTTTTAATATTGAGTTGATTGTAAATTAGTTTTTGTAATATTATTAAATAAAAAAAATTAAACTTAAGCCTAGGAAACTAAGTCCCGGTTTAGTGTTGTATTTTAAAAATATTTTTGAAAAAAATACAGATTTTAAATTTTAAATTAAATATTTTTGTGTCTTTAACTTATTTTCATGTGCTGGTAGATTTTTTTAATAAATAATATTATTTTTAAATAAAAAATATTCTTAAAAATAACCTAAATCACAGGTCATCAAAGATTATTTTAAAAGAGCCATCACAAGGCATGGGGTTTTCATATTTTAGGGAACCAAAAACTTTCTTTCTCATCTCTGTCCCCACCCTATATGTCATGCTGTATGCCTATCATTTAAACTAGAAAATATCTGGCTCCATGTCTACATGCAAACTATGGACTAAATTAAATAATGAAAATCCCCATCTTATTCACGGCCACAAGCTAGCTTGGGTTCCATGACGTTGGAGAAATCCAAAACTATATACAGGAGGCCACGTCTCCTCTTTTTCTAGCTCTGCGGCCTGGCTGTAAATGGTTCGTGGAATCAATTATTCATCTATCAGGAAGCAAGGTATTAGGCAGGCGTTGCATGGGCTCTTTAAGCTAATGGGCCCACCGGATCGATATTGTCTTATGGAAGGGGGCCCACCAGATGAAACATCCCAAGTTTTCTTTTCTTTTCCGGCCACGACCCCTGCTGCTGCAACTATATCCAGGGCACGCTTACCTTATCTTTTGTGTACAGGCTACAAAGTACAAGAAAAGGGACTCAGTGAACAAGAGATGATGCCACTGGGTTATCGACACGTGGCGTTAGTGGCGTAGGACTGGTTGTGGCATAGTACTTCTGGTGGTGCTAGATGTGGGACCGAGTGTTCCGCTCCGTTGAGGCTTATTCCCTTGAGCCCGTGACTTCTAATGGCTACAGTGGCAATGGACCAGTTGTTTTGGAGTGTTTTATGCCAAAAAATAAAAATATTTTAAAATAAATAAATAATATTTTTATATCATTTTAATATATTAATATCAAAATAATTTTTAAAAAATTAAAAAAAATATTCATTTAATATATTTTAAAACAAAATATAAATTCTAAAATAACTTCATCAACAACCCTCAAACTCCGTGAAAATCGCTAAGTTTTGCAAAAGGCACATTTGACCCATCGCTTCAATAGAGCCACGGGAAGATAGAGAGGCATGGGCTGCAATTCCGAACCTTCAAATTCGTCAACATTCTCAAGCGTTAACTAGCTTACTTTCGTATTTTGATTTTTTTCTAGTGGTTTTTATGTGTATAACTATAACCTATCAGGTTCTCTAGTGAATTAATCCAAATATAAATTATAATTCTAAATAAGATAAAATTAAATAAATTAAATAATTTATTTTATTATCAATTTAATAATTAATCGATTTATATTTGAAGAGCATGATACCTTTATTCTTAATATTTTACATAAAAAAATCTTTGAATATATATATATATATATTAGATTTTTTTATGTAAAATGTTATTGAATTTTTTTTATCTCTATAAAGTTATTTACTTAAGCATATGAGAGAATAAAAAAAATCTTCTACAGGTACTAACTATTGATCATCTTAGGGTCTATTTGGGAGTACAGTTACAGTAGCTTTTCAAAATACTTTTCGTGTCGAAATACATCAAAATGATGTTTTTTTATCTTTTAAAAATTATTTTTAGCATCAACACATCAAAATGATCTAAAAACATTCAAACATATTCATTTAAAATAAAATAAAAAATCAAATTTCAGCAAAACATCGATTGAAACGCAAAGCCAAAAGAATCTTAGTATGTTAGGCATCACCAATTATTAGTTACAAACCACGTGAATTTTTCATACATATAAAGTCATCAAATACATTTGACTAGAGAAAATTAACTATATTGCTTGAATTGAGAGATTAATTGATTTTCAAACACATCTTCTTTTCTACCACACATATAGGGTTTTGAGACTTATCCATTTCTTCTTCTTCTTATTATTATTATTATTACTATTATTATTATTATTATTATTGATTATTGATTATAGGTTTTCGGGAGGGCTTGGCCTACGCAATGAGAGATAACCTTTCTTCATTATACTATATTATATAATAGAATTCAAATTTATCACATTAAAAAATCATTTAGGTATGCCATTTTTTTTCCAGAGCAATAGCTGCCCTAAGGTGCCCGCCTAAATACCTTAATTAAATCAATCTCATGTGAGCTCAAAGATTACCCGTAATTAATAATATGCTGGGACGAGGAAGGGTGCGAAACTAGAATGGATCAGGACTTAATTAAGACAGTAGATATTACTGGCTGGGATTCGTGGTGTTTCTCACGTCAACTGCATTTGCCAAGTTGTTTTATATTTGTAATTTTGTTTCAAAAATATTTTGAAAAATTTTGATTTTGATTTTGATTTTGATTTTGATTTTAACTTTTTTTGATATTTATAGATTGCATGCAATAATTTATAAAAATTAAAAAAACATTATTTTAATATATTTAATACGACAATACTCTTAAAACCACAACCACACTGCTACAAGACAATAAGCCTCCATTTCCAAAGTTTGATGACCTGACTTGTCTCATTCCTGGCCTAACGTCGAAGAAGTTTGCCAAGCAATATGAAAAGGATCTTCATGTCACGACTGAGCTTTTATCCATTATCAATCAGACATACTTCCTTCCTAATGCACCAAAACTATGCTATCATTTCATTGATTCCTTCAACTAGGCTGGGTGAGGCCTCTCCCAGTTAGGCTAGTCCTTTCGAAAACGCCATTTGGGAATCTAAGCCTTGCAATAAACGTGTAGGAGTCTAGCATCATGGCTAGATTCAAAGTCAGACTACGCTGCGTATTTGCCTTCACAAGCGATAGTCATTCGTTACAAATTGCCGGTCTCCCTCTTCTGACAGCTAAATTTGCAGTGACATGTCAATAAGATCCACCAGAATCAGTACTTTCTGTGGAAATATTTAGTGAAGCACTGGTTCATATGCGAGAATATGAAGCACGTTAAGCTATTGGACCAGACAATCACTTGTCAAAATCATATGTTTCAATGCTACCTGCTGCAATAGTCTTCTTAGCCGACCCCTGTAAGATTTGAACTGAGATTCATTATGAAACAATCAAGTTTAAAGTGTTGACTGGATAGCAGCATGATTGAATAGCTTAATTTGTTGAAAAATCCTTTTAAAACACGGAAATTCCCGAAGTATAAACTCTTGGCGGTGGGAGTCAATGTGCAGGGTCCAGGTCGTCGTAGTATTCAGAAAGCCATTTTGCTATGATGTTGACCTCTCTTTTCCGCACATCTCGAAGCCATTTCGGATCTTCACTAGTTGCGAATCTCAGGTCCACATGGTGAGCCCCTGTGTGATCCAAAAAGAAAATTGCCTTAAAGAGATCAGATGTTAACGAAGAGTACTGGTATCCCAATCATCGGGAATTGTAAAATGATAATAAATAAATAAAGGAAATGGGGCATGGAACTCGTAGATTTCAATATGTGGATATGCTTCAGCCGAGGAATAGATTATCTTAATGATTTTACGTTGAATTCTTGATCATTTCAAAGATCTGATCCACTTACCTTGCTCTGCTACGATGGCAACTATGCTACTGGATATGTTCTCGAGCACCCTGTCATAACCATGAAGGCAGCGCGTTACTGATAGAGGATAAATTCTTTCTATCAACGAGATTAAAATCTAAGAAAGAGATCATACCCCCCACCACTCCAAGGATCTCTCAGGCCATTGAAGAAGATGATGTTGCTACCGAATCTTTTCAAGACCCTTTTAATATCCTGCTCAGAACATTCATATATGTCACCATGGTATGTTTGAAGATTTAAGCAGACAGTAAAATCATTTGATTGTTCTTATTAGCAGTATTACTTATTATGATATAATTAGCTAGTCTGCTGTGCAATATTATCATGAACACCACGAATCTTATAGCATGCCTGCCTGCTCTAAATGATGCACTCACATGGCCACCAAACTCTGTAGTAATCCAGCTGGGTCTTGGCTCGACACCAAAGGACGCTTCACAGAAAGCAGCTCTATCATCGTAGCTCCACGTAGAAGCTCTAAATATGCTGTCCTCGTTGTTACCACTCGTTGGCATTATCATCTCTGTGCATGCCTGCAAATCATTCCCAGGAAAACAAGGGCAATTCGATCATACATGTTTAAGTCAATCTTTCTTACTTGTTCATATGAATAACTTCTCTGCCGGGCTTGAGCCCAGATATATATATATATATATAATTTACTAATGTAATTGTTGCCCTCCCTGGTTATTTACTTGTAATCAGTCGAAGAAATGCCAGGAAGTGGAAAGCTTCATGCTACCTTTGAAAAATCATGGCAAAATGTGATCAAGTATTGGTAAGAAAATTTATAAAGATCTTCTAGAAAATGGGCATTGGTTTTTTTTTCTATCTTTTATTACTTGTAAATAACTTCCACCTCGAACATGGTGAATAGCTGACTTCACCCTGAAGGTATCAGGAAGTGGTAACAAAATTTGCATTTTGTTTAATATGAAAAGAGCAGGCTGGGCCATGGGAAGATGATCCCCGAAATATTTTGGGAATCCAATAGCTGACTATTGGGGCAGCCTACTCCTGTGTTGGTTACTGGGTACGTACTGCCTTCTAAAAAACAAAGAGGTTGTTCCATTTGCCATTCTCAATCCAATTTTTACGTTACAGGCTCCGAATAGATGATGATAAATCATTGCAAGAGGCAGCTTTACCATGTTAGCCGACATGCATTTCTCGGATACTACAATCATTAAACTTGCCAACTCAGGGAAAGTTTCGTTTTTATTTTTAAAGTTTTTTATAAAAAAAATACTTTTAATATTAAAATATCAAAACAATTTTAAAATATTTTAAAAATAGTTGAAAGCAAAAAATAAAAATATTTTATATATATATTTTTAAAATGAAACGTATTTTAAACACCCTTGTAATCTATTATCATAAGTCTGCAACCCTTTAGAAAGGGTATACTAGCATTTGTAGCCTCTATAGAATCAATTCAGTCCCTAGATGTTAAAACCTCACAATATTAGCAATCGGTCTTCTAGTTTCCAAGAGTTTCTGAGATTTTAAAAAGTAATAGTACTATATTGTAGACTTCATGAAATGAAAATGATGTTCTGCAATCAATACCTGCCACGACCATCCGCCAAGACCGTGAGGATCAGAATCGTCGTCTAGATCGAAACACGTGGCAGTTCCACTATAGTTATAGTAAACAGAAGCCGCACCGTACAACTTGGCAAACGTATTATTTCCTGTCTTTGGATCATCAATCGCTTTACACATCTGCAAAGGTCAAACGTTGTTTGTCATTGTATTTGTGCTAGGTTTTTTTTTTTTCTTTTTCTCTCGACAATATATAAAACATTATTTAGTTAGCCTGATCTATATATAATTGCATTTTAAATTAGGATTTTATAAAATATAAAATAACGTTTTTTATTTAAAAAATAATTACTCAATTTATTTATTTATTGAAATCATAACCGAAAAGGGTGTTTGGGAATTGAAACTATGTTATAAATTGAAACACACACTAAAAGGGTGTTTGGGAAAGTGCTTTTAAAAAAATCTGATTTTTTTTTTAATTTTTTTTAAAAAAAGAGTTTTTAGATTTTTTTATATGCTGACATCAAAAAAAAATTAAATTAAAAAAAATAATATCATTTTAATATATTTTTAGATAAAAAACACTTTAAAAAAACAATACCAATCATAAAAAAAACCCAAAACAACAATTGTGAATAGCTTAGAGAGCAAAATGAACTATTTATACATGTTAAAGATATTTATCAATCTACATGTTAATTAATTTAAAATTTATTTTTGTAAAAATGATTTTTAAAAAACATTCCTTATATTTATATTCAACTGATGCATTTGAGATTTTGTTGAAAGTGAATTCATATCAATCAATCAATCAACTATATATTCTGCTTTAGTCTGTAGCTGTGTAGCTATTTTTTTTTTTAATTTCAAAGTCGGTTCAACAAATAAGCTGATCAGAAAACTGTTTACTATTTCTTTAAACTGAACGATGCAAATAATTCGTGGGCACTATAATCTCAATTGAGTGGAAAGAAATGATAATTACCTCTTTAACAGGATACGCAGGCATTGGACTCAAGAAATTTGAAGGGGTGGGATAGTCTGTCATGGCGGTGTAGACCCAGGCAGTGTACAGCCAGTTATAGAGCGAGCTTGCGCTAATGTAGTTGCTGCGGTCACAAAGAAGACACCAACAATATTATCGTAGGAATTAATTTTTTTTATAGGTTGATGATATTAAAAATAATTTTTAAAAAATAAATAAATAATATAATTTTAAAATATTTTTAAATAAAAAACATTTAAAATAACAACCACGATCACGATTTTCAAACAGAAATTAAGGTTAGGTTTCTTACTTGCATATTTTAAATGACTTTCGAAGTAGATCGAGGCCTCCAGGTTGGCTTGCAGTGTCTTCAATTTCTTGCCATGATCTTTTGATTACCCTGTAACAATCCTCACTCTCGCCCTGAATTAATTTCCAAATAAAACCAGTAAAACATTCAGAGCTCTGCCCCTTTTAATAATCTTTAATTACGATCACCGTGTATATTAATTAATACCGTATCGTCGTCTAGCTACTATTATAAATTTTATAGCTAAGTTTTGTTAAGATTGGACCATAGAAATCCAATCATGTTCTCCAACTGTCTTTCAGCAGCCTGGAAGACAAGAAGGGGGTTTAAATTTAATGACTAATTGAGATTGATAAAGAGAGGGGGGGACCCTGAAGTCTTGAGTGATGATGTTGTTGAAGCTGTATGGTGATGTTATGCTCTCAAAGTTGAGGATTGGTGAAGAAGACGCCAGGGCTCCAATGGCGACATGAGGATATTTCAATCTGAACCATGCTGCCAGCACTGCAACATCCCCAGAAAAAGGATTTTTTTTTTTAATTTCCTTGGAAATTTCTCCATTACAGAAACTTAATGCCAACCATGCATGCATAGATCAGCCACGGCATGCTGATGGTGACGCTACCTGAAGACCTATTTGAAAAGGAAGAGAAAAAGGAACGGTGTAGAGTAAAGATAGAAAGCCATACTTCCTCCATAGGAACCTCCGAAAACCACCACCGGAGAGTCGGCGGCGGACAAGTTCTTCTTTAGATCAATTATAAGCGTGGCGTAATCGGCTAATGCCTGAGTTGAGGTCAGGTAACCAAGTGTACTTGAATTGCTATACGCAACATCTTTATTACCCCCAAAAGGCATGGATTTTCCATAGAACCTATGCTGCAATTCAACCATGGAAAACAATAAAAAAGATACATACACACACACATGTATACAGATATATATATATATACATATAAAAGCCTACTTAATTTGTCTTGTTTGGTGGCCAATAAACATGGAGCACAACTAAGCAATCTTTCTTCTTGGTTGATTTCAGACTTTTCTTACACTCTTACATCCACTTCCCAGCAACCACAAAAAAAAGCCTTTTAAATATGCCATGAAATGTATAAATGTGTGTGTGTGTCCATGTGAATCCTTCATTTACTTTGAGAAAGATTAAATAAATAATTACCTCGATAAAAACAAGAAGGGCTTTGAAATGGGGTGCGACGTCAACAATAAATCCAGTGTTTTGTGCAAACCAGTCGATGTCTCCTTCATTTCCTGTGTACAGGAAGATTGGAGCATTCTTCTCCGCCCCGCCCCAATATTTCTCGCTGATCAAATATCTTTGCTGAAATGTTTTGTAGCTTTGGGGCCTGAAAGTGTAGTGATCGAGCACTTGAGTGAAGAACTTTTCTCGGTAGGGCTCAGTTGGGGTGGAAAGAGAGATCTTCTCCGGCCGAATGATTGAAGAAGGGAAGCTTGGTGTGGGCTTAGCAAATGAGATGCCATAGAACAGTGAAAACAGGAGAGAAAAGAATAGGGATATGAAACGAGCAGCCATTATCCTCATGGTTTGCTAGGGTGAGGAGAAATCGGACTGGGGTTTGAAATTTCTTAAAATGAAAGAGGAGACGGAGGAATCTTAAAAAATCTATACAGCTTGTAAAGAATAAGACAGAAAGCTGACAGCGCTTTGAGGGCTATTATTATAATGTTGGGCTATTATTATATTATAATTATTTTGTTTTTTCTAAGAAAATCTGTTTATTTTTTAATATTTAGTTTATTAAAAAAACACATTTTATAATTTATTTTTTATGTGATTATATAATGAACTTTATTGTTAACTTTATGGTTTACTTTGAATTAATTTCTACAAAATCAACTTTATTTGCGCGCTGACATTTCGTAGTCTCTGCCGTGTAAAATAAGCCATTTTCATGAAATTAGTACAAGAAAGGGCATCAATTATAAAATAATTATGATTAAAAGTAAAAGGTGCAGCTCTGGTACAACATGCAGGAACTACATGAAAATAATATACGAAGTCTTTTCTTTTAAGTGGAAAATGTTATTTATTTTTATTTTTAAATTATTGTTTTTTATATTTTTAGATATTTTAATGTGTTGATATTAAAGATAGTTTAAAAAAATAAAAGATATTATTTCCAGGATACATCGCTGCACCACATCATTGATTTCTTTGTCTCCTCTCGTTTCCTGCACATCTCAAAATATATTCATCGATATTATCCGCAAGTTTGATCCATCACCTCTTCGTCTAATCAGTCATCTCCTTTTCTCTTGAACACTCAAGTATACGTGTTAATTGATATTAATTAAAATATAAAATGCGTCTCAATTTTAATAAAACTACTATTACTATATATTGTCACGAACAAAGAACGAGATGAATTTTAAAATGAGAAACACTTTAAAATATTATCTCAAATATTTTCGCAAACAAATACAGATATATTTAAATATAAATTAGTAGAAACTTCAACAGACCAACTTATGGTCTTAAAACCTGTTTGTGAAGGCGGTTGTGGTTGCTTTTGAAAGTGCTTTTTATTTATAAATATATCAAAATAATATTTTTATTATTTTTTTTTAAAAACTATTTTTAACATTAGCACATCAAAATGATCTAAAAATACACATTATTTTATTTAAAATATTTTTTTTTCAAAATTATGCAAACAACATTTCAACTGCTTGTCCAAACAAACACTTATAGTAACACGTAATTGATTTAAAATCATAAAAATACACTGAAAACATAAAAGTTCTTGAACTCTAATCTACTTTTTTCTAGATAGATGAAGATTAAAAATCATCCCTGTTATACTCATCTCATTTAGTGTAACTTGTTGATTCTAAGATTGTTCTTTTTAGTTATTAAAACTTTTTTCTGAAACTCTTATTCTCTTATTTTCTGGTTATTATTTTTCTTGTTTATCGGTCTCGAAAACTAAATAAATAAAAAAACTTTTTGATTAAAACTAATTTTGCAGAAACTACATGGGTTGAATTGGAAGAGAAAGGGTAATTAAAGGACCTAAAATCACTTTCCCCGTGAATTTTAGATAAGTCACCATGTATCTCCATGTTTTATACTCGGGTATTCTCTATTTTAAATTTCATTTTCTTTCATAATTTCAAACTAAATTTAATGAAATTATATGAAAATAAGATTCATTCCGAAGAAAAATAAGATCAATGACCACTTTACAAAGAAAACCCAATTACACAATTCTTTCCGTTAATAAATTTGGAGAACAACTAAGCGATCGTTTTCTAGAAAATAATCAATTCACAAAAGATACCGATAAATTCATCATAAAAATATCTTGATCTTGTTAAAACAATGACATTTTGTCTTTATTAGGAGCACACTTCCTAGTATAAAAAAAGTTATAATTAAAATAAAGACTTGTTAAAAAACTAAACCATTAGAAATAAGTAGGAAACATATATTTCACAAATATAAATTCAATTTTATCATTAAAATATTTATTGATTATTTCAGTGAAAACATGTTCTTGACTGAAATTATTTTTAAATATATATATATATATATATATATATATATATATATATATATATATATATATCTTGATATTCAATGCAACTTAAAAAAATACATCTCAAAATAATTTTTGAACCAAAAAAATCTAATTCTTTAACTAATTGACACTTTTAGAAAGTCAACTTTTATTTATTTATTTTTGAACCAAAGAATCTAATTCTCCAGCTATTTTTACTTAAAACATCTAAAAACACCTAGAAACCTAAATAAGCCCATTTATAACCTCAAGGTAGCAAACAAATGGTTAAAGATCACAAACATGCCCTGAAATCATAATTATTTTTTTTAATTCGAGTCTATTTTTTCCAAAACAAAAGAAGGTAAAAAACCACCACGAGCAAACTCTTCCTTTTCAAAGGAATTTATTGACACCAATATTGTTATTAGAATCATGACAACATATAACTTCATAACTCTTCTCTGAAAATCAAAGATTAAAAATGAACAAAACTAATTTTCGAACCAAAAATAATTTTGTAGAAACTATATGGGCTGAACTGGTTTTAAATTGTGAGAAGACCAGCTTGTTTCCGATTAATCTGATAATAATCCTAGAAAATGCACGCCTCGTCTGAAAACCCTAGAAAATGCTTTATCTTCTCGATCCACCCTTCAAATTTCGGAATTCCAAAATAAAATAATAAGAAGTGGGACGCTTGATGTTGCGAAAAAGAAGCATCCAGTCCATCACTAAAAACTAGCATCTGCAGCTTTCAAATTCCATGCCATTTCAATCCAACAAGTTGAGGACAAAACAAAGTCAGTGAAAACGAGAGTGAATGTTGGTGACCTTGTCCTTGTCAAGACATTATTGTTCAATCAAAGAACTATAACCAACTTGTTTCATTTTTTACTGAAGTCCGTCAGCTTTTAAATTATCCAACATAGTCCGTAAATATCATTGATTTTGTATTTTTTTTTTTCATTTTCCATCATAAAATCTAAGTCCATTCAGTTTGTGTTAAATGAAACACGTTATCATTATTTTTTAAATTTAATTATATTCAAAAGAAATTAATATAGAAATAAACTGATCAAACAAAATAGTGTTTTATTTTAGTTGAAAAAATAAAGCCCAAATGCTTCTTTCACATGAAATATCAAGTGATTCTTGTTTGGGATCCTTTTCGTTTTGGTTCTTGAAATGGTAATAAGTGAGGAAGGATGTACCTTTGATGTGTTACGTTGAGTTCTCACAAGGCCTGCAATGCAGCACGTGTCTAGATGATTTAAGGCAGTTGATTTAAAAATAAAACACTTATGGTACTCTGACAAATGTCTCAGTGATAAATATATTGTCTTGGTGGTAAAATTAAGCCTATTATTATTAATAAATATTTTGCAATTAATATTTTTGGATTAAGGGATGTATGAGTAAATAAAGTCTGATGTATACTATAAGTTAAAAAAGAGATTCATTATTTCAGCCCTCCTAAAATATACGTGACAAATTGAAAATAAAAACTCTTGCAGCTATAGATTTTAAAATATATAATTTAAAATTAATTAAAATAATCTTATTTTTAAAAACACATGCAATTCGCACTCGCACTTACTAGAGAACTGTTGAACATGAGAACATTTCAATGTGAATTTGACGGGGATTGTTGGTGGGAAGGAAAACAACGGTATATAAATAGTTGAATGTATTTATTTTTTATATTGATGCGTACATCTTTTTTTTTTGTTTTATACGTGATATTAGTTGTTTCTTAAAATTTATTTTTTATTTTTATAAATTTCATTTATAAATTGAATTGGTAAAATTGAGTGGGCTATGACAACTTTCATATAATTTTATTTTAAAATCAAGTGATCGGAGATTTTTTTATTGATCTTATTTTTTTCAATTTTATTTATCGACTAATCAATGTTTTTATGCCACTTAAGTTGACTAGGTCAAACTAAGATAATTCCTATATATTCAAATTTAAACATGAGTTAAGCAAGTAGTTATATCAAGGTGTTTAGGGTTAGTCTTTAGATCATATTTAATAAACAAACTAAGTAATTTTCTACAATTTGAATATTTTTTATAAAATTGAAAGAAAATTAATATGACTAGCAACATAATAAACTAGGTAACATGTTATATCAAAGGGCCCAAAAGGCCCAGACCAGCCCTAATCAGAAGTCCACAGGATTGACAAAAGAATTCCAATTCCTAAATAATAAAAAATTACTTCTACACTGTCCCAAACCAGCTAAAGCCCAAAAGGCCCAACCAATCTACGTTGCTGGGTTGCCGAACTCGACCACTGCGAACACAGGTTGTAGTCTGTAGACGCTTGTTTGCGTCGCGGGTTTTGTTATTTTTATTTTTAAATTGATTTTTTAAAATTATGTGTTAATATAAAAAACAAATTTTAAAAATATATTATTTTTTGGATGTAGAAATTTAGTTTGAGCATCAATTTACTAATAATATTTCCTTGAATACCAAAACTGAAAATAAATATGAGAATAAGGGACCAAATACAAAGTATTCGGAAACAGGGAGACTAATCTATTAATTTCCTAACAATACAAGGACTGGGCTTGCAATTACTCTCTCCATATAATTTCTCCTTCTCCAACACTGTACGGTTTACGCTACCACAAGGCAAGCACTCAGTCCGCCTTGATCAAAATCCCAAAAGCACACGAGCACTGGCCAAGGAGTAGTGAACAGTGCAAGTCATCAAAACAAAAGAAAAAGCTTCCTCAAATCTCCCTTTTAGGGTTCTCTGTTAATTTTTTCCTCCTCAAATCTCTCTCTCTCTGTCTCTCGCATTCCCTCACTCTTTCACATTTCCCGATTCAAATCTCTCTCAAAACTCCATTATACTCCTCCATCATTTTTTTTCACCCTTTAAAAAACTTTCATTTGACTCAATTTCAAATCTTTCTCATTATTATTAGCCAAATCCAAAGGTCCATGAGCTAGAACAGCAAGTCATTGATTATTCTACCATTTTTAGCTCTCCAGGTTCAAAAACTTGAACTTTTTTAGCTACCAATCATCAAATGAAGAGTAAAGCTCTTTACTTTGATTGATTCTTCAAATATTTTTCCTCCTGTTTATTGTAATTTGGTGAGTGGGATCTATAAGTGAGATAATTTGATAATGCCGAGGCAAAAAGGAAGTGCCACCATGGAGGAACTGCTGCCTGGTAAGATAAGGAAAAGAGTGTGTTCTTCATCAGCATCATCGTCCTCATCTATAGTTCAAAACTACAGATTCAAGAGAGCAATTTTGGTGGGTAAGAGGGGTGGATCCAGCACACCAGTGCCCACATGGAAGCTGATGGGGAAGAGGACTCCATCGTCTACACTGAGGACCTTAGAGTCCACACCAAAGTCACTAAATGGAAAGGCGAAGCAGCAACAGGCGCCAGTGTCAGCGAGAAAGCTGGCTGCCACCCTTTGGGAGATGAATGAGATGCCATCGCCAAAAATGAAGGAGGAAATGGTGGAGGGGAGGAGGTTGAGGAAAGAGGGTAGGGGTAGAGAGAGGAGGCCGGTGCATTCAGGTTATTTGCCTCCTCATTTGTCTGATCCTTCTCACAGTCCTGTTTCTGAGGTGGGTTTTTGTTTTATTTTATGTCCCTGATCTTTTTTTTTCATGTTTAGTTCATAGGATGTTAGTGCAAGCTTTTAATCCTGGTTTCTTGTCATATGTTGGTTTTAAACGATGTGAAGAAAGGAGAACTGAAAATTGGATTAGTTGATTTTCCCCCCAAGGTTCTGTTCGAGTGGGGAATTTGATTGTTGGTAAGGGAGTTGGGGGAATTAGAAAAAGCTTGAACTTTGGAATCTTCAGCCATGTGTTAGTTTGATTTTTACAAGGTGAGTGGTGATTATATTAGGTGACTACTGTGGGTCTCTCTAATTAATGTAAACCCTTATGTATGGTCATAGATGATTGAACATTTTCTTAATATTAAAATGATTAAAACTTCTTAGTTTGGAAAAAGTTAGTTGGGTTTTGGATGATTATTGGATTTTAGAATCCGGAGATGGTGTTAATGGTTTGTTTTTTCAATCTTGCCTTCGTCAATTTTAAATAGTGCATGACCTTTTGACTTGTTAATTTATAATTTCAAATGCATTTCTACACCATCTATATACTGAGGAAACAACCGGAATTGATATTGGGATTTGAAGGCCCTAAGTTTGCTTCCTCTAAATCGAAGTTAATTTCGCCATGTTAGTTTGCTTATATGATGGTCATATATGATGGTGCTGTTGTTTGAAATCATCTTTTTGTAGAGAGTTGATCGATCTGGAACAGGAAGTTGCCATAGAAGAACATCATCGATTTCTCAGAAGCTTAGGCATATGGACCAGAGTATTGGAGCATTTGATTCTGTTAGTGATGCCAGTTTAATGGAGGTACGCTCAATTAATAATTAATTATTAATCTTGAGATTATTAATTTATCATTAATCTTCCCATGCACCGTACAGTTTTAAAAGGTATTTGTATTTAAACACAACAGTAAGGAAATTGCATTTTTTGTTTCTCTCTTATGATGCAGATTGAGACTCGATCTCGAGCCCAAACTCCTAGTGGATCTATTGTTGGAGTTAAACCTCGTCTGAAGGATGTTAGTAATGCTTTGACTACATCAAAGGAACTGCTTAAAATTATCAACCGTGTATGGGGTAATGAAGATAGGCCTTCTTCAAGCATGTCTCTCATCTCAGCCTTGCATGCTGAGCTTGAGAGGGCAAGGTTGCAGGTCAATCACTTTATTCAAGAACAGCGCTCAGACCAGAATGAGATAAACTATCTAATGAAGTGCTTTGCTGAAGAAAAGGCAGCATGGAAATACAAAGAGCAGAAAGTGGTTGAGGCTGCTATTGAGTCCATTGCAGGAGAACTTGATGTGGAGAAGAAGCTGAGAAGACGATTTGAAAGCTTAAACAAGAAGCTGGGGAAGGAACTGGCCGAGACAAAGGCATTTCTATTTAAGGCAGTGAAAGAACTTGAGAGTGAGAAGAGAGCAAGAGTTGTAATGGAGCAGGTATGTGACGAACTAGCCAGGGATATTGGTGATGATAAAGCTGAAGTTGAAGAACTGAAGAGGGAATCTGCAATACTTTGTGAAGAGGTTGAGAAGGAAAGGGAGATGATGCAGTTAGCTGACGTGTTACGTGAGGAGAGAGTCCACATGAAACTTTCAGAAGCTAAATATCAGCTCGAGGAGAAAAATGCAGCTGTTGATAAACTTCAGAATCAGCTTGAAGCATTTCTAGTAACCAAAAGAGCTAAAGAAAAAGGGCGAAGCTCTTCTAATTATATGAATGATGAAGAGATAGCTGCTTACCTAAGTAAAAATCGTTTTGTTACTCATCAGAGTGAAATAAACGAGGAGGATGGAGAAGTAGATGATGGGGTATTATGCGAGGAAGGCTCTGCTGAAAGCGATCTTCATTCCATAGAATTGAATATGGATAACAATAATAAAAGCTACAAGTGGGCATATCCTTCTGGAACTCCCCGTGATGTGAGGAAGGCAGCAATTGATGAAGAAGACATCAAAGGGAGGAAATCTACCTCAAGCAAATTACCCCGGAGAAGCACTTCTCTGCAAAGAAGCATATCAGATGGAGTAGAATGGGACACCCGAAATGACAAGGTCCCATTTCCAGGAGACGGGATAGATTGGGCGAGATTTTCCGGACTGGAGAGGCAAGGGCAAGAAAAAAGTTATGGAGATGAAATGCATGGACATCTATCAGTGAAGGGTCTTAGGGACTACATGCTGTCTGTTTCTAGGTTAGATTCACCAAGAGGGTATGCCAGTCCTATGCGACAAGTGGGGCAGCTGCGGTCTTCACTAGACCTAAGCAATCTAGCGCAAGAGAGACCACCTGTGATACCAGGGAATGTTTCTAGGTCAAGGCTGTCAGAGGCCAAAGCTGAAGGAATGAACTTAAGAAAATCAAAATGGTGAGAAATCCAGGTAGTTTTTATGAAGGCTGGTTAGATGCCTAATGCTAGAAGAATGAGGCAGTGAGAAGTTATCCCCTGGTTGCCATTATAGAGTTACTGAAGTTGCAGCAATCATCGTTCAACATTCACAGAACTTTTGTCGTTTTGTAAGAATGCTCTTGCCTGTAGAGTTCTTGCAGAAAGAAAACAGGTCTTCATTCGGCCAAATGACGTGTACAAAAAACTTACATCGACATGCAAGAAGCATCGAATATAATTTCTGATATGTAACCTTTGTTTTTTCTATTCATCTGCAGCAGCATCTTCAACCGGTAAAGCCACCAATTTTTCCAATCGAGGTCTCATATATTGGCAGTGTTGATTTCCCTCCAGAATACCACATTGCACTCTCTGATGCCACTAGTGTGATCTTGCGATGCTGTCCGAGATGCTGTCCCTGGGAGTCAAAGAACAGCATTGTACTATAGAGATAAAATCCAGCTCTCTCCACCACTCCCATTACCAAGTGTACTTTATATTTACCAACAATTTTCGCTAGTCTCCCAACTTCAGGACCTGCAGATTCGCATGTCCAAACCAAAATGAGCTTACGATACACCAAATGAAGTGATAGAACTATAATTCACAGCTCAGAAGCATGACTATTTATTAGGCCAACCTGTTTTCAGCTCCAGCAGCAGCCGCTATACAGCTTTCTAAGAATTCAAATCGCAATGAAATGATCAACAATCTACCGATTCAATGCACCCATTCTTTTTTCCTGCTGATGTTAAACCATATCAATTTCTGGAGCACAGCAAGAAAACAATATTGTTTCTTATAACTATGTTCCTTTTCTGCTACAAAAAGTTCTTAGCTGGCAGATGAAGGAGTATGGCATAGATTGACACAAATTACAGAAAGCAAAATGCCTCATAAGCGATCAAAAGGGCTCTCACCAGGCACATCAATAGCTGAGGCGTAGTACCTTTGTAAACTATCATCTTCTTCAGTTAGATTTGAAGCATCAAACCTCGCACACCTAGGATAACCACCAATAAAAACTTCTGGAAACACAACTAATTGTGACAAATATGCTGCCACATCAGCAATCAATTTCTCTACTTTGTGCTTGTTTGAGAGTGTGGTTGCGGTAGCTTTTCGTGCTGAAATATATCAAAATGATATTTTTTTTTATTTTTAAAAAATATTTTTTGACATCAGCACATCAAAATGATCTAAACACACTAAAAAAATTCATTTAAAATGCAAAAAAAAAAATTGAAATTTGACAAAACACCAGTTACACCGCTCATCCAAAAAAAAGAATATATAGAAAAGACTAACTTTTATATATATATATATATAAGAAAATCCATTCTTTATCAAATTAGAAAAAGAACGGGAAAAGGTCACAACTCCAAGTACCCAATGTTGCCAGAGTGTAAAAAACACCGTCGAAGCTTGAGCCACCGTGGCTCTCACTTGAAACCTCGCTGCCGGGGAGGTAACTGGGAAATCAGAAACAGTGGCATCAACATCTTCCCTCGCCATGCAAGCGGGTTTTGGAATTGAGTCGTGATCAACGGAATCCGTCTTGCGACTGGGGCAAGTCTTGGACGATTTAGGTCCCGTTTGTTTGCTGGAAAGTGGTTTTGTTTTGGAAAAGTGAATTCCTGGAAAGTGAATTCAGATGTTTGGTAGTGTTATGGAAAATAAACTGGAAAATACTTTTCAGTGTTTGTTTGTGTTATAGAAAATGAACTAGAAAATAATTTATTAATAAATTTTTTTTTCAAGTTTATCCTATGTATATTAAATATTTAATATAAAATATTTAATCACTTAAAATAAAAAAAATAAAATCAAATAAGTATAATGATGAATTTTTTTATTATATCCTATATTCATATATAGCTTATTTTATAAAATATTACAATATATGTCATATCATATTATAGAGAAATAAGCTTGTTAAATATTTTGTAAGTAAAAATTATTCAATTTCAAAAACTTAAAATAATTTGTTTTTTCATATCAAGAAAGCCAAATTAGTTTATGTGGAGAGTTATATGTTTGGATTTTTGTTTTTGGTATGAAGTATTTTTTTTAAAAGATAAATATATACAACAATATTTTGATGGGTATTTTAGATAAAAAAAAATTAGGTAAAGGTAATTATCCCTTTAATATCTATAAAATAAACATCAAAAAAATAAATATATAAAAAGTCAGCAAAAATCTAGAATTGCGTTATTGAGTATGAACTCACATGCATACAACACAAACTCTACATTGATTCCTTCATGTTCAGCCACGGGTGGTTTCTACTTACAATCTGAGGATTTGGTCCAAATCTGAGCTTTGAGCTTTTTAGAACAATCATCGTATGTATGCCTCTCCACTGTAAGAAGATGTAACACTAGGAAAACCTTCAGCTCAAAATGGAACACAGACCGCTATCACTAGAACAAAACCGACCCGGAAGAAAATTGAAAAAAATATATAAAAAAAAACTACGGAATGACAATTGCAAGGTGAGTTGAATTAAAATTATCTCTTGTTGTTCTTTTTTCTTTAATACACCATCCCTTTAATCCCATCAGGATCTGCCACAAACCCCAAAGGCCTGTAAAACCCGAGAACCTGAGGCTCCGAATACAAAGCGATATTAACAATACCCTTCTCTAACTCCCTCATCAACCTCTCCATAACAGTTTTTTCCAACCCAATCCCTTGAAAAGATGGATCAACCACAACATCCCAAATAATAGCATTGAAAACACCATCACCAGTTGCTCTAGCAAATGCAACTGGCTTTTGGGTCTTCTTGTACTCCACTCACAAAAGAGAGTTTGTGTTCTCCAACGCCATCCTGATCTTTTGAGAGTCCCGTCTGGGGAATCCAACCGCTACGAAGACCTTGTTGAGGTGGTCCAAATTGAGGTCTGCAACCGTGCGTTGGAGGTTGAAGCCTCGGGATTCCAGGTCCTCGTCGGAGAGGAGGGACTGAGAGGGAGGCGAGAGGGGGCTCTGGGTTTGATAGAAAAGGGTGAGAGAGATGAAGGAAATAGATGAGGGAAGAGACGAAAGGGAGATGAGGGAAATAGATGGGTTTGCTAGGAAAGTGTTTTCCTTTTGTTCCGGAAAGAAAAACACTTTATGCGTATTAAGTTAAATTTTAGAGTTGACCGGAAAGTTAAGGAAACCATTTATTTTACTTTGACTAAGTTTTTCAAGTGTTACCAAACACTGGAAAGTGAGGAAATTGAAACGGGACCTTAGTCTTAGTGGATGGTTCGGGGGCGGGAATGAGATCAGGTCGGGCATGGTGGACGAGCCAGTGAATGGCTACACCGCAGGAGCTGAGACCCAGTTAACCTCTGAGGCGGTAAATGGCAGTGCTACACATGGCAGGGATCATGATGTGGGTTTTTTCGGCCGGTGATTGTGCTACGACGAGAGGACGATGTTTTCTCTTCTTTACTTGCTTAGCCTCGGCATTTTTTGTCGATTCCTCCATTAAAGACAGACAAGTTTTGCTTGAGCAGTACTTTTCACTATTGCCTCTTGAGTGAGCGAGGTTGTTGGCAGCACTTGGCGTTATGAACTACGTAGGAGCAGGACGCAAGTACAAATGCAGTCTTTCTGTCGGAAATTTGGTTTCATGCTTGTCCACACCACAATGCCTTTGTGTTTCAGCATCAACATTGTGCTAGTAATAAAACATCGATCTTGTGACCACAAGTTTTATTGTAAGATTAGAATTGTTTATGATTTTAATGGCAGTCAAAGTGGCAAGTAGTTAGATAGCCAATTGGTTTTAAAAACATTATCTTTGGTTTGCGACAACAATTGCTAGGGTTAACCCAGAAAGATCGCAAGAAATGTTTTTTCAGTACTTGGTAACCAGTACTTATGCAAAGGTACTGTAAATGGAATCTTGCTGGTCAATAAAAATGGAGTTTGATTTTAGAAATCAGCACGTTTAAATTAAAATTGAAAAAATAACACAGAGAAATAGCAGAGTCCAGTCCCGTACAGTCAATCTACCTTTGAGATTTTGTGCCTGTTTGGACTGCTTTTTAAAAATATTTTTTTTAAAAAATGAAATTTTTTATTTTTATTTTTTAGTGTTTTTAGGTAATTTTAATTTAATAATATTAAAAAAAACAAAAAATATATAATCATGATATTTTTTTGAACTTAAAGTACTTTAAAAATATAAATTTTAATATCTAAATACAAAAATTAAGGATTAAAAAAACACATAGTGAATTTACATTATTTTCACTTATAGCCTTGATGGAAAAACCAAGGCCTTTTAATATTTATTTTTTCATAGAATTCCCATGTTATTTTTTAAAAATCTTTAATTTGGCTCCAAATGTAATGTTATGTACAAATGAATTATACCACGTAGTGTCTACATAATTGTTTCGCTGCACCTAAAGACGAATGGAAGGGTGGATTTATAGTGACATTTTTTTTTCATGTATATTTATATATATTTTTTAATTTTTTCTTCTGAACATTTGAAAAACTAAATATATCTCATTCATGACGGCCCCCCCAAAAGTTAATCTGACGTCGTATCATTAAAAAAACTAATAATGATAATAAATGGAAGTGGAATGAGCGCATAAAATACCACAACAATTTTAAAACAAGGCCCCCAGCCCACTAAAGCCTACAAGCCCAACTTAATACAACCTAAAAAACCAACCCAAGCAGTACCGAAAGTTAAACAGCTGAGAAACGGAAACCACAGGCTAGCCGCCCCCGTCATCCAAACATCACGCTCCGCCGTCAAGGAGGCTACCTTGACATTTATGGAAGCAGTCTAATCGTCGAGCATCTTCCGAAGGCGGTCTTTAATATAATCGCTACGAGCCTTGGCTCGGGCTTGTTGAGGGGCGATGTTGGCGAGGGACATGTAGGCTCCATAGACTGAAAGTGAAGCACCGGTGAGAAACAACCCAATAGTGGCAGCCAGTTGCTTCCGAGTTGGTGGGTATGACCAGATCATTATCTATCTGGGTTTTATTTTTTATACTTGTTTGTTACCTTCACTGAGCCGGCTTGGCGTGGCCTCCTCTTTCTCGGTGGAGAACCGGGGATGATCACTACTGCAATGCTATGGGGATCTAACAATTTATTCGAGTTGGATGGGCTTAGCCCATGATACTGGGACCACAAAGTTGACTTTTAGAGTTGGGCCATCAGTAGATAAAGCTATCAAGATCGACTCTCCTCGACTCGGGGTTGGTTATTTATTTATTTATTATTATTAAATACATATAACCTTTTTTTCTTCATAATAATAGCTCAATTACTGGAGCTTCATGTCTAAGAAATATTATATTATATTTTATAAAATAAAAATTGTATATAAAAAATTCAATCGATTATGGTTTTTAATTTATTCATATTCTCTGTTATGTTTCTTTATCAAGATTTTATCATTTGAAACTTCAAAATTCATTTTATATGATAAATTCATAAGAATATATTTCCCTCATATAGTGAACTCAAAGTTAAATAATCTTATAACCGGGCCGGAACCCATCCACTTATCCGGCCCACGAAGTTCATCATTCTATCTACGAGTCTGTCTCCTCTGTTTCTCAGGCACCAAACTACGCAAAGAAATCCCCTCTCTCTTACAAGCCCATCCATGCCTTTAAATCCTTCCCGCTCTTACCCTTCAATCCCATTTCTCATTAAATCCTGCAAAACAACCCCTCATCTTCATCAATTCCACGCCCACATAATCCACAAAGGTCTTGAACAAGATCACTTTATAATCTCCCACTTTCTCTCCATCTCTACTTCAGTTTCCTACTCCAGTTCTATCTTTAATCGCCTCCTTAACCCCTCCACTTTCCTCTATAACATCCTCCTCAAGATCTTCTGTAAAAATTCCCAATTTATTGACACATTTTCTCTATTTTTTCGAATGAAACAAAGCGAGTATGGATTGCCTGATAAATACAGTTACCCGATGCTTATTAAGGTTTGCTCTAGTGAATTGAGACTCAAAGAAGGTGAAATTGTTCATGGGTCGGCAATACGGTGTGGAGTTAGTGATGATGTCTATGTTGGATCTAGTTTGATTAGTTTCTATGGTAAATGCAAGGAGATATTGAGTGCACGTAAAGTGTTTGATGAAATGCCTGACAGAAATGTGGTTTCTTGGACAGCATTGGTTGCTGGATATGCAAATTTTGGGGATTTGGAAAACGCTAAAAGGGCGTTTGAGAGCATGCCGGAGAGGAATTTACCTTCGTGGAATGCATTGATCAGTGGGCTGGGGAAAGCAGGGGATTTAAGTGGAGCGAGGAAGATGTTTGATGAAATGGTCGAGAGAAATGTGGTTTCATTTACAGTTATGATTGATGGATATGCGAAAGCAGGGGATATGGCGTCTGCAAGGGCATTGTTCGATGAAGCTCCAGAGAAAGATGTTGTTGCATGGTCCGCATTGATTTCTGGGTATTCTCGGAATGAACAGCCTAATGAGGCTGTCAAAATATTTAATGAAATGGTGTCCATGAATGTTAAGCCTGATGAATTTATAATGGTGAGCTTAATGTCCGCTTGTTCTCAACTGGGTAATTTAGACTTGGCTAATTGGGTTGATAGTTACTTGAGCCAGACATCAATTGATATTCGTCAGGCTCATGTTCTTGCAGCTCTTATTGACATGCATGCGAAGTGTGGGAACATGGAAAAAGCGGTAAAATTGTTTGAAGATATGCCTAGTTATGACCTAATTCCATGTTGTTCTTTGATTCAAGGATTATCTATTCATGGACGAGGAGTCGAGGCTGTTGAGTTGTTTAACAGGATGTTAGATGAGGGGTTAATTCCAGATACAGTGGCATTTACCGTAATTTTGACAGCTTGTAGCCGTGGAGGGCTTATCGAGGATGGCTGGCACTTTTTTGATACCATGAAAAACAAGTACTCTGTAGTTCCCTCTCCTGATCATTATGCGTGTATGGTTGATCTACTTAGCCGAGCAGGACAGCTAAAAGCAGCTTACGATCTTCTCAAGTTAATGCCTTTGAAGCCTCATGCTTGTGCTTGGGGTGCACTGCTTGGGGCTTGTAAATTGCATGGTCATGTTGAGTTGAGAGAGGAGGTGTCTAATCGGCTGTTAGAACTTGAACCTGAAAAGGCTGGTAATTATGTGCTTTTATCTAACATCTATGCCTCAGCAAATCAATGGTTAGATGTTTCTATTGTTAGGGGTGAAATGAAGGAGAGAGGGATTAGAAAAATACCTGGTTGCAGTTATATATTTACAGAGGCCTGAAATTATTGGCATCACCCTCAACATCCCGTTTTTATGTGTAGAATTAGTTGGAGTATAAGAGAAGTATTTTAGATGTATTTTAGATTGACTTTCTCGAAGGGGATTGGTTTGAGGAACCTATATGTGGATTCCAATTTATTCCTCCATTAATTTAGAGCTTTAGACCTTCTTTCCCCTGTCCCTGGTTGCAGCATTAGGCAATTGAACATGGAAAATTGCATTTTGGTTGCATACATTCAAACATTAAGCCAGCGAGGGGAGATGATGAGTATTTCATGGGCATTCAGATATTTGATGAATCCCTTTTCAGCTGATATTCTTGGCAAGTTTCTGTCTAATATCATGTGTAAAAATGTAAGAAGCTTGAGTCGTGTACATATTTCAGACTTACCTGTTCAGTAGACTGTTCTAATTGGTGAAGGAGCAAATGATTCGCTGCCTGATTTTCCTCATGAAATGTTACAGTAATTTTAACTTAATCACCACTTCTATTTGCTGTACTCATGTTTTAAGTGGGAGAAGTTTATTTGATCTTTAATATTATGTCAAGGTGCATTTTAACACCAGATATTGTCTACACCAATTGCTAATTCCTTCACAACCGTGAATGAAGCTTGTCCAATACTTTCCTAATAACTTTTGACTTGAGAATGCTGATATGTTCAATCATAAACTGTTATTAGAGACAACATTGAACAAAAAAGTAAAGTCAAGAAACAAGTTATCTCAGTTTCATGTACTCACCAGGAAGAGGGGAAGGTAGATTAATCATCTGTGCACATGTTTTGCTGCCATGGTTTCTAGATGCGGTGAAACTTTAGCCGCGTTTGAGATTTTCAGTGTGTGGATGGTTTTTTTCACTTTTGTTCTTTAGGTGCATGGAAATAGCTCTAGAATCAAGGCACAGGTTACTTCACTTCTGTCTCAACGATAACTCCGAAGCACCATGGATACACAGCATCAGTAGCTTGGAGGAGTGAGCTTGATTTTCTCAAAACAGTATTAGAGTTTTGTTCTGTGTAGGTCTAATGAAATGCACTGATTTGATTTTCCATCACCGTTTCAACATCTGCATCAACCTGAAAACTTCAGTGGCTTAATTGCTGTCAAAGCAACGGAAAGACGGTGCATGAAAAGATATCAGTGAAGCAACCATGTTCGTTGTCAATCGATTAAACGAAGATGATGCCTTATGTTGATAAATTATAACCGCTACCATCTGCAGTTCACTAACAGTACCATGCTGTGAGATTTTAATCACCTTCCCAACAAGCTTGCCTGGTGCTTTTTTTATCCAATGCTGAACACATAAAAAGCGAACACAAGGTTGGGAAAGTAAAGTAAGGTACTTATCACCTCGAGCAAAGACTTGCTACAGCATATTCATTTTGCACTATGTCAACTGCACTTCAGCAGATTTTGTTAACTTGCGTGCTATTCTTGCTTTTCAAAAAGCAAAAGCTGAGGGTGGTTCATCACAAGTCTTCACAATTTGTGTATCCAAGTATGAGATTGCAACGGCAGCATTAAGAGCTGTGCCTATTGGAAGAGCCTCCTCGTCAATAAAGAAGTAAGGTGAGTGAAGTGGATGATGTGATTTCAGCGTCTCATTCATTGTGCCAATTACAAATATTGCAGCAGGCATCCTTTGGGAGAAGAAGCTGAAATCCTCTGCTCCCATTGTTACCGGAAATAGCTGCACATTTGGTTCTCCGAGTAAGGCCTCTCCAACCTTCTTTGCATGGTTATACAGTTGTTCATCATTAATCATCACAGGATGTGGCATGTGTCTGTCCTCCATAAAGTTCACTGTAGCATTGCATCGATGCACTGCTGCATGGGTCTCTATGATCTACAAAATGGACAGTTATTTTGCTTCTGCATCTCGTTCTTTCACTGATCGGAAACATCCAAAGGATCACAGAATGAGTGCATGTTTTACCTCTTTAATTCTTTTTTGGAGGTAGGAGACACCCTCGTTGCTCAAACTCCTAAAAGTTCCACCAAATTTCGCCGACTCCGGAATAACATTTCCAGCTTTCCCCCCCTCTATGTACCCAACTGTCACCACCTATATATGAATGAATTCTGTTAATATTTAGACACGAGTCTATCACAGATTCATGTCATGGACTGTTTTTATGAGTTAATAGGGTCGTGTTAAATCTCAATTCAAGAATGATTTGAAGGGAAGTAAAATAGAGTTACCGCAGCCTCAAGAGGATCTGTCTCACGAGATACGATCTGTTGGAGAGCAACGACTGCAGAAGATGCCATAAGAATCGGGTCCCTGGCCAAATGTGGAGATGAAGCGTGGGCACCTATTCCATGGATTTTAGCTTCAAAAAGTCCCGTACCAGCAAGCAATGGACCGGGTCTTGAAGCAATGGCACCAATTGGTACTGATGGAATTACGTGAATGCTTAAAATGGCATCAATGTCATCAAGACAACCATCTTGTAACATATGGTAAGCTCCGGCATAGCCTTCTTCTCCTGGCTGGAAAACAAGCTTCACGGTTCCCTGCATTAAGGAAACATAGTTTAGTACCAGCAGAAAGATGCTCGAATTTTCAAGTTGCAGTCTCTATTTTCTCTCTTGTAATTAGTTTGTATCTACCTACCTTCAGTGTTTCTCTCTTGGCCTGAAGTAACTTGGCTGCTCCAAGCAGCATTGCTACGTGAGAATCATGACCGCAGGCATGCATCTTCCCATCAATCTTGCTCTTGTGCTCCCACTCTACTTCTTCCTTTCGATCGATGATGTCAATTTCCAGGTATGCAAATTTATAAGTAGCTCAAGATAGTTTTTTTTTATTTTAAAAAAAGAAGTAACAAACAACAGATATACCTATCATAAGTTACTGCAATTAATAGTTCAAAGTAAAAACCATCTGGTCAATGTTGGCCCATCATAGAGAGGGACTCGTTCCATATTGTGTTCTTGTGCATGTGTTAAGGGTGATGGGGTCATAGATAGAAAAGAGGGCAAGAGTGAGGACCTGTAGAGGCAGGGCATCCATGTCATCTCTCAGAGCAAATACTGGCTTTTGACCGGAACCGACGGTGGCTACCACCCCAGTCTTGGCAACGGGCCATTTGTAGTCAATTCCAAGCAAGTCGAGCTCAGACCTGATGATCTCACTTGTTCTGTACTCTTCAAATCCTAGCTCTGGATACTCGTGAATTCTCCTTCTGATTCCTCTCACCCACTCAAAGAAGCCTGGTTCTCTCGCTGCTGCTAACAGCTCACGAGTCAGAAACTGAAGACCCCGTTCCTGACCAGTTTCGAAAGCCAAAGACTGCTGGTACAGGAAGATTGAGAGCAAGAACCAGGCGATCAACCCCATTGGAAACACAAGCAGAATGTCTGGTGTCTTCCTTCTGCAATCGGTCATGAGGGCTTTATAAATTGATTTGAAGGGAAATTACCATCTTGTCCATGTAAGATTTGAGTGAATCAACTTGTATATAATGATATTCTTGGTTATACTGTATAGTTGCTATCTGGTGGATACAGATAGGGTTTGCAGTCATGTAGCACTTTCCCTTTTGCTTTGGGAGAATGTCATTGGAATTGGAATCTATCTATTTATTATGGATACTAGCCTGGAAAGCGTCATTCATTCATTGCTCCTGCTATGGTCAGAGGCTTGCGCGTCTGAAGAGATAACAGCAGTAGCAGGTAATCTCCGACCACGTCACTCCAACTCGGCCCAGTTGAAAGTAGCTAATCATAAGGCAGTTTCCAGAAAGTTTAACGTTAAAAACTTGTCCAGCTACAATTCTAGGGATCAAAATAAAAGGTTTGGTGAGCTGTCAGGGTGGTTTCTTTATCCCGCCGGCACTAATGGATGTATAAAAATATTTTACAATAGCCCACCTTAAATATAAATATTTTACAAATCACGTAATTTGCATGCAGATACTGATAGGTTTACTTTCAGAGTGTCGTTCCATACGCGGGTTGCCACCTAAGAAGCTGAGTGGACCACTACACGCTATGCAAATTGCAAAACTCTCTTCTTTTTATTTTCCTTTCTGTTGGCGTGGGAGGTGCTCATCACCTTCCGCTATGCTAGATGCCGAGAAGTAGCTACTGATAAACTAAAGTATTGTTTTTTTTTTCTCTCTCCGTCTGTATTCTCCTCTATCTTTTTGTCAAAATCTCTTCGATTTATATTGTCTAACGTCCCTGCAAAATAAAATTAAAAACTCAAAAAATAATGCTAGACAATTATATTATTTCCATATCAGCCATAAATTTTTAATTAATTAAATTTTATTTTTTAATGTGTATGGTTTTTTCAATAATTTCTCAATTTTGCGTGTCCTTTTATTTACTTTTCTCTTTTGCATTATCTTTCAGTCTCTAATCACCTTAATTCCTTTTTCTATCTTTCTTCTTATTTCACGCCCTAAACTCTTTGTTTTATTTTCTATACTATCTATATTATCATTATAAAAAAAAGCTAAACATAAAAATTTAAATTGGACTGAATTTATATTAAAAAATAGAAAATAAATTATGACAATAATACTCATTAACAATAAAGATTTTATTAGCGTGGTTCGTAAATGAATAAAGAAAGAAAAAATGTCTATCCTATAGTGAAAAGAAACACTCCGGTATAGAGTTGCTACAGTATATTCATTGTGCAACAACTAAAACACTGCATCTTTATCATTGCAACTGTACTTGGGCTGATTTTATTTGCTGAAACTCGCATGCTAGTCTTGGTTTTCAGATAGGGTATAGCTGATTGTGTATCCAAGTATGAGATCGCAACAGCAGCATTAAAGGCTGTGCCGATTGGAAGAGCCTCTTCATCAATAAAAAAGTAAGGTGAGTGCAGTGGCTGATGTGATTTCAGAGTCTCATTCATTGTCCCGCTTACAAAGATTGCAGCAGGCATCCTTTGGGAGAAGAAGCTGAAATCCTCCCCGCCCATGGTTACTGGGAATAGCTGAACATTGGGTTCTCCGAGCAAGGCGTCTCCAACATTCTTTCCATGTTTATACAGCGCTTCGTCATTAATCATCACGGGCTAGCTGTGGCAGATGCCTGTCCTCCATAAAGCTCACTGAGGCATTGCATTGATTCGCTGCTGCGAGGGTCTCTATGATCTATAAGATGAACATATTCAGCTTTTTTACTGGTGCGCTCCTGTCTTTGAATGGATCACAGAATGAGCTCAAGCCTTTACCTCTTTAATTCCTTAAATTTCACAAATTCTGGAATCACGTTTCCAGCTTTGCCTCCCTCGATGTACCCAACTGTCACCACCTATATGATTTGAAGTGAATGAATGAATTTCGTTAATACTCGGTTTCTGTTGGAAGGCGGAGATTCAATGCATGTATCACCAGACTAGATATTGCTTCGAGGGCTATTGCCACCAGCGAATTGGCGCAAGTTACTTTTTTTACATCTGTCTCCATTCAATCTTTAAACCTAACAGTGGATTGATAAGAGCCAGTTCTGATCTGACTCGATGAATCAAACCGTCCATATTCTATATAACCAGATTAAATGTGAACGCAATTCACATGGACTAATTCAAGAACGAGTTCAAGGGAAGTGAGAAATACCGCAGCTTCAAGAGGATCTGTCTCTGGAGACACGATCTGTTGGAGGGCAACGATTATGGATGTGGCCGCAAGAATTGGGTCCCTAGACAAATGTGGGGATGAAGCGTGGGCACCTCTGCCTTGAATTTTAGCTTCAAAAAGCCCCGGCCGTACCAGCAAGCAATGGCTCCGGTTAGTACGGATGGAATAACATAAGATGGCATCCATATCATCAAGACAGCCATCTTGTAACATTTGGTAAGCACTACTGTAACCCTCTTCTCCAGGCTGGAAAACAAGCTTTACAGTTGCATTCATAAATGAAATATAATTTAGAACCAATAGAAAGATAAAAAAAATTGAACTTGGAATTTTCATTGTTTTCTCTTATGATTAGTTTCAATTTAAATTATGGTACACGGAAAATGCTTTAAAAATTATACAAAAATAATCCAGAGAGTGTAGGCGTTGCCTCTTATATAGGGAGGTGAATAAGAGGTTTTCTCTTACTCAATTCATTGTTAAGCGTGCGGGTTCACTCTACTTTCTTTGTTTTTCTCTTACTCAATTCATTGTTAAGCGTGCGGGTTCACTCTACTTTCTTTGTTGTTTATTATCTTATCTCAAGTTTTAATATATAAACACTTCATAAATTTTTTTTTTAATGTGGGATAGTAAATTCTATATATACTCTTTGCATTCAAGAGATTCGTTGTGTTTTACTAATATGAGATAGTCTTTTGAAATATCTATTATAAATTTTACAGCAAGCAAATCTGAAGGAATGAAAATTTGTTAACAACTCAGAATGGTGATAGCTAGTAAAAAGAAAGATATCCTTTGTATAAGTTGCTGCATAGACCATCAGTAATCAATTGTGAAGGGACTGGTTCCATATATTTATGTGGGTTTCTCGTGTGTTAAGGATGGGCGAATCATAGACCTAGGTTGATTATTTTAAGAAGGCACGCTACATTCTCTAATTTGTATATTTCGTATGGGGCACAGCGTGGCATTGTTTTTTATAAAACTATATATTAGGGTTTTTATTCCTTTTTAACACATGCTATTAGTAAGCAGATGACCAATTTGTCCACGTAGTTAATTAACACGTGATACATCTCAAAACTTTATAAAGATATTGTTAAAATATTTCGTTTTATTTATTATATTTTTCACTTATTAAAAAAGTTTTACAATTTTTTTATATAAATCAAACTAATGGATGTCAATTCCTTTCAATCTATTTTTTTTATTTATCAAAACAATATATTGGAGATACAAAACTTTCATTAAAAAAAACCATATTTTATAAATAATTGAAAAAAATGCCCTTAATAATAGAAAATAAATAAAAATATGAAAAAAACTAAAATTTTGAGTTTTTCTTATACTTGTTTTTGGGCAGTCATCAATACATAAGGTTAAAAGGTCCTCAATCAGCATTCTAGGGACTATTTGAGAGTGTATTTGAAATTGCTTTTCAAAGTGTTTTTTTAAATGTATTAAAATAATTTTTGTTTAAAAAATAATTTTGGACATCAATATATTAAAATGATATAAAAATATCAAAAATAATTATTTTTGAACAAACACTAATTTTTTTTTTAGTTTTGAGATGTCAGGTGCCATTCTCTTGTGTAATGATAATTTACGACTGCGACTAGGAAATCGCTTGGATGTCGCGCTCAATTTTGAGATGCCAGCACAGATCATTAATTTATATGGAAAAATAGTTAAATTTGTGTTTTATACAATAAAATGAGTTTTCAATCTGTTTATATTTTTTAATTAAGTAAATTTGTTGTTTTATTAAATAAAATTTTAGAATATAATTTATATTATCCGGTAATATAAAACTAGTTCTATTATATAAATTATGTATAAACAGACCGGGCTATTTTCCCATTTATTTCCTTTGACGTGCAGGCTGGAAGGAAAAGTAGCCTTAATCACCGGAGGAGCCAGCGTCATTGGTGAATGCACTGCTGAAGTGTTTGCCCGCCACGGTGCCAAAGTGGTCCGTTCCGACATCCAAGATGAATCGGGCCATTCACTTGCTAAAGCCCTAGGCCCATCAAGCTCTTCCTATGTGCACCGTGACGTAACTGATGAGGCCCAATTAAGAAATGCCGTGAGCACAGCTGTCACAATCTATGAGGCCCATGTTAGTGGGCACAATCTATAATTCTGGATAATAAGTTGTAAGAGCAATTACATAAAAAAATAATAATTTTAGATGTGTATACACTATAAATATCAAGATTGAGATGTTTCGATCCTATGATAAATATGCTCTCTCAACCAATAATAGATAGAGATAATTGTCATAACTCAATTATTGGGTTATTACTTACCTAGATTTTCGTAGATCAATAGTTCCTAGTGATTTTGATATTAGATTGTAACTCTTGATAATTATAATTATAATTATAATTTTATGATTATAAAACATTCTCATTTCACCGCGTGTTATTATCTCTACAGGATGATGAAGCATGAAAAAAATACACAATCATCATCATCATCTATCTACCAAAGCCTTGAATAACTACTTCCACAATTCCATTAAAGCAAATTAACGTGCACACTCCAATATTGTAAATGAATTTGTTTTTTTAATGTCGCGCACATGCTTTTCTGGACGTCACTTATGGATGAGCAGCCACTTTTAATTGTCAAAGCATGGGAGTGAGCTTGCCAGCACAAGATCTTATGAGTGACCGCACAGCTGTGTGAGTATGTTTTATGGAACTTTCACCGAACTCCATTTCACATGGAGGGTTACAGACGGGATGGGTCTAACATGGGACTTAGAGACGCTCAAGTTTTCCCGACGTTGATTAAACTTGACGGTGCTCTTATCTTCTAGCCTGGTTCAATGAATTTCCACGCAATATTTATGATCCTTGCCCACCCAATCTGGAAACAAGGGTAACGATTTCATATCAATGGCCCCATCCGCCTTGCCTATGCAATAAATTTACATAAAAGGGATCTGTGCACATTTATTGTAAGAGAAAAAGACGTGGGCTCCTGGGTAGACGTAATTACATCATCTATAAACTAAGATCATTAATTAATTAATATAAGATATATATAATTAATTAAATAAATAAAATATAGTGATTCTCACGGGATGATATGAGTATTTTACATGATCTCATCAATGCATTTCGTATTTATTATAGTACATGGGTGACATGATAAGCTAACTTATATATTTAATGACGTGGTCCAATGTACTTTTGCAAGGATTATTTTTTATTTGAAAATATATTGAGATAATACTTGTTTGGTTTTATATTATACTTTTGATAATAACACATAAAAAAACATTACTTTATAAAACATTTGACAAAAGCAAACATTATATTTGTATATTTATATTTATTATTTATTTGTGTTTAAAAGAGTAAAAATAAAATATTTTAATAAAAATGAATGAGACTTATTAAAGAAATTAAAAAAAAACTATTATAAATATATGAACATATTCTTAAATGTTTATAACAAATTCTAAAATAAATAAATATTGTGATTTATTACAAGTAATAAAAAAATCTTAAAAAATATCAGTGCAATGGCTAAAAGGAAAGAAGGGGGAAAAACAGTAGCAATCTCATTTTCATTAAATTGAAGTGCACGTCCCCATAAATTTTACAAAACATTTCATTTTCATTTTTTCCCTGTACATATACAATTAATTCTTCTTACACATGACAAGTCAATGTTAATCACAAATATATTTCGATGCATTGACTCATGACCATAAACAATTAGTATGTCCTCAATGTTAGAGCTTAGTCCAGTTAAATTGTTTTGATTTCTTACAATTGTGTATCAAACCCTTCAAGGTAAGTGAATTTCTTGTAAATGTGTGACAATCAATATTTCTGTCCCCTATAGTTTCTAGTTTAGGTCCGTCCATCAATTGAAATGTGATAGAATTACACTGATTAATTCACAGGGACTAAATTAAACAAACTTTACATATATGCCAGGAGGCCCTTTTCTCCTTTATATAATTACATCTTAGAAAGTGTCTACGCGTACATACTGAAATCTGCACAGCTGGTTAAACGCCCCCGGCCCTTTCCATTTCTATTACAGCCAAAATTAACATGAGCTCCTTCAGTTCACTAGCTTCGACTGCAAAAAGGTAACAGGCTGATTACCCTTGCTTCCTCACCCGAAAGAGAAATCAATGCTGCTTAACTATTTTTTGTTGCAGGTTAGCCGGTAAAGTGGCAATAATCACCGGAGGTGCTAGCGGGATTGGTGAGATCACCACTAGACTGTTTGTTGAACAT